>VYXD01010568.1:369217-433324 GCA_013397195.1 Hylia prasina
AAAAAAGTGTTACAACCTGCCAATAGATTGACATGGATCGTATTCATTCTGGCTCCTGAAGCTGAATTGACTTTCCAAGGTTCACTGAAGCCTAGCCTATCACTGGCCAGGAATAAATGGCATTTTTGTGATTTTGTGAAGCGACTCCACCCAGGCTTGCTTGGCTGAGCTCTTTCTGGGGCTGAAGCTGAGACCCAGCCCAAACATTCCCCAAGAGATTCAAGACCCACACTGCTACTTTGGATCATGCTTGCTGTAGTTGCTGTCATACCTCACCACTCCTTTTAGAATATTATATACTGCATTTCAGGGAGCAATTTAGCTCAGGATTGAGGAACCTGTCTCATGAAGTGACACACAGGCACACCCAGTGGTGGTCCCAGAGCTCATCTTCTGACTGAGACACGATGCAGTAACTGAGCAAAACATCCCCTGAAGAAAGCAGAAGATTGACAGGGAAACAAGGGACTACACAGAGCAGCTTTGAGCCTAATTTTGGTGGTTCTGCATAATTTCAACTCTTCTGCCCCTTTTGTGTATGTATTACGATAGACATTCACAGCGATATGCACTCTTATGCATGCATTTATCCGAAGGGAGAAGAGGTGTAATTAAACACACCTGACAGCCCCCATCCCTACGAGCCGTGTCCCCTCTCACAGCCACCGCCGTCCTTCCCAAGCCGGTGCCACTAGATGGAGCCGAGCAACAAAATTCCTCCCAGGCCATGTGCGCGGGCTGCAGCAACAGCTGCATTGCCTAAGTCGCAAGTTGCAGCTTGTTTCTTGCTTACTGGGCACTAATGTTGTTTCCCTGGACAGTTGATACAGGGACAAGCTGTGGCGAATTGTCATTAAGAGATTGCAAAACCACACTCCCCAGCCACGCTGATTCACCCTTAGCGGAGCATGATGTCAGTCTGGGTTGGTTTGGCAGCCAAAAAAGGGTTTGGGAAATGAAAGGAAGGACTTCTGCATGGCCCACAGTTTGTGGGGTGGAAAAGCAGTCTATGTCATAGCTTACTTTGGTTAAGCTGGGAACAGGGAGTTTGGCAGCATCTGCCAGTTCAGTGAAAACCCTTCTGCACATCAACAGCCTCCCCAGAGCCTGGGAGACAGGAGGAAAGCATCTCTGCTTTCCTTGTGGTTGCCTTTCCAGCCTTTCAGATGATCCGGTGGCAGCAAACAGGGCACAAAACTGCCTGCCATCCTTGGGGAGGGATTCTGCAGGAAAAGCAATTGTAAAATAAAACCCTCTCCTCATGATCTGTACGGAGCAAAGATTTCAAGGGACAATCAAAATGCAGATACACCAGGCAGCAAAGCACTTGTCACACCTGTCCTGCATGGGGAGTGGTGCTGAGAGGCTGAAAACTGGCTCAGTGGAAACATGCTGCCCTAGCACAGCCCACTTGAAAGAAGTGACACTGCCAGGTCTTGTTTACACAGGGCATTGGCTCTTTGGAGGTAGGCAGGCCTAAGTCAGTTCTGCTCACCACAGTGGAAGGGCTATCCCACTCTAAAAGATGTTAAAACCATCCCATTTATTTTGTAAACTACTTTACTTATAAACGCTTCCATAACAAAACAAGTGTGGTGGTGGGAAATCTGCTTTGTAAATTTTAAGATGTTATAAACAGAGGAGATAAATGAATGTGGAAACAAAAGGAGGGAAAGGCAAGCTATATCTGCATTACAGATAAATATAAATATAAACTGGCCCAATATAAACTGGAGAACCAATGTGAAAAGAGAACCAAATCTTAGAACTTTGCAATGCACTTATACAAATTACATGGTCATGTAAGAAAAAAATATATTAGTAAACCATGGGATGAATCTGCAAATATAGTGTTTCTATCCAAGTCTAACTGTATTATCCAAAATAATTTATTTTTGTATTTACCTAATCAAGTACATCTATCTCCAAAGATAAAGTGTATCATCTCTTATTTTCATTATTCCACGTGTGTCATATCATGAAAACTTCAGTCTAAGATTGCTCTAAAATGAATGCTTTCTGCATCCCAGCTCTTTAAGTGGCACGTGTCTGCAGCAGACACCACTGAGATGTTCTAACCATACTTTATGCAGAGCAGGCCATGCAGCAGTAGGTTTCTCCAATGGTAGCCAAGCAGCCAAGCAGTTGGAAGACCACTTTTTTCAAGCCAACAATGCTAAGGTGCTTTGCAGTCAAGGTGTGTTAAAGCCTGCAGGAAAGGGTGTGGTACACTCACAAAAGTGTGTCCCTGGCCAAGGTGTTCCCAGGAATGTGGGGTGAGTCACCAATGTCACATTGCTTAGTTGCTGTGACAGGTGACATTTGGTAGCCACATTGTCACTAAACAGAAGGTTGAGTGAGCAGGCACCGAAGTGTGATGTGACCACCTGATGCTTTACAGAAAACCTCAAAGAGCACACAGGACTAAAGCTATAGCATCATAGCCTGATAGAAAAAAATGGTCCCTCGGTGCCTGGTGAGCAGCTGTGAGGAGATTAAAAAATCTGAAGAGTCTAGCCATATATTACACCACTGTAATGAACAGAAATAGCTTTTTAATAATTTCTAAACTAATTTGATATTTAATTTCAGAAAGCAAATCAGTATCTGCTGTAGTTGAAACTTGATGTTGGGAAGCTGTAAAATAAAACTTTTTTTTTCCCTACCTACTTGGGCTTTAGGCAAACTTAGATGGCATCCTTAGCCAATGGTAGTTTGACTTCAGTTGTGCTACTTGAGAGGCAAATGGGAGCTGTGGTGTGTCACTGTCACATTAAAGCCTCCTTGGCTGTACAGAGGTGCTCCATTTCCCAGGTCCACGTTGCACCATTCCCTGTGCCACCAAGGAGACTTGCCTCCAGACCTGCCGAGGCTCGTCAGCCACCCAGCGCGCTCGCACACCAGCCTCCCCTCAGGACTTCCAATTCTGCTGCAGCACCTTTTGGAGAGGGAAAACTCAGGTACCTTTGTGCAGGCCCAGCCCATCACACCTGTGGTGCTGGGGGAGCTGGACACAGATGGCCCTGAGCACCCCAGCTGGACAGCCCTGGTGACTCTGCAAGAGCAGGCAGCCCACAGGGCTAAACATGCTAAGCCTGCCCCAAGCACAGATGTGGCCTGAGAGGATTTGCAAGATTTGCCTCTGTCCTGTAAGTAACATGTGGTCACCCTGCACTTTTTGGGGGTCCTCTCCAGCTCCTGTGCTCGCCAGTTTTATGGGGCCTTGGAGCAGCCAGTACATGGAACCTCACTGCCCAAAATCCCAGTTCAGCTGTGGCTTATGGTTCATATGGAAAAGATCCTCCTTCATCCTCACAGGCACGAGGGGATGGTGGCAGCATGGCACTGAGCCAGAGGCAGAGACATGTGAGTGTCCCATCAGAGGATCGCCAGCTTCTGGCCCCTCAAACCTGATGTTTTCTCCTGCACATCCAGGCTGCAGAGGTGGCAATGAGCATTTCCAGTCACTGCCAGCCTGCTTGCTTTCCAGTACCATGGACCCCATGCCTACTGACTTAGATCCAAGCTGAATATAGCCTCAGGCTTCAAGTCACATTAATCCTACTACAAGTTCATACAGTGTGGTGCAGCCAAGGAGCTCCATGAAAGAAGTGGGAGAGAGAAATTAAAAGGGAGTAGTGTGGGTTGGCACCTGTGCTAGGGATGTGGCAGAGACCAGTTGGAGGTTTTCTGACAGCAAGTTTCAGATCATCTTTCATTTCAAAGGCAATCCTGTCCATGAGATGCAGCACCTTACCCTGAGACACAGCATAAAAAAATCATGAATTAGTTTTGCTGTTCAGGGGTCTTACATTCCTGATGGAGAATGAAAGAGGAGAGCTGGTGTGTCACAGCATGCCAGGAGATGTGCAAGGGAACCTGGTGTCTCTGCACCCAAAGCCCCTCACAGCACAGCACAGCTGAGTAGAGAGCTTACTTGACAGAGTAAGCTGAATGGAAGGTACTTTTTTCTCTGAAGGGCAGTGCTGGGAGCAGAAGGGAGAAGTCCTCTTTCAGCTGGGGAAGACTGTTAACACCACCAAATCCCTGTCATATGGCCATAGTTCACAGCACCTTCCAGTTAGTTACAGAATTGGGCAAATGGCTCTCCCTTGCTAATGATCAGGCAGAATTTGCCCACTAGCTGATATGAGGAGAAAAAAAGACTAGTAAATTCCTTGTCCTCTGACAGGTTTGCACTGGTCCGAACTGATGCCTGGGCTCAGGTAGCATGTCTTGAGTCCACCCACTGATGGGGATAACCAGGGCACAGTGACCCTATAACCACTGCCTATACACAAGCAGGGAGATGTAAAAGCAGCCTCTGCCCCATGGTAGTCACTGGCCTAAACTGTGAGCCCAGCCAGGCACAGAGGTAGATGTGCTGCCAGTGCCAAACTGCTGCCATGCCAGTCCTCTTGAATACCAGAGTTCAGCTGGGAAAAGCACTGCTCCCTGGCAGGAAGACAGAAAAATTTGGCTGAAAACTGCTGGCACATGAGAAGATTCACTAGGATGAAATGGCAAAGCTTTGTTTTGACTCTGCTGCTGAGCTTGCAGGTGACACTGAGGAGAGTAGAACAATCTGGAGACAGAATGTCTGTCAGAAACAACAGTTTTTGTCTCAGTTTTTCTCTTTGTCTGCCAAACCCTAAATTCAATTCTTCAGCGAGGAAACATCCAGCCAGGAAAGATGTGAGGTGACGTGTCTTTTCTCTGCCTGTATATTACCACTGACACTGTTCACCACAGGTTTAGCACTAAATATGGTGTTGTTTTTTCCTCCCTGCCTCTTCTACTCTGTTTTATAATTCCCACAACCAGTTCCTGCACTTACCAAGGAGTTGTGTGTCCTCCTAAGACAAACAAGAGACTGGTTTTAAGTACAGCATCTGTTAGTTATTGTTTACAGTGAAAGCTTCAGCTATGACCTGAGACCAATGCAATGGCTCTGAGTGTTGGAGAAGGTTGAATTAACATCTCTGTCATTTCCTCATTTTCATCTGCTGTACATGCAGACTGCAGGCCATAAGCTCCAGTGAAGCCTTCAGAGACAGACAGCAAAGGGAGACATGAAAGACACACACACTCAGTTATGCTAAGCTGCTAAAATTAAAGCCATTAAAGCAGTGTGAGGTCCCTGCAGGTAGCAGGATGGTGTCTTTTTCCTAGGACCCTTTCGCGGGGTAACTATGAAAGGACACAACTGTCGGGAGGCCTCTTGCTGCCCTGCCTTTACATGTGAAAGCCTTATTTGCTTTGCCAAAATAAAGCTGGTGCCTCTCAACATCAGAAATACTCATGCCTACAAGTGGCCTGCCTGACCTGTCACAAGGTATCTGTTGTGGTCACATCCAAAGACCCCAAATCAAGATTGGAGTAGGGCTGTGGTAGATGCTGCAAAGCAAAACACTGGTGCAGGAAGTCCCACACCCTGCCACAATTTCCATGCTGGTGTGGAACAGGACAGGGATACCAACAACTGACTGCAGGTATGGTCATGGCTAATGGCAACTCAATCAGCCTGGAAAGCATGTTCTAGGAACAATTTGATCCTTCAAAATCACTCATAAAGGACACCAAACAAACCCTTATACAAATAAAGCCAGTTAGCTTTAAAGCTATCCCAGCCAGCTCTCGGTGTCCCCCATGGGCTGATGCAGACTGTCGCAGCCTTTGTGGCCCCACTCCGTGTGGTCAGGGTGGCACAGACTGCTCCGAGCAGCCAGGAGGGCTGTGAGAGCAGGGCAGGTGACACTGCAGAGCTGCCCCATCCTCTGCCACAGAGCACATACATGCTGGTACCTCACAGAGGGCTCCTTCCACCTTCAGTAGCTCTGCCCCCGCCAAAAAATTGGGTGGAGGGAGCCTAACCCCACACAGCTGCAAGGCAGTTACAATGGGAATGCAAATTAAAGCCACCCATTTATGTAAACTAACTCAAAGTACTGAATACAAAAGCAGATGCATAGAAACAGAATTGCAATACCAGTTTCAGGCAGGATCCACTAGAGCACAAGATGAATTATATACATATAAGATTTCAAAGGAGATCATTAGGACAGAGTTCTGCCCACATCTTAATGACCTGAGTAGATTAGCCTCTCCCTCCTCATTACCTTGTGCTATCTGGCTGAGGACTGACACTGCAGAGATTTTCACCTTCTCTTCAGGCCTTAAAGCAGAGCTTCAGCTTTGGGAAGAGGGCAGGGGGCAATGGTGTCAATGCTGCAGCCCAGGGAGCTCCCACCACACCGACAGGTGTGCTTTGTGTGCAGAGACACACCCTGGGGCCAGTCTCAAAGTAGGAAGCAGGCAAAGTGAAAGGACAGAGCCTACCTGAGTGCAAGCAAGGACAAGGTGTAAATGTCTAATGTCTAAAATGAATGTTTCTCTGGCTTTTCTCAGGCATCAATAGAGAAAAGTAAGAGAAAAGGGAATAAACAAAGGAAAGAAACAATGAAGGAAGAGGTATGATGTCAACTGGAGAGAGAGTTTAAACCAAAAAAACCTCCCACATATCCAAAGGATGCATGAAGGGCATAGGAGATGCCCCTGCACCTTGCAGGTCCTTCCTTCTAACAGCTTCTCCCAGTTCTGTGAAAGAGGTGCCTGTTGTCAGGTGGGGGAAGGCTGAGCAGGGCTCCTCACAGCTTGCACAGGGATTCCCTGCAGGGCACACTGCCTGTCCCTGTGCCGAGCAGCTCTGCCCTTCCGGAGCACAGGTAAATAATCCCACGCGCACACGCCTTGGGGCCAGTACATTTTTCCTGGGTGAATACAGTTTTTCCAGGTGATTAAGATAGGACAACTGGGAGTAAGAGACCAAATTACACAGCAGAGCTCACAAATTTCCATGGAAGGCTAGGAATGCTGTGCCACAGGTAAGCACTGCTGTCACCTCTGTTGTTTTTCAAGACCAATTTCCAAAGGTAATTTTTGGTTTGCAATAAACAGCGTTGGAGTCACTCCAGATTTATTCTCTGTAGATCACATCCATTGGCTATCCCCTTGTCAGAGTGGTCAGTGTCCTTATGACCCCAAGCCTGTAGCCCCTGTGGGAGCCCTCCTGCAACTACAGCAAACACCCCATCAGGTCTCCTATGCCCTGCATGCAGCACAGAGGGTCTGGATGGCTGCATACAAGAGCCCACCCCAAAACTATGACTCCTTGCAAAGCAGCAGAGTACCAGAGTACCTAGCTTTGGGCAGGGCAGACCTGGGACCAATGTTAGCATCACTTAACCCAAGCAGACAGGTTCAGATGAGGCAACCTGACACAATCTGTGTTTTACCTCTCCCTATGCCAAGAAAAAAGTGCAGCTGTTTGGGTTCCCATGGCATTTATTTTATACTCTTTTATCCTAAGCTCTGTGTTCTTTCATGTAATAAACAAATCACAAGTCTTGTTTTACATATCTTCGCACATGAAATCTTCCAATTCTTCACATGGTTGTCTGAAAAGTGCCTAGCAAACTGCTGCATTAAACAAAAATTAAGTCAAGGTTGGGGCTCCTGTACCCAGAGCCCTGAGGTTTTATAGAGCTTTCTTTGTGCAGCTTCTATTTCTGTCTGATTAAGCTATCTAATTCTCAGAGGCTAAGCTATCTAAACTGACTGGGTACTGAAGCATTTAAAATGTAAATGCACTGAGCTTTAATCACAGTCTGCAGACTACACCTCTCTCTCCATCTGTATATATGTGGGAACTGTTTCCTGGCAATTTCTTGATGTTACACCTGCATCTAGTAGCATCTCACATGCCGCAATTAAACAGAGTGTGCTGGAGTGAAGGACAAGGTGTCCAGGTGTATGGAAGCAAAGCTAAACGTGCAGCTACAGCATCTAAGCCACAGCAGCTCTCTCCTCTCTGTGTCCTGCTACCCTCACAGCATCTTCTGTGTTGGCACCCACACTGCTGGCTTGTCCTTGGTCAGGAAACACTGCTGCCAGCATGAAAGTCAGGGAGGGGGACAAGGCAAAGACACAGCTCCCACAGTAATGAACTTCAGACAAGTGAGAGCTGCCAAGCTCTCCTCCCTCCCTCCCAGTACCTCACAGTGATATTCAGAAGTCCTTTGATTTTTACATTTGAGAAAAATCCTTACAGAGGGAGTATTTCCAGTCTGGCACGGTGTGCCCTGGGAAAGGAAGACACACCAGAGCTGTTCTGCAGCTCTGACCCATTGGGGTTATCAGGAAAGAGTGCAGTGAGCCTGATGCAACCCTGCAAATCCCAGCACCAGGCAGCCCAGGGACTTCCCAGGCCACAGGCAGCATCTGCATCAGGAGCTCTAACAGGCCTCCATAGCTTGCTTTCCCATTAATTTGCCTAATTGCTTTTTGAACCAATGTATAGCTTCAGCACCTGAAGCATCCCATGGCAATGAGTTCCACCAATTAATTATGGTTGGGTGAAAAAAAGACTTCCTTCTCTATGCCTTAAAAAAATATCTGCCTGATGATTTCATTTAATATCCCTTGGCTTTTGCCTCACAGGCAACTGCAGCCATTCCTCCTGCTGTTTGTCACGTTGCAGACCTGTCACAGCCCCAAGTCCTCCCTTTTCTAGGCTAAATCTGACTGATTCAGTCTCTTTTCATACAGATAGCATTGTGCATCTCTGATCATTCCTGTCATACATCTCTCTGTCTTTTCCCATTCAAGTACAGCCTGATTTTCAAGAGTGCCACACACCCACAATCCCGAGGTTGCTCAGTAGGAACCAAAGGCACTGTGCCCTGCACCCTTTAAAAAATAATATTTGCTGCTGTTGGTTGTGCTCCAAAACTGACTGCAGCCCTCTCAGCAGACATCCTCGAGGCATTCAGCACTAACCCTGTGCTTGGTGGAGGGGTGGTAGCACCATGCCTGGCTCCTAGGGCTTCTGCAGAGATCAGCTCCAAAGTGCCAGCCACAGCCAGCTCTGGCATTTCCTTCTTGGTGCCTCTGTCACTAAGCCTACAAACAAGAGGTGACTGCCACAACATTTGTGTTTGAGATCACAGGGACAATAGAGGTAATATGTTCATTGAGCAATTGTGTTACCTCAATGAAACATTTATAGGCGCTTGCAATAGAAATATTGCAGATAGGATGAAGAAATGACCTCAGACAGGATCAAATATGCAAAGCTAACTGTAGCTGTGGACTTCTCCCACAAGATAAACAAGTGGCTAAGGCCTCGAGGGAAATAGCAGGAAGGGGAATCCCATCAAGCTATTCTTGTGCCAGGTATTTTTTTTGCAGGGCTTTAGTAGGAACTGTGTCTGGGAGTCCCAGGATGGCCTCGCCCCTGCCTGCCCACAGGAGCCCTGCCTGAGGACAAGGCTGCTGGACCCCCACCTTCCCAGAGCCCCTCACCCCAAGCCCTGAACACCATGAGCAGAACACTCTTGTGCCCCCTTTGTGTCAGCAGTTGTTTGCAAACTGATGGGACACAAATATAGACACAGGTTTTGAAAGGAGAGGGGGATGTTTACAAGAGCCTGACACTTAAGATGCTTTTTCCTCTTGTTCCTGAGATGCAGAGGTGATTCCAGTGTTCCATCCCCTCCAAGACAGCCACAAGGAAGAAAGACAGAATGTGGGGCAGAGAAAAAGCTGATTCAAAGCACTGTGCACACTTCTCTGCATCTCTTAGGATAACAACCCACCAACCACTTTTCCAGGCAGTACAACTCCCAGGAGGCTGCAGTGGGCCAGCTCAGAGATTATCTTTGCCATCTCTTGGCATTTCACTAGCTCAGTGTATAATCTATAATCCATTTTTCTTTAAGTACTGTGTTTTTCTTAAACAGCCTTGCTATTCCCTTCAAAACATAACTCTGTTTATCCAAAACAAGCAAGGGCTGGTATCACACCCTGCCTAATGGCAACCGTGTTGCTGCTGGGTGGCGCTTGACAGCGCTGAGCTACAGGTGACAACTCCTTTTTCCACTCAGTGAAACAGGCAAGGATATGCCCATAATAAACCACCACTTATCTGTTGAGGCAGAGATTTTTTTGCTCTGGTTGCCAGCATGGATTACAGTCTGAGTCTTCATATTCTTTATCAAAAAACATTTACAGACATTTCCACCATTCCTTCTCTAAAGTTATCCTGCAAAAGATGTGCGAAACAAATTGTTGGCTTAGCAGGAGTGAGACAGCTCTTCTTTTAAACAGGGGATTTTGATTGCACCCTGTTACTTCATCTCTTTAGAATATTCACTAGACAGAGCAATTTTCCTGTCTCTGAACAATGCTAAGGTGTCAGACTCCTTTTATCTGAGCAAAAGGCAGTGCAGCATCTTGTCCCCACACAAGTGCTTTTTTTGGAGAATAAAAAAGAAAAGGAAAAGGAAAAACACCCCCACTTCTCCAGTGGTCACTTCAAGGCAAGAAGAAAACTGTCTGATCATGTGAAGCCCCAGCACACAGGAATCCCTCCTAGCAGGAATGCCACCCCAGGAGAGCCTGATCCACCTGTGAGCATATCAGGAGGTTCATTTAGCAGCTAAAATAACCCACCCTGCAAACATTCTTCCATTTAGTTTTAAACAGCAGTGGGGCTGAAATTCAGCCTCAAACAGGATGGGGGGATGTGGAGGGTGAGGGATTGGGGCAGGGCAAAAAGAGATTACCCAGAGCCCTCCCTTGGAACCAGCACAGACACTGCCCATGTTGTTTGGTTAATTGGGGAAACAATGTCCTCTTTCAGGGGCTGCAGGTGGCTCAGGGCATTGCAGAAAAGGGACATTATGGCTTTCTATGATAGCGTGGTTGAAAGGTTTGGAGCCTATGTACAAAAAAGCCTTTGCTGAGGGTATTGGTGCTGCATCAAGTATCAATGAAAGCTGCATCTCTGCTGTTATGAATCCAGTCACCACAGCAAATGAATGGGAAGCATTAAGAGTAACAAAATAGTATTTCAAGCTGCAATGAACAGCACCCAATTCATCAGTGAATAGCAGGCTAGGGTCAGTGAAAGAATAGGTCTGATTGAAAGAAGTATAGAAGAGCCTTGAGCAGTGTGCAGGAGCAGATGTGTGAAAGAAGTAACCAAAACTACAGGCACTTCTGAGGTCTCATGTACAGCTAACTCTGAACCAGGCAGTCTGGCTGGGCGTAGGGTCTGCAGCTCCCCATATGAACCAGTTTACAGGGCCTTTACCATCACCACTCCCTTGTCTTTGGAAATAAGCTTCTCTAAAGAAGAAAAACAACCTGTATGTGCAACAGCATTTTATCCCTGCAGTTTACCCTTAAATGTCATGGTCAATCTTTCAGAAGCCAAACTAGCATGAAAAACATGAAGGTGTTATCAGCATTTTTGCAGTTGGGCAAAGTAAGGGCATGTAGTAAATCCAAAAGCAGAACTTGGATGTCCCAATTGCTCATCCCTAATCTTGACCATGCTGCTCCACCAGCCCCTGTTCATTTCTAGGATGCTGCAGTGATGAGGGCTGCAAAACCCAAAACCAAGCCCTACTTTTTCTCCACCACTGCAGCAGGACAGCCCAGCCTCAGGCTGGTATCAGTGGGTACCAGGGACCCCTTGTAGGACTGAACACCTGGTTACCAGCAGCCTCAGCCCAACTTGCCCCTTTGCCAGGGCTCAGCAGGCTCTGCACAGTCTTTTTCTAGGTGACTGGGATGCACCTGATACTGGTGAGACCCTGCTGATGGCACCCTGCCCACACCTACTGCAAACTAAAGGGAGGCCAGAAAGGCCGTGTTCCTGGCAGGGAGTTAACAGGGACTTGGGCTCTTGGCCCAATGGCTGCTAGTCCCTGAACTGCTGGGATGCCATGGGGCTGAGCCAATGCCAGGACATCCCTCCAGGTTTGCATTGCTTTGGTGTGCACACTGGACTTCTACCCAGAGATTGCTCTGGCTGACCTCTCTGTGGCAGATGCTGTCTTCAAAGAGCGGTAACACAGGCATAGCAAGACAGCTGATAAGGTTTGATGGCTCTTTATTTAGGGGAAATCCTCCTAATGATTGCCCAGGGCAAATAAGACTCAGAGGCTTGAATTCCCAGAGGAGGCATTGATGCACCAGATCAAAGCCTGCTCCCCAGCTGTCACCACAGAGGCATCACCTCCAGCCATAACAGGAGGTTATAAAAACAAGGTCTCTCCCTGACACATCCCAGGCTGCTCAAAGAAAATGGCTCCAAAGAGAGGAAGGTGAGAGAGCAAGAGCACTGTGCACTTTGGGAGCAGGGGAGTCTCCCAGAAACACTGTGGGGCGGGGGTCCCAGCCCCAGGGATGCACCAGAGCCATGCAGGAGCTGGGGCAGGGCAGCACGTGTTGCTTGGCTCTGTCTATTTCATGCCTTACCTGCTGTAGGCAGGGATGCATCTGTTTGCTTTCACTGGTACACTCTCACTCAAGGGAACTTAAATCCAGAGCACTGTGAGACTCGAGCTTTTAGAAGTTCCAGGAGACAGTTTTTAAACCCATGGGGGCATGGGGTCCTGCTGCTGGCACGGTGATTTTGCTCAGGTGGAGGCTTTCCAAAAAGCCTTGCCACAGCTGACACCTCATAAAGAGCCTGACAGCAAGTGGGCACAGGCTACATCAGCCCACTTGTTGTAACAGACACAGGATTGTCTTGCAGGGCACTGTGTGTTCTCATGACGGTGGCTGTCTCTTGGGGATGGGCTGCTGGTGCTGCTGGCACAGATCTTGCCAAGCTGGTGTCAGGAGCAGCTGGCAGCCCCCTGTGGAAAACTTGCCTAGTGCAGAAAAAGCCAGAGAGTTGTGCTAGTTGACATTGCTTTAATAATTTATATCACATTTTATAGCTGTTGAAGTTACAACTCCTTCAAGGTACATCAACATGAAAGACAGCAAGGTCCCTGCCTCGGAGACCTTACAGTCTAGTACAGACAGGTAAACATAACAAGTAGAAACATTAAACTTTAGGTAGGGAGTGGGGACAGGTTGAGGGAGTATGTATAGAAATTATCTTTGGCACATCAAAGAGCTGGAAGAAGTCCATCAGAGGAACCTTTAGGCTATTTATGTATTTCAGGTAGCAAGATAAAATCATGAATAATTAGTTCCTGCAACCTCTTTGCAGAACCAGGACCGAAGCAAGACTTACAGAGATACTTCCCTGCAAATGTATGGCCTATGGAAGAGGAACACTGAATCCTCCCCAGATTTATTTTACATTGCTGTCTTTTAAACAGTAACAAGAAAAGAAGTAACAGGCAGCACAAGTACACCAGCATCCTTCCAGGTGTTGGTCCCTGTCTGTGGCTATATGATCACATTGTTTTTTAGCCCAGCAACATCTTTCTTTTTTTCTTTCTTTTCACCACAAACAGCATCTTCTGAACTTCCAAGCTACCTACCTTCTCAAAACACCCTATTTCAAAGCTGAAGTTCCCACTCTTTAATTCTGCCCTCCCTTGCCATACCCAACCCATGCTGTCTTCACTGAATCATTGCCGAAAGAAGGAAGATACACATCAAAGAGTGGAACAGCTAGACCCAGCTTCAACTCACTGTCACCTCAGCTCACTGTCACCTCAGCTCCTGCAGCTGGACAGCTGACACAGGGGCCATCCCACCAGTGCCTGCCTGCACAGCTTTTCTGGAAAGGGAAAAGGACTGAGATCCTTCCCCTACAGGCTTTCAAAACTCCAGGATATTGCAGAAACCAGGTTTTCCTGGCTGGAACACAAAAGCAGATAACCCATTTGTACTACGCTGTCAGTCAGTGTGAGACTCAGGCCTCCAAGCACCAGAGACTGCTTGGGCAGAGAGCAGGAGGTGTTTCTAGATTTATTCTCATTTGTGAGAGCTCCCTTGAGCAGACACAGGACATGAGCTCCTTCCATTCTGATGCAAAAATATATCTCCCAAAAACCTACAAACATATGTAGCAGCACTGTAGCTGTTCCACTGCCAAACAGATCCAGCCAGACATTTGATCAAATCAGAGAGGAAACCTGTGGGTGCAGAGCTGGAGACCCTTTTCACCAGGCTGTTGCAGGTCTGCCAGCCAAAGCTCCATAGCCATGGTGTGGAGTGCAGGAACAGAGAAAGAGAAGCTCCTGCCCACCCTGCAGCTCCCAACTCCTGTGCTGTCTCTGTCTCTCTGCCAGCCCCAGCACCACAGCAAAAAGCTGAGTGATAATAGTGTTAACTTTTTTTTTCAAGTGTTAAAAAAAGGTGTTTAAAAAGTTGTTGAAAAAAAGTGTTAAGCAACTGAAAATCGAGCTGGTGAAAAGCAATTTTTTCTCAGACAGATAAATCTAGTTCATCCCATAACAGCTCCTGTGAGCAACTTGTCAGGCTCCATTCTTAATTAGCTCCTGGGCAACTGAAGCAGGACTCTTCTACTTGGTGGCAAATACTTGCAAGATACTGCTAGTGTTTGGGGTTTTTTTCTCTTTCTGTTTGTTTTCTCTTGCCCACTTTATTGGTCACCATCTCATGTGACCAATCTCTTGTGGCTGCCATGAGTCAAAGGAACTTGGTGGCATGATGGTATTTTTGGCCAAAGAAGGCTCTTCCCAGATAACTCTGCTGCCCCACAGCCTGACCTCAGGGCACACAGAGAGACCTAGGCAGAGCCATGCAACCTAGCAGAATCCAGCCACAACAAGCTGGGGTGGTGAAGGGGCAGACAGGGCATTTGCCTTTGCATGGCTGGGGGCACACAGGGCTGAGAAGCTGCCTTTGCCTTAGCTGCCTGATAAACTCTGAGATAACTGTCAGATTTCTTTTTCTCTCCTTTCTCCACTTATGCTCCCTTTGGTCAGCACTGCCAGAGACCTGCTCTCCTGAATCAGCTAGATGGGACCTCCCTGTCCTTGCAGCTGTCCTGACACCTCTCCCCACCACGGTACCACCCGCGGGTTACACAAGCTGGGATACCCCTCCCTCCCCATTCCTTCCCCTCACCTACAGCAAATACCCCCATTTCCCCTCTGTTTGACAGCTTATGGAACTGCTGTGGCAAAGCAGAGGCAGATCTCCAACAGCTCCTCCTCAGGCATGTGGATAACAGAGACAGCAGCAGGGATAAGGCACAGCCCCCTCAGCCCCTGCCAGCAGCTGCTGCTGTCTATGGAGGGCATACAGATCAGCAGACACAAAGTACTCCACAGTATATCTCACAAGGAATTACAAAAGGCTTTTAAGTTGCCAAATGTTCTCTTTCCCACTTATTTGGCAGTGGACACTATAAATTCATGGTACACTGTAGACTGCAGCTCTCTGAGGATGGGGTCATCTGCTTGCCCCACTGGGCACAGAGCCCAGTGCTTTATGCACAGCCATCTCCAGCCCTTCCAGGCTCCTCTGCTAATTAAAAAAAGAATTAAAAAGCACCATATAAGTGAGAGGAATCACCAGCCTCTTAAAGGCAAAGTAAACAATCAGAGAGAAAAAAAAAGTTTGTAAGTGGGTTGGCCAAGAGAAAAGGATGTTTGTTGCACAAATAAAGTGAGTGGGAGCAAGACTTTCCAGCCTGACTGGTGAAGAGATCTGTAAATCAAGACTAGAGCTCTGAGCCACGTATATGAATCAATTAAAGCACTCAATGAATCATTTATTTTCAACACAGGCAATCAGAAACAATGGTTTGATGTTCAATTGATTTCTCATTTGTCTTGCTCCCCTGAGTAATGATGAACAGCTCACCACTTACATGGTGCATGCCTCAACCCGACTGCTCCTGGAGCAGCTTCTTCTTCAAGGAATCACACTGGGCACCTGCTCCTTCCTGCTGACACTTCATACCTTTTGGTCACTACCTGCTGATGCCTTTGGCTCTGTTTGTCTCACTCATCTCATCCCCTGTGCTCTTCCCACTGTGTTCCTCCTTATTTCTCTCTTAAAAAAAAATTAAATAGAAAGCTTTGTTTCCAACATGCAGCAGTAGAGCCAGATTCTTCACTAGGAAGCATCAGGATTCTACTTCTCAAAAGCTCAGAATACCAAAAACTGGCAGAAAAGCAGCACAGGTTTGTGATGTGAAGCAGTATAAAGAAAGGAGGGAGTCTTGAGTATATTTTCTATTAGATATCACATCCACACACACTTCCTTCATCTGAAGTGCCTTTAGATAAAGTAGCTTGTGTAGATCTCTGCCTCATATTTTGGACACCTTGTGGCACATTTCACTAGTTAGGCGCATCCCAAAAGGAAAGCCTCAGTTCACACACTGGGCTATGCTGCAGTCTCAAGTGGTTAAGAATCATCTGGCAGTGAGGATCCTGCAGTCACACCGTTAACTTTAGGGTGTGCCATTCCCACAGCCCCAGCTGGCCATCCTGGAACAGCTCAGCTGTGGCTGTTGACTATTCCTAGCGGATACAAGGCACCTCTGGGACCCGGCCAAGAGGAACACAAGCATAATCCTATTATGATGAATAAACTGATAAAAGACGGGAGAAAAAAAAAAATTGGGGCACACTGAACTTTCTCATCCATGAAGACTAGGTGTCTGCATCCAGCTTGCAGAGCTGAGCATGAGCACTGATTTGGGGACACTGGGAATAAGTTTCCTAGAGGTCCAAGTCTTCCCCCCACGTGCTCCTCTGTGGAGAGGGCAGAAGGCAGAGGTGGGAGCTACATTGCCTCCTACACTTGGCAGGACTGTGGCCTTGGCTTGGTCACTGCTGAATGTCAGGGGTATACAAAGTGTGCTTCACCTCTGTCTGCCTAAAGTCACCCTGGAGCATCCCCGCCCCAGAGGATCTGCTCCCTGGTAGGAGGCTCTGGGGCTCCTTTTCCCCTCCAGCAAGCCAGGCAACTGACCAAGAGATCATGCTTCTTTGTCTTTCCCCAGCCCTGTGTAGCTCTTCAAAAATAATTTTTGGCCATATTTGTACACAAAGCAAGCCTGAGAGAGCTGCAGGATCATAAACAAATTGTTTCCTCTGCGCTCAGAACATTTCCAAATACTTGGGCTTTTCATCCACTTCAGTGGAGAACATCTCAACCTCCCCTTCCATTTATAGCCACAAGATTTTATCTCCTTTGCCCACTTTCTCATCTCTAAAGCTTTCAGAGAGCAGGGACCGCCTTGAGGAACCAGGTGCCAGCATCGCCCTTAAGCTGCCAGCCCCCACAGGAGTGAGATGTGGAAAGCAGCAACTACCCCTCATCCCTTCTCATGCACACACACTCTGACTTTTTAATGAAAAATATCAGCATTTTCAAGATTACCCAGCATGCTGAAGGGAAAGCTGTTGAGACACCTCTCCCAAAGTGTGAGCCCTGTGTCCTTTGCTGCACTTGGGTAGCACCACGCACACTGCAGTTATGACTCAAAAGAGCAAGCACAGCAGCTAAGGGAAGTCCTTTCAAAAGGGCAGGCACGTTCAGAGTTCACCAAGCCTGAATTTGATGTTAGCTCCCTGATGTCATCACAACTGCAGCTCACTTCCTTAAAACCCTGCAAGCCAGAACAGAGCTGTTATTCACAGAGGCCATGCAAATCGTGCCCTTGGTGCTCCAGCTCTGGCTTGGGCCATACTCAGATGCACCCTGCCCCAGCAAAGCAGGTCTCCTGGGAAAGGTAAAGAGCCTTTTACCTGATAGCTTCCATCTTACCTACAAAATCATCAAAGAACTTCCCAGGTCATGCAGTGCATCCCACAGGCTTCTTTGCTCTAGTAGAGCAGCTCATCCCTTTTACTAACTAAGCAATCAGGCTGCTGTGAGGTTGACAAGTGTTGAAACCAGAAGCTGACCAGAAGAGGAAAACATAGCAGGCCAATTTTTACAAGTATTTCAGCTGTGGTGCATGACAGCATTGGACCAATCTGCTGCTGAGAACCACCATATTTATCCTCAGTTGAAATTTTCACACGGCTTTTCCGTGACGCAAGACAACATCAGGCCTGGGGAAGGGAAAATTAATGGATGTGAGCTGGGTGGTGCTGTTCGATGGTCGACAGTGAGGGAGTCCCTGCTGGGATCATTTTCTTCAGTCCTATCAGTGCTTACCCCAATGATTTCATTATCTAACCCATGCTGTTACATGTGGTTAGCCACTAACATACACCTAACAGAGCCAAAATATTACTTTGGGTATTGTCAGCACTATCCAATTAGCACCAACACATGGGGATGCCCTGCCCAGGAAGAGGGATGATGGCCAACACTCACAGTTCAAGGAGTGAATATTTGCAGGAGTTGAGCCCTGCTGACTGCTTCTTGCTGTAGCCCACTGGCTTCCCACGCATGCTTTGGAGCCAGCAGATGTAGCACCTTGAAACTCCAGGGATGTCTGGGAATAAATTTCCTCCACTTTCTCCTGAGATCTGAACTCCAGCTGACAGCAATATGCCTCACTGTCACAGATGCAAATTCCAACTTCATCAAATCCACCCCCCCAACCTTTCTTAACCAAAAAACCAAAAAGTTGATTTTAAATTCTTGTAAAACTATCAGCCTTTTACAATTGCAAGATGATTTTTAAATTTTTACCTATTTTCTGCATTGGTTTTGATTTTAGAAGTCCATGCATTTAAAATAACTAGCATTTTTCATAGCATTTAAAGATTTGTCTTACAAGAAGGAGAAAAGGGTTATTATTTTTTATATTTGAAATCAGAAAAGACAACTTGATGCCTGCTCAGAAATCAGCAATTTCTTGGAAATAATAACAAATCCACTTGAAATGGAAAACTGCCACAAATTAATTTTTAGAAGAGGCAAAAGCATTTTATTTCAGCTAGAGAAAAACTCAAATCCTTCAGCTGGGTTTTGCAAGTGAGTTTGAACTGGTATCGCAGTAACTCAGCTCCATGGGCTGGACACAGTGTGCAAAGATTACATCATCAGGCTTCATGTTGTGACCACTTGGAATAGGCAATACCACTTGGAGAATCAAAAGAGGAGACCAAAACAGCCAATGCAAAGAGAATTGCTTAAAGCTAAGTCCTCTGTAGACCCTGTGCCATATCACTCCTTCTTGTCTTACAAGTTTTGTTATGAAAGTCACCTCAAGTTAATTCTTTGTATATTGCAGTACTTTCCTTCCCTCCTTCCTTCCCTGTGAGAAGGATCTTTGCCCTGTCTGGTCCTGTAACGCTGAATCACATGCCTGATTAGGTCACCTGAAAGCTCTTTGCTGGGATGCCATGTTCCTGGCTCCGGGAGCAGAGTTCCACGTGACTTTATCCTTATTCCACTCAGCAGGCAATGAGCTCATCCTCCTGGTGGCCCAGGAATTGTTGCAAGTCCTCTCAGGCTGCAGTGATTCATGGGGAGGCTGCTGGAGGTGGCTTTGGTGGAGCATGGCCCCCGTGACTCACCGCAGCGCTGGGTAAACACCCGCGCTGGCAGGGCTGGTCCCGAGCAGAATTGCCGAGTCCTTCGTCCCTCCACCCCGCTCCAGCTCCAGAGGGTGCAACTCCTTTGGTTGCCATAGCACGGGACTCTGCAATAACATCAATAAAGGAGGACGACCCGAGATGAGGCCACCTGTTTTACAGTCACCTTGAGGCACTGCAGCAAACATGTTGTGCTCAACTGAGAGACGTTTCATTTCCGTAGCACAGGGAACAGGAGCGATCAGGGAGCAGCGCAGCTCGGGTCTGCTCAAAAAAAAGGGGAAAAGATTGTGGGGGGGAAAGGGAAAGAAAGGAAAAAAACCTCCTCTCTTCTTAAATGCACCCTTAAAATAGAGAAAATCATCAACAGTCAAAAAATGGTCAGTTGAGAAGCAAGTGGCATAGCTGCCATTTAATCTGTAGGATAGCTCAAGGTTTCTCATCAGCTTTTGTGGAAGGGAAGGAGGGAAGGAAAGCCAGAAGAAGAGGGGACAGAGTCAGAATTCCCTTTTTAAAGGACGTCAGTAAATGAGTCATTAGATGTTACCACTGTCTCCTTAATTACGGAATGCTCAACACAGTCCCAAGGGGAAGAGAGAGAGGTTTACTAAAAAATACATCCCCTACGCTTATGGGCAAGACTGTCAGGCCCAAGAGCTGCAGGCTGCTGCAGAAGACAACAGAGGAGAAAGTCATAGGGTTTATCAGCATCCACATTGTCCCCATCAGGGATAAGGGAACAGCAAGTTCAAGAGGTCTGGCCAAAGACAGCCCTGGTGATTTCCAGAAGCATGAAGACTCCAACTGGCCATATAGTGGATGCCGGGTTACATAAACTTTTAGACACAATTATTGTGTATTTCTGAAACAGGTCTCTTTTGTTAGGCACATTTTTAATGTAACAGAGACTAAACTTGGGTTACCTAGAGTGGTTTTGGGAAACCACTGCAGGAAACACAGATCCAACCTCCCAAAGCTTCCACTTAACTTTGCTGTCAAACTTAACTCTGCTGAACAGGTCTCTCAATTGTTCTTGTGGGTCTCCCCGAGGCCAGCAGGCAGCACTCTGCAAGCCAGAGCCACTATCTCATGGCAGCCTCTGACTGCATGGAGCTGAGGGAGGACCAGCCCGAGGCCAAGAGCCAGTGCCTGTGAACAGCAACAGTGCCCCCAACACCAAAAGCCACCACAGCCTCTGAGAACAAGGTTCCCCCATCCCAGCTTGGCAGTGGGAGCACATTGGGATTCCATCTCCCAAGTGTTTCTGCACCCTGCACTGTCCTTGGGACACAGGCTGGCCCCAGAGCCACTGTGGACCCTCAGTGGGGGAAATCACAACTCCTCTGCTGCAAAGGCTTAATCAAGCAGAAATATGATAATCAGAGTTTGCCAGTTTGGCACACAACATTGTAACTGATCCAGTTACCAGCAATTAGACAGTCCACCCCGATTAATTTGTGCTAGAAATCCTATGACAGTTTTAAACAGAGAGCGTGATTATGTGTTCAAACTATTTACCAAAGGTTGGGGTGATTTCTCCGTCATCTAAAATGTTGTATATTAAGGCTGGACATTTTATTCAGAGATATTTACTGTACTTTAAATGAGACTTATTCAGAGAAGTACTTTCATTAAACAAGAGTTTAAACTCGATTATACAATGGACCTCTGTGATTAGTCACGGACCCCACAGCCAATTCATGCTGAATTTTCAAGCCACACATTCTTGGGAATCTCTGCTTTATGGTCTTTTTTAATATTGTTGGTTGCTTCTATAATTACAAAACGCCTCCTGCTGTATTTCCATATGCCCTTCTTCCACGGGTTGCTCATGCCACGTTTCACATTATTTCAGATACTGCCTTTGTGCAGGGCTGGGGACCCCACAGCCTCTGGGACCCCACGGCCACAGGGCTGTGCACAGTGGCCTGTCCTCTGCTTGTTGTACAGATGAGGAACAGACCAAGATTTCAGCGATATTCCTCACAATTGTTTAAAGAGCTCCCCTTGCTAACACTCCACCCACAGCCTCTGTGCCATATCTTCAGTTGGCAGCTCATCTGTAAATTGTCTTGCAGGGTCTGATTTGGTGGTTAAATTGTTTAGTAGATCCAAGCAGTCAGTGAAAATTGGTTACATTCCTATTGCAAGGTACACACAGAGAGGGCAGGGATTAAGATTTGTCTTGTGCAATTCATATTCTCCCTACTGCCATCTCTTCTGCTGCCTTACTCACTGTGAGGTCTTTTAGAGCATGAATTCCGATCTGCAACCATCTCTACTGGGGTATGAACCAGTCTCATATTTTGCAGAGACCACTAAAAGCACCATCAGGAGCTGCTAGATGATTCAGCCCATGCTCCATCCAGTTGAGTTTCAAGTCTCTGGCAACAGATTGCATCAAATCCCTCACAGTGACTCAGGCAGTACTTTGCAGTAATGTAAAAATATATTTCTAGGCTTCCTGGTTAGCCACTGTTTTGCACACTCCATACAAGTATTTGTACTACTTGAGATGACCACAGCAGCTCTACTATAAGTGTGAAGGTGCTGGTTTCATTCATAAAGCCACACTGCAAGAAAAAACAAGCATCAGAAGTATCATGTTTGTCCGGAGACATGCTGCTTAACAGCATATGCATAAAGAGGCAGCCCATCCTGCAGGACACAAAAGTTAGTCATTGGGAACACTTACTGTAACTTTTTATTCTATTTGGTTGTTAATTCCTTTAAGAAGGGGGTAAGCAAACCTCTGCCAGGAAAGGCTGAGCTGTTCAGCTCACAAGAGTTGTTCCTCAGTTTCCCACAGACTGATTTTGGCGCTGCCAGCACCTGTCCACATTCATCTGTGCTCGGGTTAACAGTGCTGGACCAATCCTCAGCCTGGCTAGTGAGCATCTCTCATCTCTCCTCCTCCTTCTTCATGCAAACTGCAAAAGTCTACTGTTTCCACAAGTCTTTGCAATTTTCAGTGTTCTCTTTTTACCTCTGGCGTCCCTTAAGCTACAAACTTCTTTCTTTCTTGCATTCAGTAGGTTGCCTGTTGCTTTTGAGTTTTGTCTCATGTTTCTTGCCAAGCTCCTGTCTTTACTTGCTTTATTGACTTCACACCACCACCAGCCATCTCAGACAGGCTAGCATTAAAAATTGCAATATATTCCCAGCTTTCAAGCCATAGCCTACAGAAGACTGGCATTTTCCTTAGGGTTTTCCCATCTTCAGAACCCTTATGTCAGTAGCAAAATCATACTCCTCCCTCTTATAACTACTTTGTGCTAAGAACAACACCCTGTGGCCCTCAGCAAAGTGACCTGTGTGAAGTTAGCTCTTCTTGGAGCAGGAGGCTGGGCTGGGCGACCTCTGCAGATGCCTTCTCAGCTCAATTATTCAATTGCTTAGGCTATAACCTCCTGGGAGAAAAGAACGGTCTTAAACAGGATTCTGTTCTTTTTAGAAAGAACACATGTGAGCACCAAGTACTTGCAGCAATAAGCAGTGCTTATGGTATGAATATACTATGCATGTGTTCCAAGTGCTCTCCCTTTCACATAGTGATTAGTTACTTTCAGCAGAAGGAAAATCGAGTATACATTCTTTAAGAGCTTTCTTATAGAAAGGTGGTTGTCCTTACCCTATCAGAGAAACCCAAAATATCCTGGAGCCTTAGTCCATACTAAGCTTTTCCTTACATGAAAAGCTACGTGCAAATTTAAGAAACAGTAATACAATTATTTTGCTCTGGTGCACAGGGAAGCAGCTCCAAACTGGCAGGACAAATGTATTTGCTTTTGGTACCAGGACTATGGGTGGGGTTAGAAATCACTTCACCAAATGGCTTTTGAAGCTGTCGTCGACAGTCTTTCATTAGGGCTCTTTAGACACCGCAAAGCTAAATTAGTCACACCTTTATTTGAGCAGACTTTCCTCACCCACCTCTGCAAAATCACCACATGTGCTCAGATTCTTCAGCTCCCTCATAAGCTGCTCGGTGTAGGGGGTGAGTGACGTTCACATAGAAAAGATGCAAAGATGCATTTCTCAGAAACAGCCTGCCCCAGCAACTCGCTTGCAGTAACAAGGCAAAGCTGCAAAATACAGACATGCAAGCCTTAAAAGCCCGAGTTCATTTTGTTCCTCTATTCACACACCTTACTGGAAGCTGGCAGCAAAAAGTCTCAGTTTGCAGATTTTGCAAACAGACGTTTGAGAAGGAGTCACACTGGCAGAAAGAAGAAAGCGACGGAGAAAAACAGCCACTGGAATTAAGAAACGGAGAGAAAGCAGGACGAAGCAAGTGGAAGCGTACAGAAAGCCTGCCACGTGAAAATAAGATTAGGAGAGGGATGAGTTATTAACAGATGATGGAAAATTTAAGAGGAAGATGGAAGATTATAAGAGAGGAAACAGAAGTGGGAGGAAGCAGTCATGGGACATATAGGGACAAATACAGCTGTAAAAGGGTGGGGAAAAAATCAAAACCACATTTACACCCATTTTTCTTCCTAACAACAGGGATTAAAGATTTGCATAGGGAATACGTCTGAATCAGTTTAAAATGCTGCGTGAGAAACGCCAGAAACCAAAACATTAAGTTAGCAACGTGTCCTATTTTCAGCCCCAGAACTCAAGAGGCTCCAGCAGTTCTCAGGCAATTGCTTTCTGCAGTGATTCAGTGGAGTCAGGCACAGGGGAGTCCTGGTTTCTCCTGGAGACTGTGGTTTAAACCTAGAGTTGCCAGAAACAGCAGACAGAAAGGGACCTGTAAGGGTTCTGAACACTTGTCTCCACTTGTGCCTATTGTTGTCACTTCCTTCCTTATGCACTTTTCCCTATGAAGCACGCTAGTTACTGGGCTGTTCCGTAATCCCTAACACCAACTGAGCACATATCCACTTTAGATATATATTTACTTCCTTCCCACCACTTGTGCCACCTGAAAGATGTAAAATCTTACTCTTTTGAAGAAACTGCCAAAAGTGCACATAGAGAGTCAATTAATGTTTCCCCAAACCTACAGAAAAGGACCATGAGGAGCAAGCACCAGGGAAGTGAAGGTGATAGTAGCTTTGCATCCCTCAGCTCTGCTTTACTGCTCTCTCTTGAAAGTCACCTTTTTATTTCTAATGACAAAGAAATGGAAGAATAAAGGGAAATAAAGTGATCAATTATTTAGAAGTGGAATCAAATATTTTCTAGCCAGCTCCTCTTGCGTGCCCAAATGAACATTGTCTGGGTTCAGTTGCTAGGGTTTGGTTTCAGAGAAGAGGAAACAATCACTGGGATGTAGTCTGGAGCTAAACAGAGTTCTTGCTTTTATGCTTATTTTGCTGCTGGATCGCTGCAGCCACTGAAAATATCTGTTTGCCCCTGTGCACAGAAAGTTATTTGAAGCTAACAGCTCTATTTATGAGTCAAAGTCCCATTGTTTAAAAAAGACAAAAAACAAAGTAGGTAGAGTTTACATCTTTGCTCCACTTGACCCAGGAGGAAGCATCAAAGTTTTTTGCTTTTTTTCCCCCTCCTCTTACCAACAAGAAAGAATAGAATAGGACAAACAAGGAGCTATTGTTCAGACCTGATCGAAAGCAGAAGAGGCACATCTCTGTTCAAAGGGAGTCTGTCTGCTTCAGATGGTGTGAACGGTCTCAGAAACTCCTGTAACTCTCTCCCCTCCATGCACACAGGGCCACCCTTGCTGAGCACTTGCTCAGCCGCTGCCAACCTCGCCCTAAACACCAAAAGTCAGCCTGCTCATATCTCCAGTGCTTCAATGCTGAAAGTTAGGACAGGAGCAGCTGCAGATTGAGGATTTTTGTTTTCTTTTTTTTCCTTAATCAGAGCAAGTTGCCAGCTGAAGCAATCAGTGCCTATCCTGCAACCTCAAGCTTCAGGCTGAAAAGGTATGGCAGCCAATTATATGGCAAGGAACAACCACTGGCTTGAAACAATTTTCTCTGAGTGGAAGTATTTGATGCCGGTGGTGCCGATCACACACCTTGCAGCAAGTACCTTCACGTGTCCTTTGCTTCAGTGTCACTTTCTTTTAGACTTGCACAGATACTTTCTCAGCAGACAGTTTTAACAGTACACAAGATTTCCAGAATGCATCTTTCAACCAGGAGAACACGACAGAGTTTTTAATATCAGCTTACAAGTAATAAAAAAGTAACGTATTTTTGGCTATTTAGATAGTGACGTGTCTATAACAAACTCCTTTGTTTCCAGCAGCTGTTAACAATACCTGTAGGGAGCTGTTCCCAAGGCAGTTATCTCTGGCACTGGCGGCAGGAGGATGTAAACAGCATGTATCAAGTTCATGGAAAACATTGTGCAGCCAAATCTGAAAGGAGCAGTGTTTAGCTGGGCCTCTCTCACAGGGATTACGTTCTCACACGCAGCAGCGGGCAGCCCTGGCCGGGGCAGAGCAGCCGGGGCTCCGGGCAGCGCCGGCACAGCCGGGCCGGAGGCACCGAGCCTGGGACGTGTGCAGCGGCAGCCCCGGGGTGGGAGCTCGGGGTCGGTGCCCAGGGAACACCTCCATCCAGCACGGAGCCGGCTCGGGAGGGGTTAGGCAGGAGCCAGCGTGTGGCTGTCTGCATCCGTCCACACAGATGGACCCTGAGATTAGGAAGATACTGACGGGTTATTTTGAATGACACAGTCCAGGCTTGTACCCTGTGGGAGGTGTGATGGGAACCCTTTCTGTCTTTCTTGATAATTTAATGAGCTGTTGTAATGAGGGATCCACTGAGCCCCTCATTTGTATGCAGTTCCCACACGAGATGTGAATATTAAATTCCTCCAAGTATGAATCAGCGCCTCTTACTCCCACAGCTTCCCTCTATCTCTCAATCTTCACCAGCTCCACAGCTCCAAATTCCCCTCATGGTCCCGTGGGCTCCCCCACTTCACGGTCACCTCAGTAGCAACCAGAGGAGATTGATGCACCCTGGTCACAGTCAGAAGCATCAGCCACTCAGTAGAACAAAGCAGGAGACGAGGTCTCAGTTCTTTTCTGAAAGCCAGCTGCGACCAGGTGAGTGCCGTGCCCTGCTAGCCTTCGGGAAAATTGTATGACATGGGAAATTTAACCTACAGGGCATCGCTGTCTCTGACACCTGGTAGTTTAAATAATGAATTGGTAATTATAAACCCTTTTGACATAAAAATGAAGTTTAAAAAAGCAAACTTTTGAGACACACCTTTTGATGGTGAAGGGCTTTCCCACGCAGATTCCACCAGCAGCCATCACTCAGCACTGGCAGACAGCAGGTGCTTGCCACTCCAAACGGGGAGAGACACTCACCAAACTAGAAAAGTCAGGGGCTAAACAAGCTCACAAAAAGCAGCAATTCCAGTCCAGAAATCATTTTCATAGCAGAGAGGAGGAAGTGTTCCCTGAGGACAAGGAGGCTGGCTGGATTTTGCTTTTTTCCTGCTGAATAGATGTTCTTTTGTATGCAAAAAGGAGGAAAAATAATGGGAGAATGGGACAAAACTGAAAAATTCGCAACTGCAGTGCAAAAGTCACCACCTGCTCCTGCCAAACAGGCTGTTCTGTATTTCCACAGTCCTGGGAGTTGTAGACCAGAATTTCTCAATAAAGTGTGCTAAGCTCAAAGGCATGAAGATAGCGACAAATCCAGACTTGTTAGTGCCATGAGCATTTGTCTTGGCCATAACATACAGTGTGTACACCAAGTGCTGCATCTACCATCTAATGCTTTCCATGTTATACCCAAACCTGTGCAGAAAGTCCCAGCCCAGAAATGTTTAGAAACTGAAATTCAACTGCATGTCTCAATATAAAAACAAACCCAGGATTTCAAACACTGCGATTTCTGCTGTAGAGTCCTTCCCACAGTCACCCATCCAGACTCAGTTGCTTGAGATCTCCAAGACCAAAGCCAAGAGTGTAACAGGAAGGAGAAAGTACAAACCTCATACCCAGTAAATGGGAACTTTATTCAACTACCGCGTTACTCCGAAATGTATAAATGTTCCATTAAATACAGTCAGTTTTCTTTTACGCATATTCATAGAAATTTATTTACATGTTCCAAACACATTTAAATTATTTTTCAAACTTGCTACCAATAAAATTTGTTGGTTTCTTAAAAAAAAAAAAAAAAAGGAAAAAAGTCAATCATCTGCTCTTGCAGATGTGCATACATCTATACAGATACAAGTAAGAAGGGAGATGCTTTTTTATCTAACCCACAATGGAGGCAGTATCCAAAAAGCTTATCCAAAAAGCAAAATATTTGCCCTTGCAGAAAAGCGGGCTCTATAAATTCTCCCTGTGGGACAGACTCGAACAAGAGGCCCTGTGCAATACTTTATGGTGTTTGGGTATGATGTCTGCATCAAGATTGGCTGGTATGTGGGAGGAGCTAAAGGCCCCTTGCCAGATTCCAACCTCAAAGTTAGCTGTCCCTGATACCAGCCCGTGAGAAGCATGTGAGCTCATTCTCACTGAATTACGCTCTCCCAGCATGGAGGGATAGAGCAGACAAACAGATCTAGCACTAACATGTCAATGCCACTTGTCCAAAAAGCTTTCCCTTTTGTTTTTTATTTTATTCTTAAATGAGGCTTCATTCATAAGTGAATAAAAGGCAATTCTTTAAATAAAATGCTTAGGAGAACAGCACTTCCTCCATCTAAATACATTTCTCTTGGGAAGATGCACAGCATGCTGAATGAGTTTTCCCTCATTCTCTGTATCTTAGTCTGACAGAGGTTAAAATTTGTATCTGCAGGGGAAAAGGGGTGTTTTTACTTTGCAAAAAGCTTATCAAATGCTAGTTTAATTCCTTTAGAGTCTTTAAACATTATAAACCACATTTGAAGCAACCAAAGAACTCTACAAAAACATTGTCATGCGTAAGCTCTGTGTTTCATGCTAAATATTCTTGTTGACAAGGAGAAGGAGTGGAGGAGGAGGAGGCAGGGAAGCTAATGGCTCAATCAGAGCCATTGCAACATTCAAGTAGTTTGGTAGTGTACAAACCGGTGGAAACATGGAATGGTAAGAAAGTGCTCGGCACTACATTGCAGCCTTCAAGAGCTGAACTGCAAACATCCTGATATATATCATAAATATATGGCACTTCTGTATGACCAAAAGCTGGCAAGTTTGCTTGTGATCAAAACAAGTCAGGAGTAGTTGTCATGCCAATGGCCCTTCCAACAGGCACAGCCTCCAGCTGTGCTATCCAGTGCAGCACCAGCCATATCCACTTGTGCATGCAAGACAATGCTGCCATATTCTTGGAGAAGAAGCCTCCTGCCCAGCAGAAAGCCTTCCCCAGACACACATACACATTCATAAAACATGCTATTAATTCTTCAGGGAGGTTAAAGACAGCCGCAAACAGCAAACGTCTTGTTTTACAAGTTTTCGGCCAGCAGTTCCCAGTCTGTCCAATTGCCAGCAATGGACTTTGCAACAGGCAAAAAGAGCTCCCTAATCCAAGGAATTGAAAGCAATGGAAAGCACAATCACCTAAATTCATTTCAGTACTGTTCCACAGGATTAATTTTGACATCAAAAAAGAAACCAACAAGCACAAAGGCTTGAGTCCTAGAAATAATCTTATGTACCCAAAAAAACTGGCCTTAATCCATGTTTGCTGTCACAAAGTGTTTCATCTCATAGGTAAAACTTCTTAAAACTTTTTGGCTTTTGGTAACTTTTTTTATCACAAATGTGAAGATTTGCTGTTCTGCTCACATTCCATCACAGTAGCTTTAAATACATTCAAATTCATAAAAAAGGATTTAGACCAGAACATAGTTACTTGCCCTTTTCCAACAGTGTGCTGTACTTCAATAAGCACACAACGCCATGTATTGGCAAAGTCACGGTTTTAAGGAATTTCACTACACAGACATCCAGTGCTTGGACAAGTGTTCACATTCCAAGGTTAAAAACCCTCTCCCTTATTTCAATAATGGCTTCAGTATTTTACCAATTGTCGTTCGGTTTGCATCCTTCAGTTTAAGAGATGCCTTTTCCACGGTTCCCTGTTCCTTTGGTGCAGGCTCTGCTTTCGTGCTGCCAGCTTCTCCCTGCAGGATGCTTCTTCCAACCATTCTGGCACTACTTGCTCTCTTTAAGGTACTCACGCTGTTCTCCTTTGGATTTGGATCATCAGAAGTCGCTGCTGGCTTCACTTTAGGCAGCCTCTGGGACACAGACCTTGTGATGGGCGGAGGTCTGGATGAGCTGGATAGATCCACTTTTGCACGCTTTGAAGAAGAGGCCACTGTATTCCTTGCAAAGTTTGGGACAGCAGGTGGTGCTTTGGGAATACTGACTGTGGCAACCTTGGTGTCATCTGCAGGGGTCTGGGGTTTTGCACTGGAGCGACACATCTTTGTTTCATCTGTCTTTGATTTGACATTACTCCTAATGGGTTTAGAGCTTGGCTTCCTGAGAGCGACTCTGTCCCTCTCGAAATGAGCGCTGCTTGAGGTGACAGTGCCCCTTCGTAACTTTGGCTCTTCTACTGACATGCTGTGCCTGTAGGGACTCCTTGGCAGCGTGTCTGTTGTGCCTCGGACAGAGCTGCGGTGAGACAGCCGGCTTTCCACTGCACTGCTTTCACGAAGGGCTGGCTTGGCTTCTGGCTTTTTCACGCTGCTGGGTGCCCTGTTCGACCGAGAAATAGGCACCACTTTCCTCATACTTTCATTCTCAGAGGCATTCAAAGTTCTGACAGGTCTGGAAGGAGCTGTGTGGCTAGGGCGAGTGCCACTGGATTTTGTGGAGCTTGGAGATCGATCTTTTAGAGAGCTTGTCTTTGGTCCTACTAGATCTTTATTTTTTATGGGTTTTTCTTTAGGAAGAGTATGCTGGCTATCAGCATCATCCTTATCATTGGCAGAAGTGTGAAGAGGCAGGTTCTTATCAGAGGTGGAATTCAGGTTTGAGAAGAAAGATCTAGCCTTGTTCTGAGCATCAGTGCCAGAAGAGCATGCTTTGCCAGCCTCACTGCTTATTTCGTTGCCTGCTGATTTAAAATCATTTCCCTCTTCAGAGTCCAATGTCAAAGAACAATCAGTCGTGGTATCTGACATGTAGCACACTGGCCCATCTTCCCTACTTCCTGAAACACTTGTATCCATAGACATAGGGCTGCTGCTGTTGGGCTCTAAAGCTTCATTCTTGCAACCCACTGCCTTGGCTTGATGGTCGTGGGCCCCTCTGGAACTTCTGCAAGGTGGAGGCAGCTCATCATCGGCAGTGCTCAGGGAATGAAAGCTTAGATCGTCTAGAGTCTCTAAGTCTGTCCCGCCAGCATCCTCTAAATATATTAGAGGTGCATCTTCTGCAGGCTTTGCTCCTTGAATATCAAACTTACGTAACCCTTTAACGAGTTCATGCTCCTCAATTGCAAGTGCCAGAGCATTTATATCTGTGGACTCCTCGCAGGACACGTTGGGAGTGTGCAAGTTGTAGTCGGTGCTCCTCTGTGAGTAATGGGCACCAGGACCAGATGAGCCACGGCGGTGACTGGGATGAGCTGGAGACACTTGCACAGGGCCACCACTTTTCACTTCCATCTCAGACTGCTGGTGTAAGTGCAAGGTATTTAAATTGAGATCTCTTTTTTCTTTGGATTCCGTCCAGGCTACATTTGGTCTTGCTTGTCGGGTGTTTGCACGGGGAAGGCTGTTAAACTTGTTTGGATCCTCGTCTTTGGAGATTTCCAGGAAACACTGCAACTCCCTGTCTGCAGTCATCCCCAAAGAAAGTCGAGAGCGTCTGGAATTCGTGTTTCTGTACAAAGGGCTTTGAGGCCTCTGCTGCAAGAAGGGAAGAAATTCCCCAAGTCCGTTTTTAGCCAACATCTCTACATCATTTTCACTGCTGCTCCGCCCAAAGCTCCCAAGCTCTCCAGCTGCCCAGGATCGGCGCTTCTCCTCCAGCTCCTTTCGCCTTTGCAGACTATGAAGTTCCTGGATCTCTCGTTCCCTATTCTCCTGAAGGAGGAAAATCACAAATACGTCTCAGAGGACAGTGCCCTATGCATAAGAACATGACACACTCCTTCCTCTCTCCCTTTATTTCTTCCCATCAAAGTTAGCTCCTATTGCTGTCACCCACTCCCAACCTCCAATACATACACACGCATGAAATCACTGTGGCAACCACAGCCTGCAATCATTAACCCTATGGAGAGCAGCTCCCTGCATAACTAATGGGACAACACATCCATCCAGTCAGTGCATGCAAAGAAATGCACCAGACCTTGCAAAGAACAACCAATTGACCCATCAAACCCAAGCAGATGTCACATCTTAGAATCACAGAATATGCTGAGTTGGAAGGGACCCACAGGGATCACTGAATTCAACTCCTTGCCCTGGACAAGACCACCCCCAAGAGTCACACTATGTGCCTGAGAGTATTGTCCAAACACTTCCTGAACTCTGTCAGGCTTGGTGCCATGACCTCTTCCCTGGGGAGCCTGTTCCAGCGCCCAACCGCTCTTTGGTCAAGCCAAGGAGTTCCAGATGTAAGATGGAGAGCATCACGTCCTCACTAAGTTTAAATGTGGCACTCTTATCAGGTTAGTAAAGCTCTACCTAATCTTTACATTCATATTTTAAGACTAACTTGTCTTACCAGCACACAGCCAGCGTGGTTTTTCCAGCCCACCTTATTACAACTGCAATTGTTCCTCAGCCAGTCCAATTTCTACACAGTGATACTCTCCTCTAACATTACAGACCGAAATTTTTGCGAAAAGGCATTGCTTAATTGCATATGAAAACAAACAGAAAAGTTAATACAATGCCTCATGATACTCAGATATCAACTGACACCACTCAAGGACCATCAATCAATGTCTCACTCTAGTTTTGGAACTCAGAATCACTGTTGGTTTCAAAAACTGGCAACTGTAGTACAGAGATTGCCCAGGGTAGGATGGAGATTTTGGCAGCTAAGCTGAGGGATTTTGGTTCAGGAAGCCATAGAAGAGGTAGTTTGAATTTGAATGACAGCACAGTAAACATCTCTTTACTAAAATAATTAGCAGTGATTTACTGTGAATATCAGCATTTTAACTGTTACCTCTAGGCTTCAGATTTAATCTAACTGCACCTTTGGTTGAACTTTCTGGGTTACTTTCTGAAATTAAGAACTTGGCTTGCTGCAGCCATTACAGCTGTAGCAAAAGAAAGAAGGAAGAGGCTAGTCCTGACAAAGGATTTAAAAATTACATGATTTTCCAGCATGTTGTTAAATCTGGTCTAATCAATGACACACTATTTAAAAAAACCCACACCTTTATTTGTGTAAAGCTCTGTGTAGTTTAATCTTCCCATTGTTGTGACAATAGAAGAGCTACACCACTAGAAAAAGTCACCTGAAAGCTTTCAGTAAACAAAAGCCTAATGCTTTGTGATGAACGGATTAATCTACACCTCTTAAAGTGGATTTGAGACTACACTGGGCTCTGAAAGATAGGATGCATTAGATACCTAAGAAACCTGAACATCTAGGAAAGGAAAAAGAAAAAAACTTGCATTTCAGGAAAAATGGTTGTCAGGAAGCTTTCTTTCATAGGTATGGAATTACAGAATGAATTCTTGCCAAATGCTAAAGCTCAACTTCAAATATACCATTGTGAAGAGAAATGGTTAAAAATAGTTGCAGATATTAATACCATTAGAAAAAGAATATTTTAACCTCACCCAGAAGGAGTTTTAGGAGATTTTACTCAGATGAAAATCTATTTTAAGCACATAGTTAGACATGTCAAAAATTGCAGAAAATGTTTAAGCAATTGAAATATGTGCACATGGCCATTGTGGTACAAGCCATCTCTTTAGACTGTTGGATGTGCTGTCTACATATCACATTCCTTTGTCAGAACTGCCATTTTTATTCTAAATTGTTCTGCTAATTTTGTAGGAACAACGGTCAATCCACAGTTAGCAAGAAAATTGTCTCAAAATTTGCAAGCAAGAGTCTAATTTGTCGTTTATTTTAGAGTGTAGCTGCTTACTGCAGAGAGAGGACCTCAAAAGTTATAGCTATCCAACAACCACTTGTAATATATGAGTATGAATGAAATCCTCAGTCCCCAATATTTGAACATATATGGCTGAAATCACCTCTTGCTAAACTGACTGCAATAACCATCACCATTTGGTTTTATACATTTGTGCAATGTTCACCCTCATGTGTAACTATGTGTTGTCTTGGGTGGGAAAGGTTAGGTAAACTAATGGTACAACAGGCACATTGGCTGAACATCCTGTCAGCTCGCTCCGAATCGAGACTGTTCCCTTCTTTCTGAACAAAAGCTTTTATCCAAAGTGCTGCCAAATGCAGACTGCAAAAGGGCACTGATCCAACTAATTCATGCTATTTATGAAGATCTGAGAAATATCTGTAACAACAGACAGACTTTGCTGAACCAAAACTGTAACCAATGCCAATACTGCTCCTCCATCTTAGTACATTTCCTGAATTATATAGGACCAGTGAAGGGTACTTGGTGAATGAATGCACACACTGGGGATAAGGTATCTTGCTGTCATAGGCCTCTTCCACTTCTTAAGTTTTCACTCACAAAAATCCTTTGAAAGGACAAAGTAGAATACACAGCCCTTCCTTTGCTTGGTAAAGTGTCTCTGGCCATGCAAAGGAAGGCAGTGGAGAGCCCCAGCTAGTGTGGATTCAGGCAGGTACATCCAAGGAATGATGTGCCACACCTCGAGGCCTTTCCAATGATCCAACACTACCAGGCCAAGCCCTGACCAGTGAGCCATAGTCAGGGGTCTGTGCAATCTGTATCACAGCTCAGCTTAGCAGTCACCAGCCTCCTCACCGAAAGAGAAGGGAGGTGCCCTTCAAGCAGGCCAATGAACAACCCTGATGTATCATCCCAGTGGTCTTGCCTGCCTGAAAAAGAAGATGCAGAGCAGCAGGGCTGCCCACAATGGCCATTTCCCACCTGGCTTCTGGCAAGGAATGCTTACAGGAGAGCAGTTTTCTGTCACCGTTTGAGCAAATTGATCAAATGCAAGATACAAAATGCCTCTTAAGCAGAGAAAACAACTTAATTCATGTGAGCCAATATCCGCTTCAAAAGTGTGGGAACCTCATTCAGCACTCTTACCTTAACAGCTGTGTTGAATCTTATGCAGAAGTCCCTAAATATCTGGAAACATTCATCCAACTTCATAGTTTCTTTGTCTTCACAGAAAAAGTCAATGAGAGCATTTCCCTCCTTTTGCAATTCTCGTTTCTGGTGTTCAAGCTCCTTTAGATGCCTTACAGCAAACTGTAGCAAAAATCATACACACATGAACCAGACAGAAAAATTAAAGTCACAATGGGTCATGTATATATTAGGAACTTATGAAATTCATGTTGCAACCTAGAAGTTGTTACAGAGCCCAGGATATTAACATCCTGAAATAGAATTCATACTAACAAAAGGAAACATGCCATTTCAGCAAACTGAGTAAAGAGGGTCAGGAAAAATGGATCAATCAAAATGTACATTCTAGTGACTAGAATGGAAATCAGGAAAAAGCTCAAAAGCCCTCAAACAAACTTACAGCTTTAATTTTTAGATAAATAAAATCAAAGACTGTACTAGAACACTGACAGACCTCCTGGGGGCTCCTTAAAAGCTCCTCCTTATTCATTCCTTATTTTTCCATTTCCCCCTCAACCAAGCATAAGGGATTAATTCCTCCTCCATACCTTTCCAAAAACACACATGAACTGATTCATGGATATACATCACAACATCAATTCCTTCCCAAGGTGACCCTAGACCACAATAAAAAATGTTTTCATGCTTGAAAGGTAAGGAACTACTGAAAATACATATATTTTAAGACATCCAGAAAATGCTCCTATAAAGTAGCACTTTGAATTATAAGTGTAGAGCAATACAGACAGGACGGGAGTAGTTTAATGGAAGAAGATTCAGGAGGAAGAGAATAAGGCTGTGATTAGACTTTGAGCAGCAGAACTGCTTAAAACACTTTGATCAGGTGCCCCTGTCTTGTCTATCTGCATCACCAGCTATCCACTTCTATTCTTGCACAATCCCACATCTGACACCACCTGTAGCTCAAAGTAACCTGAGAAGAAAAATTATTTTTTCAGACAAATCTCTTCTCTAACTCATAGTCACCTAAATATTTTTCATAATGTAGCATTGGGGTGGGGAAATGCACCTGGAGGCCCTGGTGATCACTTCATCCAAACCTGCTTTCAGGAATTACTTGGAAAATTATACCACTAGGATAGGAACAAATATGACTTGCTAGTCTTAAGAAAAAAAAAGAAATAAGGGGGGAAAAAAACCCCACAATAAAACCTGGACTGAGGATAAACTGGACAACTGATAAAAGCAAACACCAAAAAAACAGTTCCTCCCACATATTTGAGGAATTTATTCACAAGGGTGAAATAATCAAAGGTGACTTTTAGATCAGCTTGGTTATCACCTGTAATTTAGAAACAAAATCCGGAAGTGTTTATGTACGGTATGCATTTGTAAATTTTTTTTCCCAACATTTCTTTTGGAATGTGGCCTAAACAAGGTTGTAGTGTTACATAAAACCACCTATTAGATTTTTAAAAATCCCAAACATGTTAAAACATAACATTAAAGAGTCTGGGTGCAATGGATAAAAGCCAACATTCAGAGTGAATAAGGACAAGTATTTCAATCTTAACCTGCCCCTTTCTTCATCAGCTTTTCATCTCCTTAAAACTACAGGGACTATTAACTACATTTGCAAGTTGAAAATAAGGGCGGGTTAAGTTCCAGATTAACACCTGCCTTCTTACTTTTAATAATTGCCTGTAGTGTGAAACAAAAAAAATCATTTAATTGAAGTATAATACATATTTCTCGAGGCATCACCACATACTCAGAAAATACCAAGAACTCTGCTTCCAAGGTAAGAGCTATGTACATCCAGACCTGTAAAGTCACTGCAGTACATAATAAAATTAAAAAAAGGAGAACTCACAGAGATATAATGGTATGGCTCTGAATAAGAGACTCTGTGTTGTCACCCTGAATTTCTACAGCCTTCTGAGAATTTTTAAAGCCTTCTGAGGATCTCTGGAGTTTTCTAACTTTTCTAAAACTTTTCGAATGTTTACATGTGGAAGCAGAGTCTTTCAAGGACTTTGTAGGAAAAACAATCTTTGTTTACATTCCTCTCTCAAGGAGAGACCTTTGATGGACTTTTGTCTCTGCCAGTGTGGATGGACGGGTGGCAACTTCTCCCTCCAGTCCAGGGGCAATCCCTGGAAAACTATAAAAACCCTACTTGTAAATAAACTTTTTCTTTCCTGCCTTTGGAGCTCACTTTGTGTGCTGTGCCTTCATTCCGTGTCCTGTTGTGACACTGTGTTAAGGGTAAATTGGTACAGAAAAGAGTCCCTTAACCTTCCAGCTTCTAACAATACCTCTTCAGTCACCCAACAATCAAGATTCATGTGCAGAGCACACCCTCAGCTAAAACTGACATGCTCCAGAATAACGTAACATGCAGACGTTATATTTTGGGCAGCTGCAAAGTACAAAACCAGAGACCACTCCAAATTGTCTTATATTTTAACTGCTGATCTTCATCAGTAATTTCGCACGCACCAAACACGTTTGCCTAACAAGCCTTGGGCAATGTACACTCAATATCCCTCCCTGTAAAAACACAGCCCTCCCAACACGCTTACATGACAAACAGCATGAGGCTGGAACACCTTTGTACAACTGACAGGCCAGGCATATTAAACATGCTTCTGTTTATTAACAGGTCCACACAAATTACACTCAGCTGAAGAATGCTGCTGTATTCACGCGACAGTAACACGTTAACACAGATATCCTACAAACCTGGAGAAAGTTTTCCATCTGGTGAAAGAGTTTTGGGTCTCGTCGGATGCTGTCTTTAACAGATCTTGTCTTGACAGACAGTGAGTGGAGCTCTGCTTCTACAGTATCAATGGATAACCTAAAAATAGCATATCCAGAGAATGTTTATCAAAGGAGAAGGAGTGGCCCTCAGGTTAGCCACAACATGCTGCAAAAGTGGATGCTTTACATGAGGTGCACACGGGCTATCAAACAAGACCTGCCTGTTCAGGAAATCTTTCCAGAGTAGACACTGAAATTAGGAGAGAGATAAGCACATTTCTTGTTATTTGCAACCTGAAAAGATTCCCATGGGGTGTGGTTTCATGATTAACCCCAGCCAGTCCTACCCACCCTACCCACCTAACCTTAGAAAGGTTAGTGCTGCCCTGTATCTGTCCAGGTGTTCCTTTTCTTTCCTGGTGCCTGTCCTAGCACTCATTTTTGAGATGGCCAGCCGTATCTGTAAACTGAAAATTAACCTAGGAGAAGGAAAAAGCCAGTTTGTTCCAGATTGATCCTTTGCTTGGTCCAACTGACAGCATGACTGTTTGAGTGCAGGAGCTACCACAAAAAAAGGGGGCCACAAGAGACTGCCAGCCAGGACTACTGATTTTGGCAGTAGCATTTGGCATCATTAAATTGCATGTTACACTCTTCTAAGCAGTCACAGCAATGCAATCCACACAGTCTCAACCCCACAGTTACAACATTTCATCCTTCTATTAAATAGCAGCAGTGAAGCTGCTGCTGTGAAAAGGGAACTCAGAAGCTGAAGATCACAGGAAAGCCCTCTGATCTGGTGTAATCTAATCTAAGTTCTCCTGGGAGACCCACGTTCCATACAACAGCTCCCACCTAAATTTCCCAGTCACTTTGAGGGCAAATGCTTCTAAACCTTTGGCATTTCCTTCACAAGAGAACTAAGCTTTGCCTAGGAAGTGAAGCACTACAGTTTGCCAAATGGTAAGAACTAACAACTGTACACATGCTCCTCCTAGGAGCAAGGTTGTTTCACCAGCACCATGGCTTTCAAACACTAAAGCTGAAGGACTTGTGGCAGCCTGATTGAAATGCACATGGCAGCAGACAGTGACACATGCATAAGTTTGTCAATGCTAATACAAATGAATATAATGTCTGCTGGTTTTTCGCTGCGTACTTCATCTGCAAAGTTTAGTTCCCTGTTTTGGGAAAACATGGTATTTTTGCAGGTAAGAAAAACACTAGAAGACAGAGGCTACATTTTTCTGCCTTTGAAGGAGGAAGAGGATGGCCTACAAGTAAAGAAGGCAAGACAACAAAAAATAAAAAACCTAATGGTAGTTGTTTTAACATGCTCTAATTGGGTAGATTTATGAGCAACTTGTACATGACAGTTCTCTGTAAGGACCTTCCTCATGCCCAGTGGTGAGGTACATATTTAATTTTGTTTCATTTTCATGTACAGAGTGCACTCCCTGAATAGACTTCAGCATGACTTACAACAGAAGATTTTCAGCATTAACAAATGTGATCAAAGAATACAGTGGTTTAGAAAATAAATATCATCAAATCTGGGATTCTGCCTGTTCCTCTCCTGTTTGCCAGGGGGCTTGGATGCTGAGGAAAGCTACATTCCCCAGCAGGCCACATGGCAAACTGCCAAAAAGGTGTGTGGGTTGGATGGCAGAGAGCCACACAGGTGGTCCCTCAAAAATTTTCCGATTAACTCCATGGCCACTCCTTTCCTCAGAAGATTTCAGTCTTTTGCAGACATTACTTAACCCTCCATCAGATCTAAGGAACTGGATCCATTTTGCAGCTGGGAAAAGAATGTAAATAGATTGCCCTAAGCTCAAGAGCAAGGAAGTAGCAAAACTGGGAATAGAACTTCAGCACTGCTAGCTTCCAGGTTTCAGATTTAGATTGCACTGTCTCACAAAAATAAGTACAGCTATTGAGGTACAAATCAGGTTCAGTTTAAAATTATCAAGCTTAAGACTTTAAGCTGAAAAAATGCAGAGCCACTAATCCATCAGATTTTCCAACCAAGACAGCAAATGAAACCTCAAAAAGCATCTAAGGAAGCCAGGGCCAGCACCTGTCCCTGGTACCAGATTTGGAAAAGTACTGCAGCTTGCTCAGAGACTAATGAAAATTGCTTTAAGGAAAACTGGTAACATTCTTTTAGTTCAATCCCTTAAGAGGCACATGTACTTGACAGAGACAGAATTACTAAAAATCTACAGAGATCATGTAATAAAAAAACCCTCATACCTGAAGGCACATTGCAGGCATACTTCTACTAGTAAATGGAAATGAAGACCTCAAAGCTACAGTAAATATTTGTAAAGACCTGTTTTTGTGCCAAGACTTTCCTGAATAAACCTCATTGCTTCACAAATGAGAAAATTCCAATTCCAGTCTAACCATAAGTTTTCAATTTTCTTTCAACTCACCTGGCGGCATCATGAACACTCCTAATTTTTTCTGAAAAGTTGAGAAGAGCAGCATCTTTCTTTTGGGCTTCCTGAAACAAACATAACAAAACCAAAACACACAATCCATTAACATTCCACCACCACGCAAAATCCCTAAGTCTGGCAGCTCTAAAGCTTCTGGGAGGGCACTTAAAGGTTTCTCTCCTGCAGTGTTTTTCTTCCCATTAAATGCTAACACAACTGAGTGGAGGACACTCCTTAAAGAAAGCCAGGGATCAGAACTAGAGATTTTAAACAACAGCTTCCATTTTGCAGTGTAAAATAAAACTGCTTCTGCCAGTGAACACCAGTCAGATGTATTAATAAGGAATGTCAGGGAAAGAACAATTAACTGACGCCATTGTTTGAGCAGATATGATGCTTCCTGCACAAACATCAATTTATACCCTATTGTTCACTGACTGGAAATCTGTTAAGCCAGTTTGTGCACAGATAACCAAAGTCATATAGATGTATTTAAATTCTCTGCCTTCTAAAATCAAAAAGTTTGAAAGGAAGGAAAATAGCTTAAAAATGTGTGCAACAGCTTTAAAAAACACACATCAGTTATCAAGGGAGAAAGAAAAGCTATCAAGAAGGCCACTCAAAAGATTCAATGGGAAGATTGAGAGACTTTTTATCAAAATAAAACACTCCCGCAGTGTAAGAATTTGGGACAAGAAGAGAAAATCCACAGTGAAGAAGTGTGATGAAGGCAAGTTTCTACACAACATAAGAACTTAAGCTTTCCATGGTGTTCTAGATAGGACAACCAGGTAGAGGTTATTTTTGGTGAATTTTGTAGCAGGAGAAGAAAGGTCAAGATTAGATCAAAGCTGTGAGAAAGTGCTTTTTTTTGGAGGCACATAACCCCTTTTATTGTCTACCAATTAATGGACATGTATTTGTAGACGTTGCTTATACAGCAAAACAGATTTTCTATACCAGAGCAACAAAATGCAGCAGACTCATCCCAGGTTTGTTTGCTTTCGTGTCTGCCAGCTTGAGCAGTGACGACAGTTTAAATCCAACAGCATTGCCAGCATAACCTCCCTAAAAAGAAACAATTTGCAAAAGAGCAAATGAGAAGCTGAGGCATGACATCAGAGCAATACTAACAAGGAAGAATGGTCCATCAGCCATCTCCCTTTGGGATGTCACTTACCGCATTCATAATATTCCCAGCCTGAAGGACCAAGTGCAATATGGAATGCAGTTCTTCACAAGTCATTAACTCTGTAAGGAACAAGAAAATTGCTGTCTAACAATTGTTTGTTTAGATATATAGTCAGTTACCAAGCTCCTCTTCTTCTTGAGCTTTTTTTTTTTTTAATTTGACAAGAACCTACAATAAACTGAAGAGGTCGTGGGAAAGATAATGGCACTATATAATTCCAATTCACAAGCACAACTGACAAACCTCAGGTCTATGTTCAGACTTTAACTTAGCAAGTGTAGTATTTCCAAGGCAACCTCCAGCAGCTAAGGAAACATTTGGGGCCTAATCCTGCAATATGTGAAATGTCTCATGCAAGTGGTTAAGTATCCTCAGTGTGAGGCAAGTGTCCTGCACCCTGCAGGATCCATTTGCCATCTGCCAGGATTGGGCTTTTGAACAATTACCTTTTTTTTTTTAGGAGGCTTGGCCATAAGGCCTGAAAAGGTAACTGGCAATGTTTACATTTTCTTTGCTTATCCTACTCCCACTATGAATCATCATTTTATTTCTGTATGATCACCAAACTCAGAGCAGCATTTATTTTACTTGTCATATCAAAGATGATTTAGCACAAAGTTATATTCAGTGTGACAAAGAGTCAAGGGGAATAAAACTGAAGTTTTTGAAGTTTTCCCATCGCACAAGCCAGGTTTGTACACATGTTCATTTCTTTGCCAAATGCACAGTAGTGTTCATCTGAATTCATACACCTTTTCACTCAGCCACATATGAGCAAAAAATAATGTATGTGCAAAAAACAATATATGTACACCAGAGGGATTGCCTTAGAAGCAAAATGTGGAAATTCAAAACTGTAGAGTTAATAAATGTGGCACAGCAAACCAAGCAACCCCAAATTTGTAAGTAACCATACAGCAAGAAAATCATCATGAACATGTTTCATAGCTCATAGTGTCAGTGTGAGGTACTATATGTTACACTAATGAACAAAATAAAAGGTGGAATCCTTTTGATTGCAGTGTAAATACTTGAAAAAACTATTTTGCTTCCAACTCCACATTTTATAATTTACCCTGCATTTGGCTGCTCAACACAATACAGTAATCAATCATGTTGGAAGCCCATAGCTCTTGTGCATTTGTATTTCAGTACTGGCAGCCTAAAAACATAATTAAATTATTAAATAACCTTTGATCTAACAAGTGATAGGTGAGGAAACAAGGAGGGAGAAAAAGGAGAGAATAAATAAGAGAAGAGCAAATTTCACAAGGCCAAGAGGAGAAGGCAACTTCTAAAGACTTCACATAGTAAGAGGCTGCCCTGCGTCACTGTGACATACATCCATCTGCAGGCTAGATGAGAATCCACCAGGCTGTTTAGACCATCCTAACCCTTAGTGATTATCAGCATTAGAACTGAAGTAAATATTTCTCTCAGTTTAATTACAGGAAAGAAACCTGGGAGACAGCAATAGAAAAGGAGACATTAATTCCCAAACAACTTCAGGCTATCAACAAACCCTGAAGTGAAAAGACCAAGTGGAGAAGAGCACATGACAAAGTGGACTGAACACAGGGAAGGCCCAGTCAGTGATTTGCGTGGCTGGCCTGATGCAGGAGTTGGAGACCAAAGTGTCTCCTCTCTGGAGGGAATTAATTCACCAGTTTTTACATATGTCTTGGGTGAAGGACATGAAGGACATACAGGTGTGGCTGCTTTTATACATAACATATTCCCTCGTGTATGTTTGTTGCTCAAAACACAAAGAACACCTTTTTGAAAGAGATCCTAATAAAAGGCCAAACTCAGACCTAAATTCTATGGTACTGCACACTTTCCTGAGTCAAGGACAAGTTCAATCCCCACTGTGGGAAAAGGCTTTTTTTCCATTTGCTTTTACTTGAAAGGACTATTCTAATCCCCAACGCTCATAGTTGAATATTTCACTTACTGCACCTTTTTATACCACTAGAAGCGTCTAAGCAGTGATCTAGTAGCCTGTCAAAAATTTCCAACATTAAATAGGAATTTCGTATTGAGGAACAGGACCAAGAGGCACTCAAGGTACTTTAAAGAGTCAGCATTAATGTTTAACTGAAACCAGGAAATCAACTATTTTCCTGCAGAGTAGAAGACACTACATTACCTTAACAAATAACCAGCTGCAGCAGTTCAAAACTTGTGAAATGCAAAGAACAAAAAAAACCAAAAACAGGTATGTAGAGAAAAAGAGAAGAAAAACAAAACAAAGGAATAGCAACAGTATTCTCTTCAATAAAGATTCTAACCTATCAATACTGCCATCTCAAAAGGAAATGGCATATAGAGAAATTTAGAAAATACAGTAATTCTTTCCATGGATCTCTGAAAGAATGAGCAGAGAGGTGTAACAATCACATTCCATCAGAGGGAGAGCAGTGCAGGAATGAGCAAACTGTACTCAAAAGATGACATCCTAATTTGGTCATGAACACCTTTGCTTCTGTCAGTTTAGGATACACTGGTCATAGGCTTTGAACATGAATTTGTTGCTAGTGTATCCAAAGTCTCCAGATTTTTGATTTTGGAAGCAAAGATCTACCAGGCACACCCTGATGGCATTTGTCACAGGGGAGTTAGCTTCCTTTTAATAGCTAAGGTACCTGAAATTCAAGCTCCGGTCTTCGTAATGCAGAGTAATTAACATGCTAACAAAAACAAGAGTATTAGGCATGTCCCAACATATTTAATTACCTTTTGTTGCCTGTCTTATAATTTTCATGTCATCCTGCAGAGAAGCACAGGAGGGTGAGAACTCCCTCTCCAACACCATGGCTTCAATCCTAAGAGCATAGCTGGAGTACACAAACAGGTTTAGAACTGACAGCCAAAAAAGAACACTTATCATAAACAGAACAAACCATCTCCTTACTTTGGCACCTGGATTAGTAAATACATGAAGGAATCAGCTTGAGACAGTTTTGATACATCTCCATCAAAGGCTTTTAATTTCTTTACCTAGAAAAGAGAAAGAAACACTAGCAAAGAATTTTATCAAAGGTCAAGATTAACTTGACTTGGGAAGACAACACCTTGAAAAGCAGTAAATTTAAATGCAAAAGGCATTGGAAAGTCCACCCAGTGATTGAATGGATTCACTGTCCCAAGTTCTTGTAATTTGCACATACCCCAACCACAAAAATATTTTTTAAATAGCATCACTCTTCTCCCAAAAAACTAGCTACACAGTCAAGCAGCAGAACCACGATGCCACCATTCTGACTGGTGATTTTGATTTCTGATCAATGATTGCTTTCATCGCTATGTTTAGGATACTGATGATGATCTGAAAAACGACCCTCAACTCTTCAACAACTGTGATGTTCACTTGGGCAGAGATTAACTGTGTTCAGAATATCCAGCATAGGATTGCCTAGATCTTATTGGCACAATTCAACTAAACTTTAAGTTATGGGGTTTTTTTCAAGATAGTTGCTTCAACCATTTCCCCTAAAATGCTCTTAAGGGGTAAAGTTCATGATCTTGAGTTTGGTTTTTTTTTCATTCATATGAAATATTTTAAAGATAAATGCAATCTTGCATTTTAAGTACTTTGTTGTCAGTATTCTCAGTACTCTGAGGACACCATTTGCATACAGAGGAAATACCACTGCATCAATTTTGTCGATCTTCCTTCCCAGCTCCACCAAAATCCATATATTTGCATGATCTGGAAGCCACTGATCCACCCACATACTCACTATTTGTTTATACAGAAGCACTGAAAAATACATGCACATATGTTTAAGAGCAACTGGAATTTCTTCCACATTTTCCAACACAGCAACTTTGTCCCAAAGCAGGGCTCACTCTCAGTTACACTGTTTCATCCTTGACCAACAAGTTCACAACCAGCAGCAGTTGTATGTTTCCACTGATTGGCACAGTTGCCCACCATCCTTCCTTTGTGTAACATCACACTTAAAGCCCACTCACAACCACATTTACAGGGATGGCCTTCAGTTTTAGAAAGCACATTAAGCTACTGGACAGAGGGACACTACACCAGGGCGTCAACAGTTGCCTCACTGCTATGGTTTAGCAAAATATCCAGAGGGGTTTTTTTAAAGAATCAGCCTACAAATTAACCACTTCAGTTATTTTTCTGCTTTGACAGTAAAAAAGCAACTGATCTGTAGCAGAAGACAAATTATATGCTATGCCAAATCAGGATTCTTTTAACAGCCTTTTTCTGTTTTATTCACATTTTTTTTTCCACATCATAAAAAATAAAAATGTTGAGAATACATTAAGAAAGAGAAAAATACAAGTTAAACAGAGAATTGAAAAGAATTCCTTTTCAAATTAAAACACACATCAACAAACAAATGAGCAGGAAAAAACCCCAACAAAAACTTAGGACCGAGAAGGAGACCTCTAATCAGACAGCAATTTTTATTCAGGCTATCTAGCTTTGTTTCCTAACACCACCATCCCCCCCATTTAACTCAAGACACTCAGACAAAAGCTCCTTCTAAAGATAAACAGCATACCGATTTTTTAGGCCTGAAAAAACTCCTAATTTACTGAGTAATTCAAGAAGTCTGCCAACAAAAAAACAGGAAAGACCAGACCTGACATTCCTGATAATTCTAAGGTGTTAAATGAGCAAGAAACAAACCCAAAATAAACACTTTTTCTACATCATTAAGTGGGGAGGGAGAGATAGTGTACTATCTCAGTCTTTAAAGATAATTCTCACCATAGCTTCCCAAAAATAGTGGTCTGCAACTTAAAATACAAAAGCCTGCAAATTCCCTAGCCACATTTTAGTATCTTGCAAATATCAGAGTTTGACTGAAAAGGATACAGGCACTCAGATATGGGAGAGAGGGAGCCAAGAAAGAAAAGCAGCCCACCAATAAAACCCACGCCACCTCACCAAAATCAGATCATACAAGCTACAGGTTAATTATAGGAAGATGCAATTTGAAGACTTAAATGCACAAAAAGCGAACAACAAGAGATCCTGAGACACTCACGGGAACATTAACTTATTAATGCTACCAGTACTATATTTAAATATACTTTGAACAGTAAGTAGCAATCAATGTTTTCCATGGGGAATTTTAGTTTTACATGCACTGGATGAAATCCTCTTTCTTCTACTAGGAAAAACGCTTGGAATTATACGAGTGAGTACTAAATCCCAGAATTAACTCAGAGAAGGAACATTCCTAAATATGTACAAGAGAAGACATTGACAAGGCTGCCTTCTGATGGGTAGGATGGGGTATGAATGTCACTATGCAAAAGGCTTTGGGCAATAGTCAACCCAGAAGAAAGTCTGTGCAACCAGGCTTGAAACAAAGATGTGCTCACCACCTGGTTCCAAGCCTTAACCACCTTAACACCCACTGTCCTCTCCATAGATATCTCAAACTGCCTTTGTAAGAAGCATCAAGACAGCTCAGCCAAGTAGCCCAAAACCCAAGAATGGTAGAGAGCAGTGACCCATTCCACAAACACACAAAACAGGAACACGACAGAGTTACAAGGTCCTTTTTACCCCGGAATTCAGCAAACACAGCCTGGGTCTCCATACACGTCTTATGTTTTTTACATAGAAAACTAAATTGTCTGTTAACTTGGCCTTAGAAGAGTAAATAGTCTGGGAAATAGCTACGGTAAAGATAGGACAGCAATTATTCTGCGTTCCCTTTTTTATTAAAATTTTCATAATTTAAAAATAATTCTCACCATGAAGGAAAAAAAAAAGTTTTTATCGACACTACCAATAAACCAAAAAAACCAACTTCTGAACCTCAAATCTAAAAAATTACTGCAACACATCTTTGTGTGTACTGTCATTACACATTCCAAGGAAGACTACTCAAATCCCATGGGATTGCCTCTACTGTCTGCTACCATGTTGTCCAAATATTCTGGAAGAAAACTGAGATCCAAATATAAATATCAACTGGATCCAGGAGCAGCAAAGAAACCATGGGGATTGACAACAACGTTCACTATTAATTGTGTTAACAGATATAGCAGATAGGCTGAGAACACAAGAGAGCTAAAAATGTGGCTTATTATAAAATCATAATGAATAACCCTATCAGTTCTGGCCTTGACGTCCTCTCTTGAAGCACAACAGAACTCTTCCACAAGAGTAGACAGCCACAAACTGAGATATGGCAGTGTAATATGTATATTCAAGAGAGCATAATTACATTGTATGCTCAGTTCTGTATTACTCAAATTGGGTGGAGAGCTACTAATTTAATTTTTCATTATATTTGTATATAGAATATGCATTTGCACTGTCCATGCATGCCCATGCACACTAAATCTGATTTTAGATACACAAGGTTCTCACATATGTAATTTGCTTAATTTTAAGAACAGTTATGAAACATAGAAAGCCTGATCTTTGATTTGATTTGTGAACAATTGCAGTAGAGATGCCCATTGCAAGTGTGCCATTATACCTGGCAGACATGAAAGCTGCTGTATTCAAGTTCTTGGTAATTTTTAAGCTACCAGTAGCACTTCTATCAGGACTTTATTTTATGGCATAAAACCTTGCAGGATCTTGTAGCTATGCAGGATCATTGAAGAAGAGGAATAAGCATTTTCTCTGTGAGTTTGTTTTTTTAATTATTATTATTTAATATCTCCATACCACTGCAAATATTCAGGGCACTAACAAAAAAGAGAGTTAAAAAATACCAGTGCCCCAAAAAGCATCACAGTGGAATTCAACTACAAGGGCATGTGGGAAAGCAGCAGACATATGAGGCACGATGGGGCACCAGCCGGGGCAGTGACAAATCTCTACCAGCAAATGATGAAAAGAAAGGGAGAAAAACCTGCAGGTAATCATAAAGAGCAAAAAAGGAAAAGGAGATGAAAGCTCTGAAGGATGGTCAACCCTATAAAGCACTGGCTGAGGAAAGGAGAGGGCATTTAACTTCAGACATGGTTTGAAAAGGGTAGAGCTGACTGAAACAGTTCCAATAAAGCAGGTGACAGATGACCAGGGTTTGAAATCAGAGAACAAGAGCAAAGGACAGGCTTGAGACATTATAAAGGAAGTTAAGACACTGTGTTGATAACCTGGGCGTGCATGTGTGTAGGTGAGCTGATTACCAGTATGATATGTTCCCTTCTGTATGTATTTAAAGTACAAATTCTGGCTATTCTAGCTCGTTAAACACTGGGCTCTCTCAACTTTTACCAGTCTGGGCCTGTTGAAGAGTGCAATAATATGCACATAAAAGCAGCTAAAAGCTTCTTCTCTGCTCTAGTTAGGATGCCAGTAAATAAAAGCTGTCAGCCATTTCAACAGGGTATCATTCAGAAACAACTAGGAATCTTTTCAGAAGTGATATAGCAGAGAAGACCACTGCTTCAGTCAAGGTTCCCTGGAAAACAAACAAACTGAAAAAAGGGATGAAGCAGAGGAGATTCCAAATAGGTGTTTCTTTCTCCTTACAAAACTGCTGAGCACAGTATGGTACAAACAGCAGGACTTGTAAGAAGGCTTAAACAAAATCAGTGATCTTATCCTACTTGTTGATGTGTTGAGAATTTTTATAAATTTGCTTGGCCTTTTTTCTAACCACTGTATAGTGGCCAGGCCACACACCCAAGACAGCCCTGAACAAAACACTGACTGGAGCCTTGCAGCAAGTTCCATCATGGGCAGCTTCAAGTATTTGTCAAGTTTTTCAAATTAAATGTTTGAAAATACCCAAACGTTTTAAGTTGTAGGAAAGACTTCACAGCAGTGCCAATATTTCAATAATAGTCTTATTCAGTTTGAGAAAAACATTCAGTGAGAAGCTGGTATTTTCCATTTACATGCAAAAATCTCCACAGCTTTGATAGCTGTTGGGATTTTTCACAGAAAACAGCTAGAAAATTAGCAGTACTGACACCTATTTCTGTACACAAATAGAGTTGCCACATTACAATATTGATAATAGAATAATTTTAAAGACAACAGATGTTAAATGTATTTGTTAGCCCAAGTACCTAGCCTCCATTGTCAAAAAGATGGAATACCATCAGGTGCCTGAGATACTATCAACTAAAATGATCTAAAATATGTCACAAACGTCAAACGAGACATGGGGCACATTCAGGTAACGTGACTGGATATCACAACACTTCTAGATAAGATACAATTGGAGTACAAAGCTGGTGCTCATTCACATTAGGTAAACTGTAAATTTAAATTTCTTAGTAAGAAAAAAAAAAAGAAGAAAATAGTCCAGAGTTGCCCTTTCTACAGCTATGACCAGGAATGGCACTCCTCTCCCTCCTTTCACTTTTACAGACTAAGTAGTTATGGTAAAATAGAAAAGAAAAAGCAGAAGACATCTCAAAGCACAGTTACTGGTGCAGAGCACAGGCCAACAGAAGGCACTTGGCCCTCATTCCAGCTTGCAAGAAACCTGTGCACACAGGCAAATGTGTCTGTAAATACCTGAGCTGCTGCAAAGAGCACACCAAGAGGAGCTGCAGAAGCCTGCCCATGCTTACACCAAGACAGTTTGCCCTGGTAACTGAACAGCTCCTAACTTTTTAAGATCTGAGTGCTTAAGTCTGTGCTCAGAGTAATTCTCAACACTTACAACAACAAAGCAGGTCTTTAGGAGAGCAGGAAGTATCTAAAGGGCAATCCCAGGGAATTCTGGCTGAGGATGGGTGCAACACTGTGCAAGGACAGGCCGATGTGATGACAGCTTGCCAAAGCTATCTCATGTGATATGACAAAAAGAAATTAGGGAGCATTAAATAGAAGAGGGAACAGCAGGACAAATAACACCACTTCACCTGTCTCTAGTGGTTCTGGATTATTTGTATGTGGGGCTGTAAGCTTCTGATGCCTTTCCCTCAGCAAATAGTGAATCTATTCTAGGAGACAGGTATTCAGACTAGGAGGCAGACAGTATGCTAAGAAAAAATAATTAACATAGCAAGAGAATAATGAACATATATTTGGGGCAAAAATGGTGAAAAAGAAAAAAAAGCTCTGAGGCCCCCAAAAAGAACAAAGTTTTTAACTGCCTACACTAAAACTTTGGGAGCCACTGTAGTGAATGAGTTACTGGACCCACTTATTCTTTGACCCCACCAAGCACATTGATATGAAGGCATGGAAACATTTTTCCATACCAGCAGAAGCATCAGTTCCTTACACTCAGGATTTTATCCCTGTCTTGCCTGCCACCACCACCCAGCTCTTAAGGGGAAAAATCCAAAAATGTTAAACAATTACAAGAGGAATAACAAAGAGAAAAGGAGTCTTTCCCTTTTCTGATGCATGAAATTAATTAAATACATACTAACACCTGCACACTGGAAAGTAGTCTCTTTCCAGCCTTCCCTTGGGAACAGCAACAAATCTCATGTCTGTTACCCCTTATTTTCTAGTTCTCCCCTGTATCATAGAATATCTTCTATTAATTTCTCAAGTGACTCCTTAAAAGCACTTCTTAAGTTGTCTGGCCTCACTATCTTGAGAGACAGGCCTACTGTCAAATCTGTTGTCAAATAAATAAACAAACACACTTTTTCACACTTAGCACTGCCTATTGGCTAGCTAATACATCTAGTTAAGCATTTCAGACAAATTTGATAAAATTCAACAACTTACAACTCTAGCTGAATGACTACAGTTATATATAGACTACACTAGCTGAAAGATTTTCTGCTTGTCATAAAATAACAACCAAGATCTAAAGCAGAAAGAAGAAAAAGTACTTTTCTTTCAGTCTGATTTTCTGACTACACATCAAGTTAACTAGAAGTCACTCTCTTTCAAGTTACTACTCCATTGTTCTCCTCTGTCTGACTTTCAGAGGAAGGAGATAAATTCTGTTTATATAATGGAATATATACTAAAATGCAAACAAAGAGGGAAGAGGCAATGGTTTTGAGGTCCCAGAACTACTGTCACCTCTTTTTTTGATTAATTACATTTCAACTTGTTGATATCCTCCAATTCTAAGAGATATATTAATCAAAGCACACTAATGTAACACAATCTTTACAAGATTCTTTGCAAAGGCAGCCCAATTCAGGGTCATAAATTTGACAGCAAAAGACTGCAACATGTTCTGCTGATGACTAGATCTGAGATTTGCTGCTGCACAGAGGAAACAAAGTGCTTTGACAGTATGACCTTGAAGTGGTAAAGCATGTGCGTTGAGGTTGATCTGTATGTGGACCTTAACTTAGCAATTTCCCAAGTTTCAGCCACTCACTTTGATGTGAAGCACTCAAGCAATTCTAATGCTAATTTTGTCAGGTTTGTGGTTTACATTTCTCTCAAGTACATACAAATGGGTCATTGCCAATAGTGAGCAGGCAAGGAACTGCACATCATTAAGCAGAGCTGCAGGTCAGTTGATGAAGCCACACCTTTTTAATCATGTGAATAGACTTGAAGTTTGGGACTAGGAGGGGAGAGAGCTGCACTTGGATGTTGGTCATATGGTGATCACAGGAACATTGAGAAGGTACTGCTGGTAATTCTGTGCCTTCTAACACGTCTCCTTTGAGCACTAGGCCATGTTAGCAAATTCCACAGGTGCTGCACATTGGAGCTGCCTTTCTGCCCTATTGAAACCCAGTGACCAGGCCCAGGAACAGACCCAGATGAACCAAGCAGGCAGTGAACCAGAGGCAAAAAGGCAGCAGCATAGGGCTACCAATATTCAACTCATAGGCCCTGCAATGGGAAAGCACGAGGCAGGTGCCTCATGTGAAGTGAAAATTGGTTTGCTTAGAATATACTTCAATTCTGAGTTTTCTAACCTCCCTATAGCAGTTATCTGCACAAAGGAAGGTTCCAGGTCTTGCAGTTTATGTGACAAAAGGGACATCATAAAAACAAAAGATCTTATCAACTCCTTAAAAGCAGGTGAAATTACTTGATGTGAAGGGAATGACTACACTGCGACCTTAATACCACAAGTCAGACAAAGACTGAACATTTGCACTCAGTGGTTGCCTGTTCTCTAGCCTCAGGAATGTGTTGAGATTCCTCTTTTACAGAGCTTCATGATGGAATCCCAGTCAGCAGAACTCTACAAAAAATAAGTTCCACATAAAACCATTATTTACCTCCTCTGCTTCTGGTAATAATTTAAGAAATTCATGTAGCAGTTCAGAACCATAGGGCTGACTTCTTCCATGATAAATATCTTCAATGATGGATTCAGCAGACCTTGAAAAAACAATTGAGCACACATATTTCTAACACTTGCAGGGCAAACAGTTAGATTGAAAAAACCATGCCTGGGCTACTCAACAGAGTTATAAAGAGGTTGTGGGTGCATCAGTGTCCCCAGCAGCACTGCTCTGACACCATTTTCAGTGTCAAAGATGCCTTTACTGAAGGGCAACATTATCAGTGAATATAGACAGCAATGAAACAGCTCGCTCTTGAAATCAAGTTGCTCACATTGCCCCTTGCTAATTGCTTATAAAGAGAGGGAGCCAGTGAAAGGCAGCTCACAGGCAGTGTTGCAGGAGGTAAAAGGGCTTCCCTTAAGCATACCTGAAAACTCACTTCAGCTGGTTAATATCAGCAAACTCTAAATGTTGGATGCTAAGTGCACTCAAAACTAAACATATTAGAAAACATATTAAGTCAAATTACTTTTGAGAAAACTGCTTAAAACTGCAAACTCCACGAGGAACAGAGCACAATGTATATATTTTATGAGAACTACAAAGTATTCTTACTTTTTGAATTGTTTGAGAAATATCCCAATGTTCATACTTCGTTTTGCATCCAAAATGGAAACCTGAGAGAGAAAGCAAGAGAGATTACTCTAACAATACCTAAGAAAAATAGCTTATAATGCAGGTATCATTTCTTAAATTGCTACAGATCACTGCACAAAATCCCAGGCCAAATAAATATAGAGCCACTTCTTATCAACGAAGCTCATATACTACAAAACTAGTTTTTACCAGGAAAATATATAGCACGCTCACATCACCTTACTCCAAGTGAAGCAAAAAGTTCCATAGCAACATATAACGAAGGAAGGAATCAGTATTTCTATTTCATTCCAAAGTAAAATCATTCTTCTTGCTTATTTCAAAACCCTGCATCTGCAAAATGTTGCTTATCAGGTATTACACTATATTGCCTTTGAAGGCCCCAAGGTTAGTGAACACTACACTTCAAAACCCATGTAAATTCAGAGGTTTGGTGACAACTGTGAGGATGGGATTTCTAAGCAGAGGATGGGTGCATTACTGATTTAATTCATGCCAACTAACAGCCACACTGATTCAGGGGAAGATAAGTAAGTTCATCTTGAACCAAACCCTAAAACATGTAATACTCAAATCTGATTGCTTACCTAGAAGCAAACAGAAATGCATAATAAAATAAGAGTCTCTCCCAGCTTTGTATTTCAAAGCTGGTTTGTTATATCATCTTACATGTACAATTCTGAAGATTAGGCAGAGGGAAAAAAATTCCCCACAATATTTTTCCCTGATTTTGTAAAAAAATTAAAATCAAAGTCCCTCTTTTATACTAGTTTTTCTTCCTGAAACAGCATACAAATTTAAACCTGAGAGGCTTTCCCTGTTTTAGCAAATTGTGTCCTTAAGGTTAAAATTTTACCACAGCTATTTTGGTGATAACAGCTGCAAAAGTCATGAGATTTACAAGCACAAGAGAATTGTTTCACCTTAACAGTTCCACCTGACTGCTACAATAAAAGAGCTCAGTATACATAGATGTTCAAGACTACTGTTGGACTTGCATGCTGTTAGTGGTTTTGACAACTGGAAAGGCGTTTTGACCTTTGTGACAGTGCTCAGATTAGAAGTAGATATATAAATGCAGCATTGGCATTGTCACGAAATTGAATTAGCCTGCAGTCAGCTGGTGACAGTGAAAATATAGGCATGATTAATGGGCTATCCTCAACATACACCCAGGAGACAGCCTCTTCGTCTGCTGAAAATAGTGAGTCATATTGAAAAGTTTTCTGAAATTCTGGAATTTCCTCTCTTCTGAAAACAGCAAAGACTACAAAACACAGGAAATATCAGCATATTAGTTTTAATTAGATGACTGGTAGCCCAAAGCCCTTCAGTTTTAGCATAGGCAGAGATAAGGGGACAGATTGTGGTTTATTCTCCTGTTATCTTAAAGAGTTGAGAGGCCCCCAACAGATCATTAAGGAAAAGCCCCTTAACGCAGGACAGGTTCAACTATCTCTCCCCCTGCAGTATCTAATCTTTTTCAAATGTTTTACTGCAGGGACCTCTCACTGACCTCTCTAACTGTAGCTCCAGTTTCCAATTGCTCCAGTCACCCCTAATTCTCTGATTTCTCTGTACGAATTTAAGCCTATAAGCTTTACCATCATTTGGCTTGTTTGGGTTTTTAAGCATATTCAGAGTTAATCATGTGTACATTTTTTTAAATCACAGTCAGTAACTGTTACAAAGAGACTGATCATCAGCTGAGTAAATCTTTGTTTTCCATGGCACAATTCAGATTTACAGTACAACCTCAAACAAATTACATAATTTTTTTAATATCTTCCCTTGAAGAAAAACAACAAATGGGAACATATACAGCTACAATTGTCTTATCAGCACAACAAAAAATTATCACAGCTGTTCTTAAGTACCAAGATTTTACATACACTTCTTGCTCTGTATATGACTTTATTCTACTTTTTCTCCGATTTCTTGTTTAACCCCACAATCAGAACAAGTCTCAGTTTTTTGGTCACTCTTTGCTTGGTGTCTACTTTAAGCTTATCAAAAGGGTTTGAAAATACTGCCATTACATAACTACCTTCAAGGAGTTTCCAGATGGGAGCACAAGGAGGAGAAAAGGGGAACCCCGCAGATACTCCATAAATACAAGTTCCTACTCCTTGCACACAAATACACTATCTTCCATCTCCCATTCAGTTGCATATTAGATTCATAAACTCAGCCTGAACATCTGTTCACAGTGTCTACTCTTCTCCACTGAGATTTCATTTGATTTTCTTCATGCAGAGCACTGCTGTTGCTTTTTACCCTTTGAACACTACCACAGCTTCTCCTAAATTCTGCTCAGTCTGCTCCTGTCTTCTGTTCACGTGTCATCAACACTGCTGCTGGCACAGCACGTTTCAGGTCTTTGCCACCCAAAGAGGTTTTGAAGTGCTGTCCACCAGTAATACCCCTGGACTTCTTGACTCAAAAAAGTTATGCTGGACTGTAATTGAGAACTGGGAACAGGCATTCCTAGTCCCCCTGGGATTCTCTACAGCAAAAAAACCCTCTCTTTATGGTTTACTATGATTTACTTTAGATAAATTCAGGAGAGCTTTCTCCATTCTCATATTCTACTCTCTGAAACTGGAAACATTACAATTCTTTCAGATACTTCCCACCATCTCCACACCTGTACTTTGCAAGTCTATGCAAAACATCACAGGTCACACACACTTGCCACCTCTGCTTTATAAACAGTGCAATCTCTAAACCAAGGACAGCAATTCACTCATGAATTCATTTTTCATTTTTACCAGAGTATTCAACCCAGCATATTTCCAAAATCTGCAGCAGGCACAGATCACACAGTACCAGGCCTCAGTTTGACAAATGTTAATCCAGCACAGAAATACTCTGTTTTTGAAGTATTGTGAGAAGGGAAAAATTAGCCTGAGTACCATGGTGAAGTTGTGTTGATGGTAGGAGGCTATCTACTCCTGAACCCCAACACAAATTTGCCATCAATACAAAAGATTCAGAGGAGTGTTCTGGGAGACACAAAAAGATCCACACCAAAACTGACTTTGTAGTGACTGGAAAAATGCAACAAGAGCTTCTTGCCACTAAATCATCAATAAGGAAGAGAAACACAACAAAATAGATTTAGAATAGGTCAGTAAAACAAAACATTGTGGGTTTTCTTTGCCTAAGAGCAATGGGGTTTCACATGGTGAGATATAGTTTACAAATTACAGCAAGCATGGAACAACCTGGTGGCTCAGGCTTGGTGCTGAGGGTTAGGGAGGATATAAATGGCTTCCTGTTTCAACCTCCACTTCACATGATAACACACTAACCATCACTCCATGCCTGGAGTCACGGTGCAGCAGAGCAAACCTAGCATCTTACTAAAGGGCTGTCCCCGCTCCGTGTCATCCTCCCATGGCATGGTCCTAGCCTGCTCTTTCCCTTAGGCAAGCACTGGTACTCATCTCTTTTCCTTCCTGCTGTTAGTTCTTCTCTGGATTAACAGGTTGAATCGGATCTCAAGAAGATGGAATGAGCATCAGAGCCAGCGCAAGGAAAATAGAGAGGGCATGTCTAGGAGAGAGGGCAAGAGACATCCTGTTCACTCCTTCCATCTTCCTTCTCTTTCCTCCTCTCACTGTTCCTTTGCACAGGTTCTGGAATTCACTGCATCCTTCCACAAAATCATCAAAACTCACTCAAAGAGCATAAACTGCTCCAGTAGAAAACAAATGAAGAACCCCACAGCACTCTGCTGAGCTGCTTACTTAAATATGTTTATGGAGGGCGCGATATGTGTACTACATTATCCAATATCTGCCCAGAGCCAGATAGGCTCAGGTGGGGTGAGGGACAGGAGCAGAGGCACAGCTTGAAGGAGAAAGCAACAGCACTTCCTCTGGCTGACAAGAAGTTGGCCACCCAACAAGCCTGGATGAATGCCTGTTGTGCCACACTGGGACACCACTGAAGGATGGGGAAAGTAAATTGGCGTGTAAACGTAACCTCGCACCCCCTATTTTTCAGAGCCTCAAATGACATGGAACCATTGGGTAAATTAAGCCTTTAGTCAAGGAAACATGTTAATTAATCTCCTAAGGGTTTGGTGAGGGATTGTTTACAAAAAGGAAAGCATTTGCTGTAGGAGTTTGACTCAAGCCTCAAGAGGGACTTCTGTTATAATGATGATGTTGCATCTAAATTCCCTGTATAAATCACTGTCAAGTGAGGAATTAAAAGGACACGTAGTGTTGCAAGCTCCCACATGTGTAGAACTTTTACGAAAACTGCTCATGATTTCATAATCAACAGTGATCTCTGGCAAAGGTATGAAACCCCAAATCTCCTCCACAGTCTCTAGGGAAGTGCCCTCAACCCTGGCTGAAGAGTAATTCTTCACCACTGAAGCTACACCATTGCACCAAGGGGGACCCCACAGGGACAACAGAGCACTCTCTGGCCATGCACTTCTGTACAGCACTTCAGACATATGCTACTTTTTTCAGATTTGGATCTAAGTAAAAGTTGAGTTTATGCAGTTGAAGTTATCTTGAAAATTCATTGCTCATATACTATGCCAACTAAACTAATTCCACTTTGTAAACTTCAAAGAACATTTTTCATTGCTTGACCATAAAGCACTGCCTAAAATCAACTCTGTTTTACACAAAAGGAACAGAAGTATTGGAACGCAAAATTTTTTGCCCACCTGCCCCTGGCTGGGCAGCAACATGGCCACACACAGAACTAGAGCTCCCTGAGCTCCACACTAACACTCTCCACAAGGTCACACTGATTCTGCACACCTCAGCCTGCCCCCAGCTCCTGTCAGCCTCTGCAGGTTTTACCAGAGTGAGCTGAGGATAACCATCCCACATGGAAACGATGGATGGCAGCTGACAGCACCAGCCACAAACAAGATGCTCCCACCTCCAGCCCCTTGCTGAACCATGCCTGCAGCAGGTGAAGCACGTGAGCTGCTGCACATCTCTACTTCCAGTAACACACAGCTCCTCGGGATTAGCTCCTTCCCTCCTTGCTAAGCAGATAGGACTGCAAAGTCCATTAGCACATAAGAAATTGCTCGCCACTGACACACTGCCGCAGCATGCTTGACAAAGCTTAGTGAGTGAGTGAGATTTTGTCACTTAAGTGGCATCACTCAGAAGCAAGCCCTGTTGCCTCACCACCTGCCACGTGCAAAGTCACCATGGGAGCCCTGAACCAGGGTGCACAGGCATCAAAAGCAGTGCAAATGCACTGCACCACCATATCAGCTCATCAGCTCCACTCAGACCGTAACTTTTAGCAAAGCAGCGTTTTGTTTCCAAGGCACTGAATCTTGGAGAATCCCTGGTTTTGCAGACCTCTGATTTTAATCTCTGCCACTACATGAGCTCTGGAGCACACTGGGGTTTTCTCTGACCTACCTATTGTACACTATGGGCCACATTCCGTTTATGAAACTTATTGTAGTATTTAGTTAGAACTAGATCTTTATCACACAGCAGTCCTGAAAGGGGGAGCTTCTGAGGAAACGCAGGGGGCCAAGCTCTGTACATCTGTACTTGGCACAGGAAGTCCACTCACTACACTCCTGATTCAAAGATGAACATAGCCTGAAAACAGCACAGAGCTTAATGACTACCTCTGATGATGGCCCCAATTACTACTTCCCGATGTCAGGGTTTCAGAGGCTGCAATACACATGCCTTTTTAAACCTTAAACTTCAATATGTACAACGTGCATGTTATCAGTGCATGGTGGTTTCTCATCTTGTCCCTTCTGATCTTATTTTGACACCTCCTGAATCCTGCAAGATATCAGCAGCTTCGTGTCCCTATTTACTCAGAAAAAAATGATGCATTGTTACTTCTCTTAACACCATGCCCTCTGTGTTTTGTTTACAAGCTAACATATATGTAGACACACACTAGTGATTAAATCTGCATTTCAGCCCTCCAATTACTTTAGAGAAAGATCACTTCAATTCAGGCTTCACAAAGAGGCTGTCTATAAATGAGGATTTAAGAACTAGAAAAGCTACTTATCAGTTCCCTGGAGAGTGTCTGAACCTGAGAGTACTCGGTACAGAGTACTCCTCACCACCAGAACAGAAATCTGGCAATCTTGGGAACTTCTTGGAAGGTTATCTTCATGTCCAGGAAAGGCAGGGAAGATGAAGTGAAAGCAGGAAAAGTCATGTTTATGAAAGCAGAAACTTTAAAATTATCAAATAACAAATGCCCTTAATCACTATATTATGTTCTGTATCTTTGCTGCCCTACTGGCACTTCCCTTCCTGATGTCTCTAGGACACTGTGGGAATATACAGTATTAACCCTTGCAAATAGGACTCTCTTCTCTCCTGCCTGGTGCATGTTTGCATGTACAAACGCCTTGTTTGCATCACAGACATAGAGGAAGAGCTGAAGAGACAACTTACAATACAATTTTGTTCCACACTGGAAACTCACGGGCTATCCAACATGAGTAAATACAGATGCTTTCAGCTCCCTCTGCTTATTCATATTTATTTTAACAGGTGATCAAATCACAGCACTTAGCAAGTTAAAATAATAAAACACAGTTAGCTCTTTGAAAAACAAATATGTGCCACTAAGAACAAAGAGTTTATGCTTCCCATCATTCTCCTCTCCTCTGAATCAAGACAAATTTGCCGTAAGGATGAAACAAGGCAGAGAAAGAGAAAAAGGTGAGGCAGAATTCACATCAACTCCTACAGCATTATGTAAAAAATGAGGTTTTACTTTAATTCTTACCTCCTCTTTGGTCTCTTTAAATGAAGACTTTAAAGATCGCTTTCGGGAGTCCTGGGGTTTGGCTTCTTCCTGCTGCCCAAAAAGTTCCTCAATTGTCTTTGTATCAATTTGATACTGTGATCTTGCAGCAATCGTCCAAATGTTGTTTTTCCCGCGGACTTGTTCTTCGGGGATAGTTTTCCAGAAAAAGCTCCGCATTCGTTTTTTCTTGCCATGGCTGTCGTGCCCGTTTACCAGCTGTGGGGGAAGAGGTATGCTGGGGGCAGGCAGTGGAGGAGGGGGTGGTGGAGGGGGCGGCATTCCCGGGGGGGGCGGAGGGGCTGGGGGGGCCCCTGAGAGGGGACATGGCACAGGGGGCGGCGATGCTGCAGGCTGAGAAAGTTGAGGCGCCGTCGTCGTATCCTCGCTCATTAATCCCGTTGCAACTGGAATAGCCCCATTTTCTTTATCATTGACCAAGGAGAGACAATTCATAACATGCATTTTACAGCCTCCCCGAAGGGGAGAGTGTTACTTCCTTGGATGGGTCTGAAGCATTGAGCAGTCAGCGCGGCAGCCGCTGGGATCACGCCCTCTCAAACCCTATCTGCCAGCACAAGAGGGGACTGCACCATCTCCACAACCTGCGACAAAGGACAACAGGGACACTCAGATCACAGACACTGGACACTGTCCCTCGCCCTGGAAAGACACCAAGGTACAACAGCTATCAAGTTTTCAACCCAGAAAGGAAATTTAGTGAATCAAAAGTCTTTCACAGGGCAATTGTTTAACATTTATCCACACCAAGATTTCAAACAGTTTTAGGTGCCTAGATTTCACGGACATATATAAAAGCAAGAATACCTCTAAACCACCCACAGTAGGTGTCAAAACTACATATGAATCTCCGTTCAGTGCAATTTTGCAAAAGAATATATTTATCTCAAATTATTGAAATAAATATTATTCCACTGCTTATTTCAGATATGCTTTTAAAGCTGACTGCACACAGTACTAACTATGGTACTGGATTAACTGCATCAAACAGACTCTGAATCCTCTAAACTCATGGTTCAAATCCAAACTGTGTTAAAATAGCTAAAAATTTGCTGATGATTTGACAGTTTAGCCTAGTGTACTACTTCTTTTGCCTTTGTATTTTTCACACAATTGTCAATAAGGGCAAAAATAGTCCCTAAACCCTCTGTGCTCACTGAGCATGAACTTAAAAGTGTTACTGGTCTGGCTACACTACCTCCCAAAATACACTCAGAGAAGAGAGACCACCTTTTGATTAAGCTGTCCTTTACAATTTACTTCAGCATCTAGGTTAACAGTGCCAGTTCAGTAACAGAGAGAGAAAGGACAGAGAAGCTGGTAGGAACAGGACCCTACACACCCTAAGCATCACACATAGGCAAAGCTTTAAATACTTCAAGAAATTTTTATCTCTAGATTATCTCATAAAACAACAGAAATCACAATGCGTTTTAGCAGTTTTCCTATACTGTCACCTTCTAAAAAAAATGCTGTTATTAGCAGCAAACCTTCAGGTAAGAGCATGACTTCCACAAACCCCACACTTTTGACAAGCCAAATCTATTGAAACAAATGTAATTCATAAATCTCAGAGAAAACAAAGTGTTTCAAATACATACCATTGAGGAATCTCATGATTTTATGGAAATTTGGAAGCTATCTCAAAAAAGAGATTTGGGAATTTACAAGAAAAAAAATTAAAAATTCAAAGATGCCACACAATACAAACTTAGATAGGAGACAGCCTCTGAGCAAAATTCAGTCTCAGGAAAACTCATCAGAAAAAGCTCAAGTAATGCATTGGCATAAAAACATCAAATCAGAAATTTGGCACTGACTCAGTGGTATGCCTCCTCAGCAGGGTTCACATGGAGCTAATGGCAACTCAGATCAATTTGACATTGTATAATAGTGATGAAAAAACTTCACTATTTTTGCCAGAGATCCATCACTAGACTGTACATGAACAAACAGACCCAAGACACAGAAACAAGCCTTAGGGCAAATTCTCTCCTGGTCTGCAAGGACTCAGCCACTCACAGCTTCACTGAAATCAATGGAAAACAACACAAAATCATCCACCATACCTTTTCTTCCCAAAATCTTGTTCATGTAGCAAGGAGCTCCTCTCTCCTGCTTCATATTTTCTAATCTCATACCTTACGTTATCTGGGTGTTTACAAGAATAGAAAACATATATAAAAACCTGTATGAGGCTTAAATCACAGGCAGGATGGAAAATACTTTAATGGTATGGTAAAAAAGAGAGAAGCTACAAAGAAAGTGGATCAGGATAGAGTGTTTCAAATTTATGTCAGCATTAATACCCAGGTGCTATTACAGGGCTCTGTATGTTCACGCCTCTCCTCCCAAAATCATGATCATAGAAGCAGAGAGGCATAAAAAAAGCAGGTGCAAGGTGGTGGAAAGAGATTAACCACTCAAAGCAATTAAGTGTTGCATTAATTTAAAGAAATACTCAACTAGGGAAAACACTTTTCCTCCCTACTACTTATTTAAAAATGAAAAATGTATTAGCTAGTTTTCCATCATCACAAAGTAGTATTCAACATTATTATTTTCTAACTTGCGTTCCCACACATTCACATTAAAAAAAAAAAAAAAGAAAAAGAGACAGACTGACTGACCAATCATGCCCCAGGCAACATCCAAGAACCTCATTTTGAGACTTTCAATAAATCCATACGCTTTAGGGAAAACAGGATCAAATTCTAATGGAACAGAGTTGTAGGAGATGAATCATCAGATCCATCATTGTAACACACAGGAATGGAAAACGACTGATCTCAGACCTGAGCGCTTCTGAGCTAGACCAGGGACACTCCTAGTGAAAGGAGTGGAGAAGGCACGGGGAAGAAAACATCCCAACCTAGATGCAAAGATAGATAGAACAGGAAAAACTGTTTTCAATCCAACGAGCCCTGTACTGCTTCAGATGAGGTAACAGCCAGAACCAGGAAAGGGGAGGAATCAGCATTTGGAAGGAAGGCATAAAAGGAAAGGCACAGCATAAAGGCTGGCATTCAGCTTTGTTTTCTGACAGATAAGCACGATCCAGGTGACAGAGGTCACCTGCTTGTAAGAGGATGGCAGTCTCGAGTTACCAAATACCAGGAGACTGGTCAAAATTCCCTTCCCAGGCTGCCTCTCTGGAGGAGCGACTCAAAGCCGTTCCCAGCGGAGGCTCCCACCACTGCTGTGGGTGGGAGAGGAGAGAAGCTGGCCGCCAGGACAGGTTCTGGGCTGCTGGCTGGTATCAGCAGGTGCCTCTGAGCAGGAAGTACAGCAAGAGGAGGTGGGGAACAACGCAGCCGTTCCAACTGTGAACTACAGATTACCAAGACACGCTGGGTCTGGGATGCGTAATAGAAGCCAAGCAAAATTTTAACTCCTAAGGAGCCGCTCCACACTTTTCAAAGGATTAAAGGGGGGAAAAAAGGACCAAAAGAACAAACGTTTAAGATGCCGCAATTATACCTCATTGTTGCATGTTTGTTATCCAAAACAGCCGGAGAAGCACCAAAGCTCTAAAGTAACATCTTTACTGCACGTTTTAATTGTGTCCATATTTGACATAAAAGAAATATTTCATTTCTTTGTCTCATTCATTGTTTTAGCCAAGCTAATCTAACTTGGAAATGTAATTTAAAAGTTAGAGGGTGGGGACAACTTTCTCCCCAGGTAAGAGAAACACTCTAAAGTAATTTGTTTCTTGCAAAAAAGGCAGTTGCCACTGAGACAGACACACACTGTGTTTGCATACACAAATTAACAGGTAAAGTGCACGACACACTGAAGGGCATTTCATAATTCATACTGCAAGACATGACTCCCTTTAACTCACACCTTATGTTCTCCCCTGCCCACGTTTCTGTATCAGGAGCCCTCCAAGTTCTCATGAGAACAACGCTGAGCCCAACCACAGCATTTGGGTGCCTGTGTCTCAACAACAACCCTACAAAACGGCAAAGGGAGCAACTAGTTGCTGACTGCAGACAGAGAAGCTGCAAACGCCGATAACCAGCCCCGGATCCTGCTAAAAACTGCGGCTCACAAAGAACACGTAGCTCACGCTATTCAGCGACTTGGCACTTTCCCACTCAGTGCATCCCACCACAAAAGCCCTGCACGGCACCGCGTCCCTGCCGGCCGGGCCGGGCCGAGACTTGCCGGGGCTCGGCCGGGGTGCTCGACTCCGGCTATTTTTTGTTCGGCTGCCCAGGTGCCGCGCTGCCCTCGCCGCAGGGAAAGGGCTCCCCTGGGCGCAGCCCTCAGCCCCTGCGCCGTGTTCTCCGCCCGGAGCAGGTGCCTGGCTGAGGTGCCCTGTGGGGGTCCTACAGCCGAGACCATCCGAGGGGCCGCGACAGACCTTTACCCCGAAATTCCCTTCCACCGACGCCGCAGGCCACGGAGCACCGCGGAGAGCGCTGGCGGCCGGGCTGCACCGGGGTAACACCGCGCCCGCTGCCCTCCGGCTCCCGCCGGACTCCGACGCCCCGAGACGCGCCCTGGCCCGGCGCACGGCGGGAGCGGCCTGACCCCGCTGTCTCCCGCAGGACGTGGCGGGGGCAGCGCCCGTCCCGCCGGAGAAAGCCCGGGCGCCCGGGACAGCGCCCGCCCCGCCGTGCGAGAGGAGCGGCGGCGGCGGTGCTCCCTCCGCGGCA
>VYXD01010568.1:433369-479301 GCA_013397195.1 Hylia prasina
GCCCGTGTCACCGAAAAGCCCGTGCGGGGGGAGAGCGACCCGGGACCCAGCGCCGGTGCCGCCGCGGAGAACGGAGATGCGCAGTGGAGCCTCCGGGGGCACTGGGTGTAAGCCAGCTCCGGCTGAGCTGATCCATCGACACATCCATCCATCCATCATTGCCCCCACGCTGCCACCGCACTCACAGCAACGATTTCTATAGAAACAGGACAGCGGTGCTACCGGCAGCGCGCCCGGCTGGAAGGAACGGGCTCCTCTCCGCGGCTGAAGCCTTTCGCACTCTGCCCACGCTCCCGAGCAAGCGCATCCCTCGGTCCATCCCGCATCCCTCACCCGAGCGCTCCCCCCCGCCTCAGCCCTGCAAGCTCGGGGGAAGCAGGCAAGACGGGCCCCTTGTGACTCCAAAGCGGACGGTGTGAGAGAAGTGCAGACGAATTCAAAACGTGATCACAGCCCTCCAGGGTTACAGCGCTCCAGGCAGCAGTGCATGTGAGTTGTGGATACCTGAAAGCAAAGTGCCATCAACTGATAAACCAGCAAACAAATACAAATGCTTCTAAAATAATTTATCAAGAGATTGAATCCTATTTCTAAAATAAAACCATTTTCCCACCCAGGAAGAGTAAACGTGAAGAACCTCACTCAAGTCAATTAATAGTCAGTCCACATCTCCCAACACTACTTTTTACAGAAGGCAATTTCCAAAGGTGGAAACAGAAACTCTTCCCTTCCTGAGAAAGGAGGGAGGGAGAAAGAAGAAACCTCACTTCCAGTCTTGCTTAATAGGCCACCAGAGCTTCTGAGCTGAGCACAGGAGAGAGAAAATAACACCTTGGCACAACCAGGGACGGGAAGGCAGGAGCAGCGGGACAAAATCATGTCTCACCGGAGTGTGTAGTGCCTCACCTGTGCTGTTTACTCTGCTCGTGTTGGGAGGCAGGAACCGGAGGAAGAGTGGGAGACCAGGTGGCCTCCTCTGGCCCCAGGCCTGGAGCCCAGGCCCACGGTCGCTGAGGTTACACCATTTCTGCTCACAGCTCTGCAGCCAGAGATCTGACCTACTGGTCTGGCAAGACAGTCTGCTTGAGTCACCTCCATTTACAAAAGTAATATTAGAACAAAAGGAAAATTTAAAGAATGTAATGCCAGAACACAGTTGTTTAAGCTGCAAATTCACTGAGTGAAAGGAGTTCAACTGCAGTAAAAGGCAATTCCCATCACAGCACACATCTCTGCTTGGCAGGGTTAGCAGCAGCTGGAGAGGACACGCTCAGCTTTGAGCCAGCGTGGACATTCCTCGAGAGTGTCAGGTCAGCCCTGAGGTCATCGGCGAGGAAACGCTTTGCTGCTTGGACTGTAACTGCTTGTGCTGGAGCCAAAGGGACTTGTTTTCATTGCTGCCAGTCATGAGCACAAATGTTCTCTCGAAAAGACGGAAAGAGCAAGCCAAACAAGAGACTAGCATAATGGCATTGTATTAAAAAAGTCAGAACCCAAACAGGACAGCAGAGAACCTGGGAGCCAGTCCGGATGTGAAGTTAAACTCTTCACTTTTCCTCACCCTGTGGGTTTATTCTCCCTGAATTTTTTCCAAACCATGTTAGCAAATTAATTTTAAGGTTTTAGCTGATTTTTTTCACCTAAACATGTAACACTCAACAGGCAAATATTTTGCCCACATGGCTAAAATTAATCTGAGTTATAAACAACTGAAAACAGGTCTTTACAGTAGGAAGTATTAGGCAACTTTAATAATAGGTAGATCAAGCAGCCCCACCTATAATAAACAACAAATGCACCTCCCTAGAACAGATAGCATTTAGATGAGTTGGTATACTACAAAACCAAATCATACTGTTAATTTTTTAAAGATTTCTAGTTAATGAAATGCTCAAGACAGTTTTCAGCATGACTGCATTTTTAAGGCATTTTTTCAATGAGAAGTAAAAAACCACCTTGTCTTTTGTAAATCCTAGTTTCTTCAGAGCACAGAGCTTCTAATTCTTTAGGCTGAACACAAATCCAGTGACTGAACAGATCTAATGGACATAAAACAATTTATACCACCTGATAAAAGGTGTCATCTTCAGTACAAGCCCTCAATTCTACAGAGTTTGGACAACGGGAGGAGAAAAAGTTAATTGTCACACTCCTGTGACATTAAAACCAAGTTATATTTGTGTTCAAAATTAAGCACTCTGTTAAGCTCTCAAAACAAAACTGCAATTAATTACCACCATCACATAAAACTAGCAGTATGCATATGCATATGTAAGAAAGGCAAATCAAAACTGAACAGGTAACACAAGTTTTTAGCATTATTTATCTCTTAAGTGCTTGAATTTACAGACCTAGTATTCTTTAAAAGGCAGAAAGATGTATAATTACTTAATTAGCACAGTAAGACACACTATTCGTTAAGTACTAGGAACACACTGCTGATAGCTGAACTGCTCCTGACTGAACCAATGGATTTATGCTGCCATAAACAGCAAGAACAGGGAAAACCTGAACCAAAAAGTCGTTTCGGGTTTATTCTGTTCTATATCTGATCTCTGCACTTAATTAAGAAACGTTATCAGACAGCCACACTGGGACCCATCTCAGTCCTACCAAACAGTCTTACACGGGAACTCTGCAAAGATTCTCCTGATCTCTCTTTCTGCTCCTCCTAGAATATCACAGACTCCCTTTTCTCCAGCAGCTATTCTCTTTAAAACATTCTCATCAAGAGATGAGACTGAGTGTATTTGCTCAGAAAACAAAGTTCTGCTCACCTGCAGCCATTAGAAAAGGCTGAATGCTCACTTCATGCTGAGAACAAGTACTTTACAGAAATATGCCACCAAGAGTAGACAGCACAGAATGTTTCTGCTCCCTTCTTACACTTTTTTTTAATTACTATTATTTTTTAGAAAGGCAGCTGAAGTATAAAAGGCAATGCTTCTGTGCCAGCACTCTCAGCTGCAGGAAACAAAAGATTTGCAAACCACAGATGGATCTTTTCTGTCCAAGGCCACTGCAGTGCAAGGTTCATACACTGCTGCTCTGTGCCTCAGAGCAGGGACCTGATGAGAACAGCAACACCTCACTTTCCCTTTCCACTGCTTCTCCATCAGTTTGTGCCATTCTTCTCCAAGGCAGGCACAAGCCAAACTACCTGCTACTCCTACACTGCACAGTAAGCTGCTTCCTTCAACTCCCTCCAAACTATTGCCATGATGGCAAGAACATGTAAACTCCCCCCACCTCCCTGGCCCTGGTTTCCACTCAGAACTCATGGAAATGAAGAGGAAGGACCTTGGTGAAACAGGTGTAGAGACGTGAACAAAGAGCACTGTCACAGACAGAGAACCCTTTTTTCTATGTATCCCTAGCTTTAACAACTGAGCAACCAGAAAGAACACAAAGATGTCAAAGAGCAACCAACAAGGCCAAATCGTAAGAAATGAGAGAAATATAAACCAAGCAGGAGTCAAATCTGCAGTCTAATAAAGATCTCCTAATAATAATAAAAAAACCCCTTTAAATTCGACATAGCAATGTAGTTTGTAGTTTGGTAATTTTAGGATGGGAGCTACCACAAAATACGATAAGGTTCATGACTAATATAAAATTTTTTGTGACTAGTACAATCTTTACACCAAGCATGCAACGTGGAAAATGTAACCAGACTAAAAGAAATCCCCTAAACCTAAAGACAATTGCAGATGAGGAATGCTAAATAATTACAATATCTTACACTTCTTGTAACACCACAACAAGGAACAAGAGCAGATAAGCAAAGCATAAAAAGTGAACATGCCTCCCATTCAGTCCAAAACAGAGTTGAGGCCAACATTTAGCTTTCCTTTTACATTACTTTGATCATTTTTGAAAGGACAGACAGACTAGAGATAAGGTTTCTGGGAAAACCAGTTGACTGAAGATTGAAAAAAAAGCTGTTACTTTAATGATGCTGGTGTGTTACTATACTCTGTGTAGATGCTTTCCAAATAAAAATACAGATACAAAGAACCTTTCTGGTTACAAAATGTAAGGGGCTTGTCAAAGCATGAAGTAGGCCAAAGAACATTTTTAGAGCAAAAAAGCTGTAGAATTCAGATAAACAAAGTAACAGGAGCAACAAGTTTCAAACAACCCAGGAGTACAGATAACTTATAGATGGTTACTGAGAATCAAAACATCTCCTCCAGTCTCTAGTACAGCAGCTACAACATATCTGAAAATGTTACTACTTGCTTTGAGTTCTTCATCCTAAGAGACCTCACATAACACTGTAAGCATTAATGTACCAATTTGTTAAGAGAGATGAAATCTTTCACAGACAAGTCTCTACTAGGTGGGTAGGGCCTCCTCTACAAACAACAAAAACAGCCCCTCCTGGTAACTGTCCACCTAGATAAAGGCTACACTACAACCTTAAGATATTTATAATGCTTTTCTTCAAGAATCAGAAAGCCTGACAACCATAATTATTTCCCATTGGAAACGCCGAAGTGTCTTTTCTCTTACAATCTCTTGATACATGTTTCTAAATTTTGTTAGATCTAAAAAGCCAATTTTAAATATAAGATAGGAGCTTGAATTATTTCATAAGCACATGTATTTTAGCAGTGACAAAGAAAGTTACAGTACTATAGCAGGCTACTATCAGTTTAATGATCTATTGATCAGCTGAACAGAAAACCCTCCTCACAGAGGCTACCCATTAATTGTTTTGCTGAGCAAAATGAAAATTCTTCCTTCCCCCGGTATAAACAATACCCAGGTTTTAGCAAGTAATCTCTTGGGCCCCAGCTTTTCTTCCAGGTGAAGAGACTCCAGCAGTTTTAAGCCATTGCAAAAGTTTGAGGGTTACACAATACCACATTGGTCAGTCTTTCCTAAGGCAACTGCAGATTCGAAGTTCACTCTTACCATTTCTGAGAGATGAGTTCCTTCTGAGCAGCAGCAGTCCCAGGCAGGAGACACCCCTGCAATAATGCACAGCTCAATCCTGCAGTCACTCAGCTCACTTTCCTTGCGCCGTCATGCATGCGTGCCAGGATTCAGTGGAAGCCAATGGCTTCGTAAGAATTGCAAATGAAATTTAATTTCCTTTAAAAGTTCAAGTGGAAAATCACATGTATTGAAAGATTTGGTTTGCTATGGATTTACCTTCCAGCTGAACTTGCCCACTGTTAAAACAGCATCACTACCTAGGCACTGCTTTATGAGATATTCTTGGGCAGGGGTGACAACTCACAAAAACAGGACTAAGCTTTCACTGCAGAAGCTCCCTTCTACTTTTAACCATCACAAGTCAAGAAAGTTTGACTGCAAACATGTTTAATATGAATACAAAATTCAAACAGGATATACATTTTAGGGAACAAAACAGCGATTACAAGAGATTCTGACAGAACAAAAACATAAAGAAGGCTCTGTCAGGCCAAGAATTTAATGAGGAATGATTAAAAAGTTTGATTTACAGTTACATTACAGTTGTGTTAAGCACTGAAAACTTTAAAAATGTCAGCTGAAAGGCGTTTGAACGTACAGTACGTAAATCATACAATCCACACCACTGTAAATAACATATTTGAAGTATTTCATTTTACTTAACATAACATAAAGCAACATAACATGTGCAAATGAGGACTCCAATATATTGAATTTATAAAGTCTATGATAAAATTGACATACAACTTTACATTTAAGGACTACAGAAATGATGAAGAAATTAAAAATGCGTCCTCCATTTTACTCCCATTACTGAAGTATGCTTTTCAATTAAACAGAAAAAACATACTGGCCCGATTTCCTCTCAAAATCATACTTGTTAAACATGAAGTTTAACTAAAGCTCGAATTTGCTCTAAGTGTACAATGACACAGCATTTACACTGTCATCCTCCCCTTGCTGGGAACTGACAAACTATTACATGGAAGGGTTCTTAGGTTATGTACACTGGTGGAAAATACTATCTTATAAAAAGGCACATACCTGTGATTTAAGGCTAGTATGGTATTTGTTTCATAGAGAAAGAAACATTTTAAATGAAATTAGTACATTTAATGGTTGGCCTCACTCAGCAAACCACTTGGTGCAAAGCAAAAATGTGTGCTCAGAAGCCTCAGACTGACAGTGATTCTTTCTTTAGTGTTTTTTGGTTTTTTAACCCTTTGATGGAAAGGTACATTTTTACAAAAGACATTTGCTGCAATTCCACTTGTCAACGAGCCATCTGCTACTGTTGCCTTATATGAAGATATCACATATAGGCCTTCATATTATTCATCTGCAAAATATTCTTTTAACTTTCTCATTTTTTTAAAAGTCGTATGAAAATTACTAAAGATGTTTTTTATATGCATCTATAAAACACCAGATGTTGGTACAAATCATGTAAACCTCCATTTGGAAATACTTTGACTAGCCACCAAAATACCAGAAATCACAAGCATCATTTGTCAGTGCAAATCTATAATAGTTATGTTTCCCCTCCCTCTTTCCTTCCCCTATCCCAGTTATAGAAATAATTGCCAACCTTTACATACAAAAGGAGTGCTCTATATTTGAAATTACAGAAATTACTTTTGGTTACCTTAAAGTCACCCACTTTCCTATCAAATTCAGTTTTACAGTATTATAAAAGGGGAAAAAAATTTAAAGCTGTCCATTCAAGAATCACTACAACAGTCCTTCAACCCCAACCCTTAATTATTCTCTGATTTAAAGAATTTTAGGTTAACATTGGGTCCTCTTCTATGATCTGATTACTGTTCTTCAAGCCAGGACGGGGCATCTGCTCCAGGAGTTTTCAATTTGATGTGGAACTGTTTAAGTGTCTGTTCAAGCTGCTTCTGATTGCCAGCAAAGTACGCCGCAATGGCATTGTGGAACAGAACAAGCTGATTGTGCAATACCTTCACCTGCAGGCAAGGAGAGAGACACAAGAGGAGGAGGTTGATGTTAACATCATCACAGGTCAGTTATAAACAAATAGGTGTATTTGAAATGCTCAGACTTCCTATAGATCTATTTAACAAAAACTTAGAAATACAGAGACCAGATGCAAATAATGAATTTCTTTAACATTAAAGAGTCAAGAGTTTTCATAAAGTGTGTTTAACAGTCAACACCAACTCAGCATGCACAGAGCAAACACAATTCACTAAACAGCATAATGTTATCAAATATCAAACACTTGGTTACAAGTACTTGGTGCCTTGAAATTAGATGCCAAACCTCTAAATACGTGCCTGGAGGCCAAATGGACCTCCCTGAAACAGTACATGGCAAGGGCATTATCTGAGTATACAGTTTATGCATTTACCCCCTTGCAGAGAGTTGCTGCTTTCCAGCTCATGGACACCTAAATCATATTAAACTGATGTCCTTCTCCCAGCAATATTTCTTGCCCATCTCCTGTAACACAGGATTATTTACAGCACTTCATCAATATCTTGACTAATATTTGTGCAAAATCAAAATAGTCATGAAATATACCTGTCACAGCTGCAACCAAAACCTAGGGAGAAGAGCACAAGGGCAGCTGGAGGGCACCACTGTTTGCCTCTTCCAGGCTGGTCTGTGATAACCAGCTACAGCCTCATTGATGAAGTCAAAGTTAAGCAAATGTTACATTTCCCTCCTAGCACACCAGGAAACCTGAAGCTGTGAATGGACAGCATTATGCTGAAAGGCATCTGTCCAGTTTCTCCTGCAGCCAAACCCTGTCTCTTTTATTCCTGAGTGTTCTCTCAGCCCAGCACCACCTTACCCTTGTGTCAGACCCAGACCCCCATGGTGGTAGCCCTGTACCTGTTTCCAGCCTACAAGGTTGAGCACAGCAGCAGGCAGCCAACAGAAAAGGCAAAGAGGAACAAGGTGGCTAAGTGAGCCCCAAGGGATGATGTGGGAGGTAGCAGATTAAATTTTCTCTACTCAAATTTTAGATCACTGTCTCTTCTCTCAGCACAATCTACAAGGGACAGTCTATTTCTGTCATCCTTGGGCCAGGTTTGGCCTATGCCTACCAGTGGGCCATGCCTGTTTTAACAGGTTGTTATTGGCTACTGTGCTTCTCTGAAATGCATGCAACTCAATACAGAAAGACCTTATGTTCATTTAATGAAAGATCTCTAATTAAACCCCCCACCATTATATCTGACATGCTGTATGACACCTGAAGAGTGCAACATTTACTCAGAAATGTAATAAATATATTTTAAAAATTCCTTGAGAAAAAAGGGCTGAGCGTCTGTGTGTGCATTCCTGCAGGGATATATAAAAAATCTGCACAATGTTAAAATATCTAATTATATCACTCTTTTTTTAAACCGAATAGCAGACTCAATTCAAAAATTAAGTGATAAGATGTTCTTTGCTGGCCCAAATTTTCATCTAAGTTGCTCTGACATCTGAAAACTGGAATTCCTATATTTTCTCCCTATGTTTCCCCTAACAATTCAGGTTAATTTATGCAAATACATGCCAAAGAATAGGCTTTTTGTCTCATTAAAATGTAAAATGATACTTTATTCCACCAAAAGGCTCTCCAAGAAAATACATGAGAGGTGTGAATGGTTAGAAAGGAATTCCCCATCATACCTTTAGATGATTTTTTTTATTTACAAAAGAGTTGACAGAATTTATCACATACAGACATTTTAACATCTAGGAGATACAGGATTAAGCTAACTACACTTGTTCTAACAGAGTTCAAACTCTTTTTTGAGTCATAAAAGACAGTCTCTTCTTCAGTTTGTGTGGGCAGACAGGTATATAAACATACAGATTTTTCATCTATAAAATTCTAATTACCAAAACACTACACTTTACAAGTGGAAAATGTCACAACAACATGAAGGGTTTGCTTTTAGAAGTTTATATAGAAAGCACAGTGTTTTTCTTGAGCAGATTCTTTCATCACTGACATGCAAGACTTCATGCAATCCAAGCCAGGAATTCTACAGAGAAGTACACTCAATGTTATAGCATATTATTAAAATGCTACAAGACTTTTAGGAACTCAAATAAAACAGGGTAACGAACTTCCCCTCTCAGCCCAAGTCCATCAGTCTGAGACTATATTTGGTACTTTGTCAGGCTAGCTTTTAACATAAACCTTCTGTGTGTGAACTGCCCCAAAATCTTGCGATGATTTTAAAAATTCAGTCAGGCCTAGGCTCAAGGATCTGTGCGCACACACACACAGAGGCAGGAATTGACAGTGTAAAGGCAGATAATTTGGACTGAAAAACCATGGTGTGTTTTGGAGGGATTTTTTTTAACTCCTGAAGCTATCTCATTGTATGAGGTTCTATCCCCTAGATCACTAGGGTGTAGTGGTACAGTGGTATAAATTTTGTGACTGTTATCAAACTGGTTGCAGAGGTTCAAGGTGTTACAACTTCTACTCTCCTCCTTCAGAAGCTGATTGCTAAGTGAATCCCAAAAGTGATGGAGGGATCCTCTTTTCCATAGCTTCATTCATAGCATCAACTTTAAGATAAAGTTTTTCTAGAAAAAGACCACTTAAACTGTCTGACACTGTACAAAGAAGCTCTACTATGAAGCAGCAGCCAGCAAAGAGAAAAAAGCTGTAATATCTCAAAATACCTGACGTCCACAGCAAAACCGCCTGCAACCACAGCTAAAGACTGAATTTAATTCATTTAAAACTAAGTTCAAATTTACCCCCTTTTCCCAGGAAAGAATCTCACTCCAACTTGGGGAGTGGGAAAGTATCTTACCCACTCCCATATCCAGTCACTGATTCCAACTTCCACACTGTATTTCACCTTAGCCCTCTATTGGCAAAACATTCATGCAGATATGCAGTCAGTTGGATCAGAGAACAGACCTAGATTAAATTAAGCAGACAACAACCTATCTGCTTTAACCTGGATCAGTTCCCCAATCTGATTCTCTACACAGCTGGAAAAACACTTTGACAAACGCTAGAGAGAAGGCAATGGGGGGAAAGGGAGGGGTGAAGGGATCACTTTTTTTTTTTTTGCAGCAAAGCCTTGAAACAATTGTCAGATTACAGCAGTAAAGGCCAACTCTTGATCACCAAACTGTAGCACCAGTGCCAGGAAAGGAGTGTTTGAAGATTTGCCTCAATCTAAGGATGCTAATGGTATGCTGCTAAAATACAGCTGAAGTACAGGTTCCAATGTATGACTAACATAGCTGTCAAAAAGCCATTGTGCTTTACAGCTGAACAACAGTTAAAATCTTTGTTCCTTGTTAATTAACTACATATACCTATTTGTTCCTAATTATAAGTAGAGTAAGCACTCCATAATACAATTGGCAAACACATCTCAAAACAAAACTGAACTTTGTGGGAAAGCATAAAAACCAAGACACTACTCACACAGGAGACTGAAGTGTCATATATGGAAGATACTATAGGTTGTATTTGGCTTTTCATAAGGATGCTCTTAACATTTCAGTTCTTTCTAAATACTGTCCTCTTTCCCCACCCCCCTCTGAACACTGCATTTTCTGTGGCACAGTATGTGTGTATTTCTTTACACCCTCCTCCATTCAGCCTGTTTCAGCCATCTCAATGACCAAAAAGACAGCACCTCCTCGAGTCTTTCTGTGACTTTGTACCTCCTCACAACCATCACAATCCTCTCTCCTAGCTGTCTTAATTTGAAGGCACTTAGTCTAAACAGTTGCATCATCTGGGTCTCCACTGGACTGCAGACTGCTTTCATTTGTAGAAGCAAGCATTTAAGAATCAAACTCTTGAAGTACAACTCACACAAGTGCAATGGTATCTGACATTTCTCAAGTGCATCCAAGAGTAAAGTTTTTTTTCTCAAAAAGACAAAACCTTCTAAAACTTTTCAGAAATAACAGAAATCTTTAAGCTAAGAACAGGGCATCATCTTAATTTTTAAAAAATTAATTATTTGTAAGATGCAGATTTTGAATGCAACTATTCTTATTGTCATTAGCAAATGCTACAAACTTCTACAGAACCCTGCCAGCTGGGGATAGCACCAACAAATCTTTGTATCAGCATTAAGAAAAATGAGTTCTAACTTCAAGATCATATGTCGCACAAAAAGTCAATAGAAATCTTGTGTAGCTTGGTTTTACAGACAGAAACTTGTAATTCCAGCTTTACTGTAGGGCTTTTAATTGAAATATTAGCATATGAAGTGAGGAGAACAGGCACAAAGAGACTGCAACCACGTGATGCCTTTTCCCCATATAGGGAAAACCTAGATAGGGCCATCTAGATTATGGGTTCTTTGGTGACATTTGAAGCAACACAGACCAACTGGAGCCCACCAGCCAGTTTAACTGGCTTCAGAGGTTCTTGGCACCATCATTTACTAGGAACACACTGCTGATAGCTGAACTGCTCCTGACTGAACCAATGGATTTATGCTGCCATAAACAGCAAGAACAGGGAAAACCTGAACCAAAAAGTCGTTTCGGGTTTATTCTGTTCTATATCTGATCTCTGCACTTAATTAAGAAACGTTATCAGACAGCCACACTGGGACCCATCTCAGTCCTACCAAACAGTCTTACACGGGAACTCTGCAAAGATTCTCCTGATCTCTCTTTCTGCTCCTCCTAGAATATCACAGACTCCCTTTTCTCCAGCAGCTATTCTCTTTAAAACATTCTCATCAAGAGATGAGACTGAGTGTATTTGCTCAGAAAACAAAGTTCTGCTCACCTGCAGCCATTAGAAAAGGCTGAATGCTCACTTCATGCTGAGAACAAGTACTTTACAGAAATATGCCACCAAGAGCAGACAGCACAGAATGTTTCTGCTCCCTTCTTACACTTTTTTTTAATTACTATTATTTTTTAGAAAGGCAGCTGAAGTATAAAAGGCAATGCTTCTGTGCCAGCACTCTCAGCTGCAGGAAACAAAAGATTTGCAAACCACAGATGGATCTTTTCTGTCCAAGGCCACTGCAGTGCAAGGTTCATACACTGCTGCTCTGTGCCTCAGAGCAGGGACCTGATGAGAACAGCAACACCTCACTTTCCCTCTTTCCACTGCTTCTCCATCAGTTTGTGCCCTTCTTCTCCAAGGCAGGCACAAGCCAAACTACCTGCTACTCCTACACTGCACAGTAAGCTGCTTCCTTCAACTCCCTTCAAACTATTGTCATGATGACAAAATGTCATCTTACACAATAAATAGGAAAAAAAATAAAGCTTACCTCAGAAAAGCTCTCAGCAGATAATTATATTTAAGCCAATATTTAAGTGTAAAGGAAGTCCTTTCTATAGCTCATTTGGGAACAAAATTACACACACCCTTTAGTAAATATTTTTACATCTCTAGTGTCAAAACTGAGAAATGTCAACCACTGATAAAAAGGCAGAAGCATGTGAGATTCCTTACTGTATTAATCTAAAAGGCAGGAAGGAAAAAACAATCCCTTTCAGAAACAATTTCTAGGCTGTGACTGCTAACAGGATGCTTGGTCTAATTCAAGACTGACACTAGGAAGACAACATCTCCAGTGTTCCCTAAACTATCTAATTTAGTTTAAAAATATATGGAAATGGATGGAAAAAAGATGGAAATAAAATGCTTTTGCTCTGAAGCCTTGCTATACATATTAACATAAATTGTTAAGTGTGTTATATAGATAATGGAAACCGTGAGGCAGCAGGCTAAATCCTATTTTTAAACTAATTTGGACTTAAGCATCAGAATTCCTGTACAGATATGAGCTGGAAGGATTAAACCATTTTAACAGAGGTACATTGTAGTGGTAGCAAACAACATATTTAAAGAAGAAAACAAAGGCTGGGAGAATAGGAAGACACCTTCAGCAAACCTGTTTTCAACCTAGCATAGTTTTAAACCCCAGTTCTCAGGAGCATTTTCTAACTTAAGAATCAGTGTCAGTATTTAGATAAGACTTCAGCCTCTTCAAGAAAATTAATTTCATCACGAATTTTCTCAATCCTTTTATTTTTCAATTTTTTCAGCAAGAGCCAGGAATAAAGTCTGGCCAACACCAGTTTTTTTGTCACCTGATTTTCTGGCCCATCACAAAGCCAATTTTGGATGGCTATGTGACTACAGACCAGGGAGGCCTAATGTAGATGCCTGTAGGAAGGAACAGTGCTCAGGAGCTCCTTTTAAGCATATTTTGTTTTGGAAACCAAAAAGTTTGCTGCTTTTCTCTACCTTTTCCTTATTATCTGTTGATGGGTCACGTTTCTTCCCGGACCTCCATCTTTGTTCTATAAAGCTGATGCAACTAAATATGTGATATATTCAAGAATTCAAAATAATAATCCATTTTAATTGGTTTAGCTTGTCCCCATAATTTTTCCTTTAAAGTTTCCTCCTTCCATGAAAGGACCATGGTTTGTTATTGTCATCTGAGGCCAGTCATGTATTCTTTGACAGACTGTTGTTACCTGTGTTTAAATTTTTAAAATACATTAATCAACCCATAATGAAAATGTTAACCCACTGATAATGTTAACCCTGGATAAACTGACAACTATCTCTTATATAAGTTTTAATCACTTTTGCTTTCCTCTGAAGACATGGGAAATCTAGCCACACATGATTATAACCATCTTATTTACCATGAGTATGAACAAAAATTCAGATCGTGAAAGACCATAATTTTCACATCTAATTAGAGACAATTCAAAAGGACTTATTTATCAAAGAAAGGACAGTTATAAAGTTTTGTATGGCAGTTTTATTTTTGCCTGGTAGAATAAGAAGGGTAAGAATCCCATCATTAAGAGGGTATGTATGAAATGGTAGGGTTGAAATAAACACTTACAGAAAAAAACTCCACCCTTTAAATCAACTGTTCAAGAGTCTTGTTTTAAATTAAGAAACTATAAGGGCATTAATTATAGAAAGTAGTACTTCTCAGTTCAAATTCTTAACAAAAGCTAAATTTTGAAGAAGCCTCTTCATAGTTCTCTCACTTGCTTTGTGCGTAACCTCTGCATAACCATGTTACCAAATGTATGTATTATTTTGATTATTAAATCAGTAATTATGTGATTCATTTAGCCATTAAATGTGGTAAACTGGACAAATAATGCTTTTGCAAACTTGAAACCTCCTGTAACAACAACCAACTTACTGCCACAAAGTCTGTCATTTGTAGCTGGAGCAGCTTGATTAAGGACTTCTAAAGTTGCTTGCTCTAAAAAGTGTGTCTTCCAGTGATAGAGCAAGAAATCCAAAAATTCAGCTTATTTTCCTGGCTCACTCTACTTTTAAATGAATACATATTTCAAGATGTAACAACTTAAAATATGTCTAGAAAGCAGTAACTTCTACAGCAAAACTCCTAAACGTAACATGAGAAGTAGTTGCTTACCTTATTTTCTTCCAAAAATTTCAATTTGATAGATACGTCATTGCGCATTTTGTCGTATTTCTCTTTATGCACTTGAAACAGTTGCTGTGATTGTTCAATCTTTGGCAGAGTGTTTGCATCACGAGGGCCAAGATTCAGCTCCTCCAGGTCTGTTCGATAAGCATCGTATTCAATCCTGAGAAGAAAGAGGAGAAGGGAAAAAAGAACCATCTAAGGGCAGTGCTCAAAACTGACCTCACATATAAAGCCAAGTACAACACAAGATGAACAAAACACACACACACAAAAAAAATAAAAAAACTGGGCTAGGTTTTTTTCTCCCTCTTCCTATTTATCAAGCAAACCCACCCACATTGTATACAACTGCTGCAACAAGCACCCTCCCTTTTCTGTTCCTGTCTCGGCCAACATGCTCTCAGCCTTCTGTTTTGTACAGGCTTCAGTAGTCAGAGCTTTTCCCAGGGCATCTCAACCTACCAACCCAGAAAAAGCTAGCAAATGTTTTTCAGGTCATTCTTCTGCTGTTGAATCGGTTTACTAGAGAGTTTGTGTTGAGAGTAAGTGGCACACCAAGAGCATGACATGCCCTTTAAGCAGATGTTTGAGGGACAGGTCACTTACACCAAACTCTGACCTAAAGCATTTGCAGCATGCTTCAGGCTTCTCCATATGCATTAAGTGGACAGTTCCATAGCTCGTCCACAAATACTCTTCTGAGAATTTGTCTGTTGTATGGAAAAACAGACTGCAAAAAGATGGTGCAGCCCTGCCCAAAGCATCGTTCTTCCTTTCATACTTTTTTGTAGCTGTCAAACAATGGAACCTAGCATATCCACCACTTTTAATGGGCCACACCACATTATTTCTGGCCTTTTAAACAGGCTTTCTTACAGACATTTCTTAAACTGGAAAGAAATCAGGATTAAAAACTGGTTATAAAACACAGTTTTCAGTTGATGTAACTGCTCAGAAGAAAACTACAACTTTTTCAGAAGTAAAAGAAGTAATATTCACAGGGCTCTTCCTGATTCTCATTGCCACTATGATTGAGGATTTATATGTAATTTATGGCCTAATTCCAAAAAGTAAACTATTAGAGAGCTGATAGAAGAGGGGAACAGATGAATGCTGAAGTACAACTGGGGACAGGAAAGAAGAGGCACAGAAATAAATGCAACCTATTTTCACAGTGCAAAATGATGAACTAGACATGTCAGTGAAGAACCTTTATAACTTATTTGCCTTATTAATATGGCAAAATACTTGATTTCTTTAGTGAACAGAAAGGGAAAACAATGAAGGTATTTCAGAAGGGAAGAACCATATATTGAAAATGACTGACAAGAACAATCACAGCAGATATATTTTGCATAAATTTTCAAGGGGATACCTGGAAAATGTATGAACCAATTCTTCTTTTTTTTTTAAAACACATGTCAAAAATAAAGCAATACCTTATCTACACATTAATTCTACCTTTCGTGCCTTTGAGAGTTTACCTAAATATCAAAACAATAACTTACTATTTTGTTTAAAAATAAGCATTAGAACAGAACAATTAAAAAGGGGGAAAAAATTTCAAAACTCAAGCAGTTTGCAATTTCTGACCTAAAAACCCCAAATATCAGAAAAAATTATATACATAAATTATATCCTTTGTCAAATTAAAATAAATGCACTTTATTCTGGCATATGAAAAGAAGTCAGAATGGAACCACTCATCAGAAACAGCTACAAGTCCCTGGTAGAAAAAAAGAATCCAGCTTTAGCATATTATGCCACGTCTAAAAGTAACCTTCTTCAGAGGAGGTAAGTTATTATTCACTCACTAAGAAACTTCTGGTTTATTTTCCCCTTTCTGACCAAGCCTGCAACTAAAACTGAAGTGTGAATTGCAGGCATTGTTCATCAACAGAGGCACAAGACTAAATGTCTTTCAGTCAAAGAGATTATTTTACCTATTTCAATGCAGCTGGATAAAAGTGTTAATCTTCCACTGTCACGCTACTTAGAAAGCGACCTTAATCTAGCACGTGGGAAAAACCAGCTATAATTACTCCTACAGCTAACAAGCAAAATTCAGTGTACAAGGGAACATGTACAAAACATATGAAGGTCTGTGCAATCATTTACAATTAAACAAAAACCGTCATCAGATGAGAGCTGTGTTATAAGGTTTTTATCTGACAGGTTAGTCACTCAAATACAAGGTTTAAGCTGATAAAGTCTGCTTCCAGAGGATTAATTCACAAGGAAAAGAGCTAGACACAGGATAGCTACCTGGCACTTTCGTACTGTTTCACAGTCAACAACGTATCCTCGATTGTTTTATTCACTAAGGTATTCACACTGGCAATAAAAAAGTTAATAGCCCCGAGAAGTGTTTCTCCATTTTTAGCTAGAAGTTTCTGCGTATCTGCATTGTAGCCAAACTCCTCCTACAAACAAAGAACAGAGAAAACAAAGCTGTAGATCAATTGAAATCAGAGCATTCATCAGAAACTACATTAAAAAAATGCAAACATGGATGTGGCAGGCCTTTCACTTGCTTGGGTATGATTATGATTAAACCATTATGATTTCAATATAATACAATATTTACTTCACAGTTCTTATGAAATCTCTCCAACATAGTTTATGATTTTGTTACCACACATGATATTAAATCCTATTTTATAATGTGATTTTTCTGCACTCTGATATTTTGAATGTTACTTAAAAGTAAATGGTAATGCAAACTTCACATTGTCTTTCAGCAGGGTGTTAATCCAGCATCTCTTGTGGTTGTCTAGGTAATGCTTTAATATGAACAGAGACACTGCCACATTAAATACAGGAATGTAACTAAATTCACAAGGGCACACAGCATTAATTAGCTATTAAGTTTTATTCTTATATTCTGGAAAGGAGCACTGCAAGAAACCCCGACATCTACCATGGTTTAATAGGCTGCAAATAATTGATGAGCAGAGCATTATAATGAATAGAGAGCAGAGAATTATAATGAAATAAAATTTTTCAGGTAGCTCATCCATAAATTTCAAAGGAACAAGGGCAAAATTATTTCCAAGGCATTTCCATGTCAAATTTAGACATATGTTTGTCCATGTCTCTTTGTTAACAGCACTGTAAGCTGACCAAGGCTGCATAGATTTTCCTAATGCAAGGACGCCAAATGAATCCAATTATTATATCTATGTCATCCATATGGCATCTCCATATTCTACAGATGGGAGTTCTCACAGAAGAGTACAATCCCTGGTTGTAATGACTGTAAAACACACTAGGTTCATATTTGGAACTTTGGTCTTTTTAGGCCTGCACACTGCCAACAACTGACTCAGAAGTGCTGTATTCTCCCAGTTTCTTTTCATCTGTCTAGAAAAGGAACACCAGAGCCAAATGATATTTCACGTTAACAAGTTCGTGACAGTAAGGGTAATGGGCAATGGTACGGGAAGAATCCTCTAGAAAAGAAGGTGTAGTGGAAGCATGCAATTGAAGGAGAAGAAAAAAAGAAGAGAACTTAGGACAAGTTTTCATGAGCTAAGTCCTGTAAACACTGCTAAAGATCTGTCATCTTTGCTTTGTACAGCTGCTTGGGCAGCAAAAGCAGCTGGCTAAATTGCTACAGATTTTGCTGGAAAAACAACCCAAACCAAGTATTTTCCAGCTGGCTTTGCTCTAACATTGCCAGCTACACAGCTAACAGGAGTGCAGGCACAGAGAAGAAACAGCAGCATGCTGGCAGAGACGACAGCAGTAGGACTGCCCCTTGCAGCAGCTTAGTCCCACCTATTTTTCCTCCTGCAGGCAAGACTGCAATTAGCTTCCCAGCTGGTCCTCTCACTCAGATCATCCCAGACCCAAATGAACAACACTACCAGCTCCAAGGGGGAGGTAAGAAGGATGGGGCTGCAGTGGAATATGCTAACCAACAATCATGTCCTTCCAATGGCTCATAGTTTCATATAAACTTTTCAGTTTTGTCCATGACCTCTGCAGATACCTCTTATGAAACACACAGGAAATCCTTTCTTCACCAGGAGTTTACACTCAGTTCATACTCTATGCTCAGGTCAATTAAAATTGGGATTCATCTGCCTATATAATTAGAGGTACATGAGCCTGGAACCAGCAGTTATCTTTATATCCAGAGAAACAGCACCCCATTCACATAAGTAATACCTCACCAGATACCACATTAAAATTTTGGTTTGTTATCATGTATAAAAGAAGTAGTATTAGCTTGAGACTTGGGGGGCTTTTCAGTTTTATTTAAGCTTATAGAATGTTAACATATTAAACGCTAAAGACTAACTGTTCAGAAATTTTACTTTAGCCCTGCACAAGTTTTAGAGTCAAAAATTCAAATACCCAGAAGTAGGCCAGGCTACAGATGATAATACATTACAGATTAAACAGAGGGAAAACACAAAGAGGAAAGAGACAAACACCAGGAAAGTCTCCAAGAAGGAAAGGTTAGATAACTTTTATTACAGCAGCAGAAACCTTTATTTGATTTTCATCAACAACCCCATTCAAGAATCCACACAAGAGATGAATGACAGAAACAAATCCCAAGACCAAGAAAGAACCTGGAAGAGCAGTATTCCCATTAGAAGTTACAAGCTAATCATGGGAAAAACCCCAAGATTCATTAAATGAGCATGATGCCAGATTCCATCAGTGTTTTGGAAGAAACATCCAGCTTCGGCACATACCTCATAACAATCACTAAATTCTGCCACAAACCACATGCCCATATTTGTGTCAAGAATAAACTGATTATTAAAAGCTTCTTTTAGCAGATCATTTAATTTCTTAGCTGCTAGAAGTGCTCTACACTTGCAGATTTTCATCTGTCAGGCTAATATTAAAAATTCCTCCATATTAGTGTAGGAGTTTCAAATTTTTTCAGCTAGCTATCACTTAAGGTTCCTCTGTGCAAGCATGAACTCCACCTACTCCCTTAAAACTCAATGGGAAAAGACAATTATGAAAAGACAGATGTTTTTAAAACCACAAGGATAATTTGAGCTGTTTCAGCAGCTATGTTTTAGGGAATTACTATACCATTTAACACTGGTTTTCCAAAGGATCAAAGTTTTTAACTTTGCAAATGCAGAACAAGCAATGTAGAAGCAAGCCAGCTACTATACTCTGTAAGCAACATCCACCTTGTCTCTCTTTACAGCAAACAGCTTTACTACTGGCAACAGAAAGTGCCAGTGTTACATAAACTTCGAAACCATGGAATCATAACCACCCAGATATCTCAAGATTGCCTCTCTTGCTCAGCAACTCCAGACAACGTAAGAATACAGATTAGTCTTATTAGTAGGAAAATTCTGATTTAAAAAGGACTTTGAGATCAAATCTCAATGCCTAAATATGCTACAGAAGAATTTATTCACATTCAATGCACACAAGTGAAGTAATGTGCCCTAATCTACTTATTCCCAGGCACGTTCCCCAAAGACATCTTGTAATTGAAATGATGTAACACTCTGGAACACTTTGACGACATTTCATTAGGTGCAAAATTAATACTAAAATGCATCTTCTCTACAAAACAAAATTGTCAGTTCTTGAGTTCAACCATCAACTAGAGGCTAACATTTAAGAAACAATGAAGAACTACAGTGATTTCAATAATTTCCTATAATTTTAAGTGAATCACATAAGCTTTCAACACAAAGAGCATGTAATATATTGTTAACTACAACGTTTATAAAAGTAACTGCTACCTAGCAGATGCCCTGCAAGAGTCAATTAGGCTTATCTTCATCTCTGCCACTGTATTTTTTTAACACCATAAAAGTCTTACATGAAGTTCCAATGATTTCAAACTCAGGTCAGCAAATGCATCTCCAAGTTGCCTTTGGGTATGCACCATCTGGAAGAGCTGCGTGGACAGTGTCTGTGCCAGTCTCAATATATTTTCATATTTTTTTTTGTTATCTCTCAATATATCTATCTGAGCTTCTAGTTCCAGGTCTACTGTTCTTGAGCCACGACCCAGTTTTTCAGAGATGATCTGACGTGTACACTGCAGGAAAAAAATTAAATTATAAAGATTCAAGTATATTCAAGACAACACAGCATACACCCATTTTCAGCTTCAAGGGACATATAATTACACACAATTCTTTCACAACCACCCCTCCCAATATAAGTTTGCACAACAAACTGAAAAAACAACACAGTCTTTAGAAGTTTATCAGGACTCAGCAAGAACAGTTGGACAAGTCTCAACTCCTGCTAAGATGAATATTCAAGTTAGCAAATCAAGAGCATAACTAATTGTTTCTCAGGTAAAAGAACACTTATCTCTCTATAGGTTTGGCGAATCTCATTAAATTAAAAGAAGCATTTTAGCACACTGCATTTAAGTCAGTTAAGAGGAGCATTACTATTCTGCATAAAAATCTCTAGTTAGTAATCTTTTGGGCTTTGTCTACCAATCATCCAATTCCAGAACATCCATGTTACGTTTTCCAAAAATGTTCTTTTTGAGGATTTTTTAGGGGCCAAGTAAGAAGGTGGTTGTTTCCAGCATGTTTTTTAAAGCTAACTAGGAAACTGGGAACTCCTACTGAGAAACAGGCAAAAGTACTAAAATGCTCTCATTATTTACACATCTTTAAAGACTCAGAAAGACTATTTCTTTTCTGTCATAAATCAAATTCTTAGTAGGTTTGCAGTTGATGAACACAGTGAGCAGGAAATGTGCTCTTCCGTGGCTGCAGACACTGTCACCCAGCCCATGGCTGTGACAGAGCAGGCTGCTACCACATTCCACTGATCTGTGACACCTCCTCTGCCACAGATTCGAGCCCAGCTTGGCACTGAGCCTCCCAAAATGCACAGTAGGGTTTCCCTTGACTGAGACACAGGAGAAGCCATTTGCAAAGCAGATATGTGACAAAGCTATACAGTTTCTCCATGGAAAGCAGAATTATTTACTGCTATAGTAAGTCACTTTGAGTTAATCTTTGGTCCCAAGACATGAACGGATAACCAACTTAGACATATAAAAAATCACTGCTAGAAGCAAAACTTATAAGGAAATTAAGTTAGTAGTCAAGGCCACAACTACTCTGAAAGGACTTAACCTAAGCACAAAGCTGCTATTTTTAATATTTTTTTTGTGAAATAATGTCCCAGCTTATCTTATAACATACTCCCCAAATACATTGCAGCACTGGATTTCCCAATTCAAGGACTTTAGTTTAGTACCATCTTTACTTGTGTCCAAAGCAGATGCACATTCAAAATGCTAGAACTTCCATGTGCTTTCTTAATGCAATAGATGACCACAGGAGAGACTCAAGAATGATAAAGGAGATCAAGCTGACCCATAAGGTCTAGGTCAGGAGATACAGACTATTTGGGCTACTTTGTTACATTCAAGTAGTTCCCAAGAAAAAGCACAGCTAATCTAAGTGATGTTTGTCTCTCAAGCATCAGAAATTTGGGAGAGCATAACAAATAATAACATAGAATGCTACTTTACTACCAAAGACTCCAAGAGAACTTGCAAAATACAGCTCAGCTCTTGAGTGTGCTCAGAGCATAAATAAACCTTTCATTAGCAACTATGGAAGTGATGGTCAAATTTTGGCTATTTTCCAAAAGAGCGGATGCACACACACACACACACACACACAAACCCCCATGGAAATGCAAGAGAAAAATCTGAATCATGGGAAGCAAAATTTTTGAAAGCAAGGGTAAGTTACAAATGAAGGAATTATTTTCAGCCAAGGGGCATTTGCTTCATAAGTCACAGCAAAACAACTAAAAAAGCCCAGCAGTGACAAGTGAGGAAAAAACAGTAACTGGAAAGACTTATATTGCATACTTTGTTAACTCAGATGTAGCAAAAGATAAAGAAAATGCCCCAACTATTTTGACTTACTCCAGTTCTAAGTGGACTAGTACACACTACAAGCACACACGTTGCTTTCTATTCTTACTAGCAAAGAAAATTCCACATATTAATTCCATTGTGCTTTGTTCTAAGAGTATCTATAAAGGAAACTGTCATGAAAGACCATGCAACTCAAAAAGAAGTCATCCAATGCCAGGCTTAAGAAAAACAACCCAGAGCAAAAAATGTTACCAAAATACATTTAAGAGAAATATATTCTAGACTGTATATGCCAAAGATGAACAGAGGCACTACCGGACATGTCTCAGAAATAAATGTTTTACTAGTAGCCCAGTGTTAGAGAGGTTTGTAAAACAGGCTTGCCTTTTCTTTCCTCTCAAAGTTTAAGAAGTTGTATGAAAAACAAAAATATAATAAGCTTGTTTAAATTGCTGAAAGTTAAGAAGAATCTTGACTTTCTTGGGCCTAAATGTTTTTGCTAGACTGAAAATCTCTTTCTCATCCAAAGGGGAAGGCATGGGCAGAAGAAAGAACAGAGAAAAATCTGGTCAATAGACTTTGGAAAGAAGGGCAATTTCTCTTCACATTAACTCATGAATACTAGAGAGCATTCAACTGGAAAATGTGAAGGGCAATAGTAGTTGCAAAGGCATTTACAGATGGGAATGACTTCTCAACATACCCAATAATTTAGATTTCTCAGCCTCTGATATAGACACCATGGTATAGGAACTACTCAAGTCAGATTCCTAAAGAACTTCCTAACAGCAAATTTCACCACTTACTCCCCTTGTGTATCAATGTCTGGTACACTGATACCAGGGATTTTAAATTCAGAGGGATTGAAGTGCTGACATTTACTCCTGTCCTTTATTCCTGCATCTTCAAACCTATGAACAGTTAGTTATTATGAGATAAGGTGGACACTTCTTCCCATGATCTTCCTGATAGGAACCTAGCAAGACAATATGTCCACAAGTTTAAATACTGTCCTTAACCATATTAAATATGCTTTTTGCATGAAGCCTATGGCACAAATGTATGGCATCTCCAAGTACAGTTGCACAACACTCCATTAACTCAAAATGAATTTTTAAGTTCTCTGAATGATTTTATATCTCAAAAAAAGAGTGGACAACAAGAAATACGGAACTCTGAAAGATCATAACTGACGTATCTCCTTAGGCATGTTTGGAAACAGATCAAAGTAAACAAGTTGTTTTCTGAAAATGCTAGTCTTTATTTGCTATGTCAATACTGGTGTGATTCTGGATTTCAGAAAGCGGGAGGCTTAAGCCATGAAAGAAATCTAAAAATCTGGACTTTGCAGATATTACAGCCAAAGAAAGAATGTTCTACAAAGATCCAAGACCCCTTTTCCCAACATTTTTCACTAGTCCTCTGGCTGTTGGTTCATGTCAGTGAGTTTGAGACATTCTGAGTTTTTGTGGGTTTGTTTTCTAAATCAAGGTTCCAAAAATATGGAAGAAGGTAAAGTCCTGTCCTATTTAGTTGTGGCATAGGAGATTTGATCCTAAGAATCAATGTTTTAAAGAGATAACAGAATTTAAAAGCACAGATTCAGATTAATAGCACGTATTCTGATTGGACCACAGCACATTCCAAAGTAGCTGACAGACAGAATCACAGAATGGATCAGGTTGGAAAGGACCACAGTGGGTCCTCTGGTTCAACATCTCTGTTCAAGCAAGTCCATCCTAGAGCACATTGCACAGGATTGTGTCCAGAGGGTTTCAGAGTATTTCCAGTGAGGGAGACTCCACAACCTCTCTGGGCAACCTGTTACAGTGTACAATCACCTGCACAGTAAAGTTCTTTCTCATGTTCAGGTGGAACCTCCTGTGCTTTAGGTTCTGCCCACTGCCTCCTGTCCTATTGCCTGGCACCACTGGGAAGAACCTGGCTCCATCCTCCTGACACCCTCCCCTCAGATGCTTCATAGGCATTCATGAGGTCCCCTCTCAGCTGTCTCTTCTCAAGGCTGAACAGGCCCAGCTCCCTCAGCTGCTCCTCATACAAAAGCTGCTCCAGTCCCATCACCATCTTGGCTGCCCTCCACTGGACCTACTCCAGGAGCTCCATGTCTCTCTTGCCCTGAGGAGCCCAGGACTGGACACAGCCCTCCAGATGTGCCTCACTCACTGAGCAGAGGGGCAGGATCATCTCCTCAGCCTGCTGCCAATGTTCTTCCTAAGGCACCCCAGACTGCAACTGCTGCAGCTGCTACAATATTTAGATGACAAGAAAAGTAGAAAATCTAAAAGATATTTAATTAGACATAAAAAATAAAAAAGAAACTTCTGATTCTAACAGAAAGACAGCATAAGCATCTACTAGAGGAAGAATGTCTCCATGCCTGCTTCTCATCCTCACTCAGGAGGATGTTCTTATCTGGACTTAAAGAACGCTGGAGAGATTTGGATTTTCCACAGATTGTTAATTTCTTCATGGTTTGATGTAGATTTCACTGATGCACCTGTCCACAACCCTATCATTTAAGATGTAGGCATAACAAGAAGCTATTTTTCAAAACTGGTCTTTATTTAAAACTTTTGACAGGAATGCATTCCCTGACAATTGTTCCTTACCTTATAGTTTTTTAGTGAGAGTCACTTCTAGCAAACTGGTGTGATTTGAGCATCTTTGCATTATTCTTATGTTATTTTAATTTCATCAGATCTCAACTGATCATGAAGTAGAAGCATATAAAACTCACACAAACTGAAGCAACTATTACAATACTAAGAGAAAAAAACAATCAGCCAAGATGAAACAAAACTGTCAGAACAGCAATTAACAAGTTTCGAACTTACAGATGCCCCTGATTTTTCACATCAACTAAAATTTTAGTGTATCAGCAGTCAACTCAAAAAGATCAAAAAGATTTAATTCCAAGCTTTAGTACTGAAATCTCTACATTAAGAATGATGAAGGGACCATTAGAAATGGAACATTCTTTACCTTTCTAAATCACTAGTACCTATTGAAGATTTTCCACATTACACCAGGGATTTAAAAAAGAATGCTACACTTGGAAGAAAACTAAGCCTTTCCCACACATTCTTGCTTATGCTCACTGCAACAACAGCTTACTTTCATACAGCTCTATTCCTATCTAGTAGCAAACTCACTTAAAGAATACATACACACAACACACACACATATGGCTGCATGCATACCTTGTAAGTGTTTAGGCTCCACTTTCTCACCAGTTCCAGTTTCTCCATCGCTGGATTCTTTACTTCATCTGCTAACACAACAGGTCCACTCTTCTGCTGAGCTCTGCCCCCTGGGTCAGACACAAAGCAAATCTTCAAGGCCTTGGGTCTGGGCTTTTTGTTTGTTAGCTTGTTTTAAGGGATTAGTAGCAGGTATGGAAGACTTGTGCAATTGCACATCCAAAAGCAGAGCAAGCTGACAGTAAGAACTTAAGACGAATAAGCAGATTTTTTACATCAGTTCCAGAAAGAAAGACTTGCTTTAAAACTGATAAAAAAATGTGTGTACATATATATATCTCACTATTTCATGAAGTAATAGGTTGAATTAAGCATACTAAAAGATTACAACAGCTTTTGAGACATTTTTATTACTTAATCTATGTTTAAAAACTCCAACAGTTGAATACTCTTCTGCATTTAGTCAATCTAAAAGTCCGTTTACAACCTGAAGACCATTAAACAATTTAATTACTAGCATACTGTTGTCATGAAGTTCAGAGGCTTTTTTAATCTTTTCCAATGGAAGTCATTCTTTCCAGAAGATGTATTCAGCCAATATTTAATTTATTTATTTCAATTTTATTAGCTCATTGTATTAGGAACAATTAATTCTACAAACCATGAGTATAAACCCAGCAGAGATTTAAAGCAACAAATTAAAATATCTAGGGCCAATCACTACACACAAATTGCCATTACTCAGCATTTTCAAGCTAGTATGGGACATCATGTAGATTCCATGTTTCCATTTTGCAACATTCCTCGTGTCCTAAATATTAAAAACTGCTAAGTATCGTCACTTTTTAAGCAACATTTTTATTTATTCATGTCAATATTCATTTTAACTACTCCTGACTGATCCCTACTGCTACTTACAGTCACCTTAGTCTTGCCAAGTATTTATGCAAGCAAGAGTTTGGAAAAATGTCTATACAGATGCCTCAAGATACTCCTTTAGCATCAAGTTCTCCTGTGTTCTTTATATCTTCAACATGCTGTGCAAACATTAAGTAATTAACCCCCTCAACACCCTTATGAGGTAACTGAGTTAAGTTTTCTCCTTTTATGCAGGAGGAAGCAGACTAAGATGTTAAGTAATTTGCCCATAGGCACAAAATGAGTCAAGTGGCAGAGCTGAGTTTGGGTGTTGTGAATTCCTAATGACTGCCCCCATAGTTTATTGGAATATGTGATCATTTGGGCAAAAAACACTCAAAGTTTCAACTTTAACCTAAATAAAAGATTTTGGTCATCCCTATTTTATCTAATGTTTGTTATTATTAACATTAGTTATCATTTTAGTTTTATGGATTAAAAGCAGCTTAGAGAAAGGAAGGCAGAGGTTAATTTCTAAACTGTTCAAGTTAGAAGTGAGAGCCACCAAAATCCCGCAGGAATTTTATTTCCAACTAATAGTACATCGAATAATTAGAAATATGGAAGGGTTAATAGAGTGTCAGCAGAGACAAGGGCGTTATCCATTCAGTGCTTTGATACCTGTGGGAATAATTAAATCACAACCTTGTCCAGCCAGTCTGCTAGCTGCTGCACTGCTAGGAGATATAACAGATGATTTGGGTGATGCTGAGGAACCTGAAAAGGGGACATTTAACCATGAAAATCCATCATCTTCCCTGAGAAGTGAATGTGCATTCTTACATGTTTTCAAAACAAAGAAATATTTGCTTCAGCAACTATAGAAGTATTCACAGAAAAGTTGTTGAAATTTCTGGTGGAAATGCTTTTCAAGAGGTGCATCTCTCCATGTGAACTACTCCGAGTTTTCTTGATTTAATCTTTTTCTCTAGGTCATGATGGCAATTTTTTTTTCTGTAAGAACAATCAATACACAACTGAAGGGCTCATCAGTGAAGTACAGACCATAAACAAAAAATTCCATGGAAGATTGTTATATAACAATCCACAGCTGAAATGCTTTTTCAGGTCTGGTTTTCAGGTAGTATTCACTCTGCACTGTCACTGAATGGTACTTAAAGCATTAAGGAGTGAAGTAAGACCTGAAATCTCTGCCAATTTCAGATACGCTTTATTGACATCAGCTCTTAAGTCTGTGTAAACATGCAGCAATAAGTTATCCTGAAGATCATACAAGCCACTAGCTGTGAAAGTGTGTAAACTCGTTCCCAAAAGAAAGATTTTACAGCACTTGCTTTTTCTCATAAAAACAAACAAACAAACAAACAAACAAAAACCCCAAACCAAAACAAAAAACAACCAACTTTAAATGACCTGCACTGTGTGTGTTCTCTAAGCTGTTTTAAGATTATGCTCATTACGCTTTTCTGAGCTTTGCCACCCTTTCATAACAGATAAATCTCGAGTGGCATCCTTATGGAATTTTCAGGATTTAAAAAAAGTAAGTTAGTTTTTCCTCTGTAATGATGAACGACCACAATACTGGGGGGGGAACTTCAACTGCTTTTGCTGAGAAATTCCAATATGTTTCACGGCTGTCAGTGTGCTGAGGGGAGAGAAAATCAAACCTAAACTTTGCAGTTTCATCAAAATTTAGTTATCAGTAATACCCAAAATATCACTCAAGGTAATTGGATCAACAATCAGCTTTAAAACACACAGAGCACTACTAACATGGGGTAAATAAATCCAATGATTTGGATCCAGCTGCACAGAAAAGATGAGACAAAGACAGCTCACTTGCTGTGTTCTTCTGTAGATATACATTGCATAAGAGCTGCAACTGAATTCATCCAGGCATAGAAGTTTGACTGCAAGATCCTGCCTGAATCACTTCAGCAAGCGAGCCAAGACAAGCAGTTAAAAAAAAATCCTTATCATTTGACAGAGTATTAACACAGCCTTATGCATGCTTCATCATTCAACATCCCCCAAATCCTGAAAGCCCCACCCCTCCAGTACTGTCTACTTTGCATTCAAAAATGAAGTCCTAATAAGGACACTCAAACAGAGGACATAATTTTTACAAATAGGGCATATCATTAGACTTTTCTCCATGGTTTCATAGGAAGCTCTAGCTTTTACCACTTCCCTCTCTCTGATTTTGTTAGAACATCAGGAAAAATCCAAAGAAAATATCCTTGGAGAAAATCTGTAATACTCAAACCGTCCAAAGCTCATAATTTGTATACAGAAATTTCCAATTTGCATTTCAAACACATTAGTGTAGCTTGAAACATCTTCAGACACTTTTCCCTTACAGGCTAATACACTTAACAGCTGCAACAGTTATCCTGGTAAGAGAATACAAAAAGGCAGGAACGGTGAGCAGTTTGCCATCTGCTCCAGTTTTTAGCTAGATATTTTGCTATTTTCAAAGGCATAAAGAAACACAGCATTCACTTTGTAATATATGTAAAGTACAACACGTAAATCAACTGTTTTCATAAGCAAAGAATTCTACCAAACAGGAAATGAAGCAAAATGTAAATTAAATTTATGACTACAAAGAGACTTATTTTCACAGCTGCATATCTGAGATAATTTCAAATCCTTCAAAGTCAGAAACTGTCAAAGGTACATAATTCATTAAATACCATTTGCCTATACAATATCATGGTATTCTATTGCTTTTAGAAAGGAAACAGTGATATTATTGGCTTGTCTATCACATTGCATTTCTCATTGTTTAATACCACTTAGATTCTCTAAGGCATACATTACTATTACAAGAAGAATCCCACTTTTTAATCTATTCTCAGTAAATGGAGTGAAGTGTGTATAACAAATAACTAACTCTCCAGTTATGTTTCTAATCAGAACAACAACTTGAAAAATCTGAAGAAAACTTCAACACAGTGTAATAGTAAAATTCTTCAGCCTGACACCAGTTCAAGGTACTCAAGGCCTTCCCTTCCTGTAAGTGCAGACCAGCTTAACACTAAGTAGTTCCCTCCAGTCCTTTGACATATATTACAAGTGTAGCATATGTTCTCTATTTTAACAACCCAGCTACAAGAGAAGATAAACTGGTTGCCACTAATGCAAATCTCAAATGTGTACATTCATCCAAACGGCTCAAAGCAACTACAGAACATGGTATTTCTGACCATGGAAGAATATGGCCAAAGATTTTAAATTCAGAAATACAAAAACCCCCCACATACCTTTACTTGGAAATTGTCCTGCCTCAACAACTCCCTCTTTGGCACCATCAAAGCCATGAGATGTTATTTTGGTTTCAGAAAGTCCAAGTCCAACTGGTAATGAACATTTCAAGTCCTGGAAAATATATGAATAAAAATGGGAAGTTAAAGACCAAAAAAGGGCAATTTAAGTGACTCTAAAGTAATTCAGTTTCAGCAGCTCTCAGACAAGCAATTCTGCCTGTAGCCTGGAGAGTCCTTGCTGGTGTCACAGCTTTCTACTGGTATGCACAAATAAAACATAAAGGAATGAGAAACACTGTAAGTATAGCCTGACTATTTATTCTAGATTTTTTTGTTATACTGATGACCAAGTAGAATGCCATGTCTTAGAGAAGCAGTTACCAAAAACAGGCCAGAAGCATCGTATTATGTGGTCTGAAGCTGGTCCAAGCAACCATGTCAGTTTAATAAAGTTTCCAGTTAAAAACTGACAGGGGTGCAGAATGATATAAGATTATCAAGCAGAGAACACTTGACAAACCAAAAATATGGAAGCAGCTATCATAATGTTAAGATGTAAAAAAATCACTAAACGAAGAATAGCCTTAAAATTCACAGCATCCTTATTTCTTACAAATAGCACATGAAATCTTTTTACTATTTGACATGGGAGAGACACCCAGAAAGGCATCACTTAAACAGCTTCCTTCTGAGCACCTATTCTGCATCATAACTGCTCAGACCACAAATCTGCCACTTACTTTTGGTTGCTTTTGAACCTTCATTTAAAATTACCTGAGATCACCTGTTAGCTTTTGAGGGCTAGATAACTACTTCAACCAGCTCTCAAGTAACCAAAGTCTTCACTGAAATCACAGGCCTAAGAAAGACTCCACACACCACAGCTCATATATCATCCTACTGCCCATTTCTGCTGTCTTACCTACCTCTACAAAAGCTCCCCACAGGTTTCCTGGACTGTATTGCCAGTGATCTAATTGAAATTTAAGCCTCTGGTGTTATGGAATTAGACATAGTACTTTAAAAAAGTTCAGGTTTCAAAGCAATTTAAAACCATTAATTCATAGAATTAAAAAGTGGGTGATCACCCATAAAAAGTGGGTGAAAAAGTACTATGAAAAAAGTACTATGAAAGTGAAAGCAAGAAGATAAAGTATAGTTACGAAAAATAAAAGCATCAAGAAATCAGAAAACTGTCAGTGTCCTGAGTCAGGTACTATTTTGTACCCCCTCTGCTTCCATACAGAGGTAAGAAAGCAGAAAAAATATAGAGGACCACTAGAAAAAAGCTATACATAGCTTTAAGAAGTCAGTGTCTAGACACATGTAGTAACTGTTTATCATCCATGCAATGCTTCTAATTACAAAGAAAACACAACCTTTAAAATCTAATCCATGTTTGACCTATAACTGTAGTTGCTCACTCCACAAACCAGAAGCAAGGTAGCACATAAGAATGATACTGATAATTCCTAGAGGCTCAGATTGTCAAGAAGTAGTTTTGGATAACATCCCCCCAGATTTAGTTAGATGTCTTCAGTTTAAGACAAATCCCTGGGAAGAAGAAAAAAGGAAGAACTACAAACATATGAATTCCAGCAAATTAATTTTTCCAGGTGAATTCCAGAAATCTCACTGACATCAAAAACTCAGCATGTTACAGCAAAGAGTAACCAATTCCTACATGAACAGGCTATGTTATAATAGAGCATGCCATATTCGTGTAGCTGAAGCATTATAAAAAAAACAAAACACCACAAAAAAAAAAACCCAACAAAAAAACCCAAAACCAACAACAACAAAAAAAACCCCAACATGAAAACAAGTAGTAGTCACATGCAGAACCTGATCTCCCAAATTAAGCATATTAGAACTTTGGAGACATACTATTTTCAGTCTTTAAAACTGACTTAAAACTGGTGCTTCCATTTAAGTACTTGCAGTTGGTGGTATGCTGGAAAGCCTTTGCTTCAACTTAGTTTAGCTAATAAAGTCCATTTAACTTAAAATGTAGCAAGTCACTAAAAGCTGAAAAAGCAGAGAGACTAAAAAAGGATAACCAGATTGCAGAGAAGATGCACTGATTTCACAAAAAGGACATGGCATGAACTATTTTTTTCCTGAAGGCACCTTGGTGTGTTATGTAGTTTTCAGAAATATCGAAACCTGTAGCCAAACAAATGTAGACAGCTAACCTGCTTAAGCACGTTCACAATAGGAATCTAAGCAGTCCTCTGTATTTAAGGTTAAAATGCAGAACATCTGCTATGTAAAGACAAAATTTGTATCTAAGCCTAAGCAACTGCACTACTTCCATACATTCAGACTAATTTTAAATTAAATACAAGCTGAACAAACTACAGAATTAAATAAATCAAAATACTACAATGCATCCATCTCTTAAACAAAAACTTGGTATTTGGAATATGAAAATCTTAAAGATCTACAATTGTGCATATATATATACCAGAGTTTTTTACATGAATACATATACATATGTACAAACACATATTTGTTCAAAGAGATCTACTTTTTTCTCACTATCAAAAGGCAAAGTTCAATTCAAACCCATTTTTAAACACCTATAAACTACTTCAAATATATCTTTATGAAGAATGATATTCTTGCACATGAATTGAAAATAATTTGTTGATTTATACATGACCAAACTTGACAAAAGGTCAGATTATCAAAACAATACCTTTTTGTTGTTTACAAACATACAAGTTACTGTTCAGGGGAGACACACTGCTGCATGTAAACTGAAAGTTTTGATGTCATTCTGGCAACAGACTGTGCTTGCCTTTTTTTTCTTTACACAAGTGTAGATAAAAAACCTCTGTAATCAAACTGACACAACAGTTTATCCCTTCAATAACTTACAAAGAGGGATAATTTAGAAACGCTGCACAAAATGTCACACTTAAGGGAAGGTATGAGTGTACTTAATGTTTGAGTGGTAAGAAGGCAACATAAATAGCTTTTGTTTTTGTTCCCACTAAATGTAAGTTTGGCTCTTACAACATAGGAAGTGAGGACAGATTCCCCTACTACAACATGATGATTTTTATATTATTATCAATATATTATTATATTATAATAACATTATATTTTGATAATGTATTGCTCTTCTAGCTAAGTTTAAGATTTCTCCCCTTCCTTGTAAAAGGTAAATTGAAGTCTTTGGAATTGATCAAAACTTATTGCTACATGGCAAGCCCACAAATCTCTTAAGGGATCACCATCACCAAAAAAAAAAACAAATAGAAAAATGCTTCATTAATAATTTTCATTTGTATGAGGCTGAAACCATGTTATGCAATTATCACCTAGCAGAAGTATTTTGGTTTTGTAAGTTCACTGAGACCCAGAGCTAGAGATATAAAAAAAACACAAGTCAGAAGATTCCCAAGTTAAAAGGCTGCATTACCTACCCCATTCTCAGACATTTAGCAAGAAGCAGAAACATGAAATATAGCTAAACAGAATAAGTGCACTAGCTTAATTAGGTCTAGTCAAGAGAGTTCAAATCTATATGTCACAGAACATTTAAGCCACTTAAACCATTCGTTAAAATCCCATTTTAATGACTTCAAATCACTATATTAGACTAAATTTGAGTCAGGTTAGCCTTATTTACACAACTCTATTATACAGATATCTGATGAACCAGTACGGATTTTTGACATAGCAGTCCTGTTGAGGCAGTAGACACAGCAAAGAAGTTGTTTGGAATGCATGTTCATGAAGGAATGTTGGCTGAATCACAAGACTGTTTCCAAAATGATACTTCTCAATCACACTATCCATAACATTCTAAAATGAAGAGGGGAAAGACCAGAACTGTATTGTTTCTCCAACAGCAGAAAGCAACCCAGACAAAACTTAATTTATAGAAACTTATTTAACTTAGGAGGAACTAAGGAAACAACACTGTATTAATTTCTTAGTTATACTACTCCATTAGTAATGCATCACTAAGCATTAACTTCTGCTTAGTATCAACAGGAGGTTTGGCAAATACAGTTTTACTTGCCTTCAATACCTTCAATCAAGGTATTCTTAAAACCTCACGCCAATGGCTGTGGAGCAACTAATATCAGACAAATCATATGCTTGTTTGTTTTTAACAGTGTATGGTATTTTAAATTATGCTACTCAAGTTGACTTCAGGAAAAAATTTACAACATATCTGATTGTAAAGTTCACAGTTTAAAGTGTGATTACAAGTCCTGTGGAACAGAAGGTTAAACAGACGTAACATTTAACCAATAAGATACATGGGCTCTGAACTTTAACTTCTTATCAAAATCACATGTAAGTAGAGCCCCTTGTCCATATTCAGCATTTTCTTCTTCTCTTTGCCCCATTACATCACTCAGTTCCTATTCTCCATGAATTAAGCAACTACATCCTCACATCAGAATAATTCAACATAAATAAATGGGAGAAGACCTGAAGTTTTTAATCTTTGATGAAGTGGCAAAGAACAGACTAACACATTTCTTCTATTCTCCAATACACTGCTCTTCAAGCACAAGACCCTTTCTACTACATCCCTTTTGATTTACCTAATGTCATGCTACAATCCAGTTTTAGTTTCCCTTCTACTCTCATTATTAACACGCATATTTTTGGTTTCTCAGACTGTTTTTCAATGTATGAAGAACGTTTTACTTTTTTATCTCCTCAAACCAGTTTTATAGAACTGACACAGTTCTAGAAATATATTTTAAATCAGTTCTACATTAATTAAACTATAACTATGCAGAGTAAAAATCTAACTATGTCAGTCAACATAGCAAAACCTAAGACATGAACTCAGTCCTAGCAGGCAGAATGTGAGAGACAAGGCTGGCATTTTTTTTCAGAAGGCAAGAAACAAAAGATAATTGACCTTATCTATTTGTGCAGTCTGGCAATAAAATTACAGAACAAGACAGTGAGCACATGCACCCACATTCATCGGATCCCAGAACTTATTTTGTAATTCTAGTAAGACAAATTGAAGACTCACAACAAAGTTCATAATCTTTTTGCATCCTGAAGTTTATTACTGGTTCTATATGCATGCTTAACTATGCTTTTGTTCCCATCAAAGTACAATAGAAGAGGCAATCAAAAATGAAACAAAACAAATTCAGGCACAAACTGATAAGAATATCATATAGATTTTGTGCAGTACTTTAAACATAACAAATAGCTTACAGCTGCTTGAATATCTTTACAGGCAGATCAAACTGTTTTCTGAAAAATTTAGTTTATTCCTATGCAGCTCTCACACTATATGGCATGTTCTTGCATATAGGAATAACAGCAATAATATACTTCCCTCACTCCTTCCTACCATCCTCAGCTCCCAATCCCCCCAGTCACATTAAAACACCACTATGCTAATCATTACAACAGCATGGGAGGAAAACTGGGCTCCGGAAGTCAGGGAAAAGTAACATAAACCAGCCAGACATTTGTGTATGTTGGGCTTTCTTATACAAAGTAATAAGAAAAACTCTTGATTAGGAAATGGTGAAGTCCTCCATCTAACTAACACCCAAACATTAGTGAATAGTTCCATACAAAAAGTTCTTAAAGCTCAAGTGAGAGCCAACAGAGCTTGGGGAATTAAAAAGCACTATGTCAAGCTTTTTTGTACTGAAAGGACATTAGATATTTGATCCAATGATGACTGAAGCTACAGCTTTTTTTAGTAGAAGAGTTTCCATCCATCATTTGGGCAGGACAAAACTTGTCTGAATTCCACAGGCATGTCTTATTAGAGAATTAGAATGTAGCAGCATATTTCTGACTGAGATTTTACAATTAAGAAAACACTTAAGTTACCTTTTAAATATGCATTATACTAAGAAGATGCATCAGTTAGTGCTATGTCACATTCCCACAAAAATGGAACTGACATGCTTCCTTCTGAAATGACATCATGACAATCTATGCTGTCTGATGTTCTGCAAAACCAATGGCATCTTTCTTTAAAGAAGGAGCACCCCTACTTGTCATTTCCAGGTAAGCACATTTGCTCTGCACAGCCTCACAAAATGAAGTACTTCTCATGCTTGAATGCATACTAATACTGCATTTGGTGAAACACAAACGTGCATTTTCGTGCCTGAGCAGCTTATGGATGAGGGCTGATGGAAGTGCTAAACAGAACATGACTAGAGGAAAGTGCAATTTTGTAATTAAGGAATTCTAAAGTAAAGGTTGTACAAATACCTCTTTAAAACATACAATCAAAACTGTTCAAGTCTTGGTGCAAAATAGCTGCAGAAGATCAAAAAATACAGAACAAGTAGTATTTTATTCTTTACATCTGAATTGTACAGCATCTAGATGAATGTTTCCCTGATCATAAAAATAAGGAAGCAGGAAATTAAAATAACCTTGTTCCCCAGCTTCCCCAGAAGGTGAATATTGGAGTGTTCTAAACTCTGCTGTGGTCACATATGCTTAGTGAGCACTGTGGTAACTGTACAAATTAGAGTGGTCATGGCTTCTTGCCCCTTTCTTAAGTGACCTCATAAAAACCAGTACTTGGCTTGTCATTTCCATAAGTTGTAGGAAAAAAGATCCCAAAAATTTTGTGGTGCAATGCACGTTGCTTTAGGTCAAAGCAAAAATTACCTGGCAAGCAAAGAAAGAGAAAGCATGGCATTAAGCACTAGAAATAACAAACATGAAGCAAGATGAATAGAAGCTAAATATTAGAATTTGAGACTAACAGATTAGTAAACAGACCTAGATGTTAATTCCAAGAAGTTTATTTTCTTTGTTTTGTTTATAAGAAGCCTTGATTATCACATATTTTGACTTCAGGTCACACATGCAGGTGTGAACTTGTACAAGACAGTTCAAAAAAATAATTGAAGTGCACTTCTTCATTGATCTCAGAATAAGCACTGTGAAAATAATTACAGCAAGTTCAAATATGCTTGTGGAGCACAGGTTTTTCTGCAATGTGACCAAAGATTTGACCCATTTTTGTTGAAGCAGAAGTTTCAAAATATAGTTGACTCCAAGCCAGCAAAATGATTAGCATGCAGGAAAAATCTACTCCAACTTTCACATATGGCCATAGACAAAAACCACCTTAAAATTCCTTGCCTGAGCAAGGGTCCTAATGCAGTCACCCAGAGTGCAAGTCCCATTTGCTGTACATAAGTGTTGCATGCACTGCAGAAGCAATCATTATGTAAGGAAAAGGTAACTTAGCAGTCAAGTCACACCAGCAGCAAGGTCATCAAGCTTCAAATGACTAAGTCTGTTTCCCTACTTTGAGGTGAACCCAAATTCCTTACCATTTCAAGATGCATTTCCCAAGCTTGTCTCCCTAAACCCATATCTTTATAGAAATGTAGTTTTAACTTTATTTCATTAAACACTCGACTAATTTTTACATTATGCCACTGGTAGATCTTAACTGAACAACAAATCTTACGGAGGTTCCCCCCTCTAATCAGCATTTTAGTAAAGCAGAATAAAATGTTTAAGTTCTGCTGAGTATTTCTTTTAAGAATAATTCTGCACTGCAAGTCAGTATGGAACTGTTAAAAATTAAGAGCGTTCCTTAAAACCTAAGCCTAGATATCAAATAAACGTGGACAATTAACTGGCCTTCATACTTCCAAAGGAAAATCCCAATAAAAGGAGCCCGACCCGCAATCCACAGGCTGTGCCCCAGCGCCCTCTGCTGGACAGGCGGGCACAGGCGGAACGGATGGTTCACCTGCACCGAGCGCAGGGCGGGGACTCAGCTCCTGCCGCCACGAACGCGCCTTTTGTACAAAACCAGAGCACTGCAACATGCAACAACACTGTGCTACGTCAACTCTGACAATAATCTAGGAGCTTCAAAGGAGTTTTTTCAGTAAACCTTCAGAAAACTATGTCAAGTGAAGTCTGCTACGCATCAAATTGTAACTTCAGCATTTCTGATTAATAGCATCATGGCAGACAGCAAAGAAAATTCTGACCCTGTTAAAGCTGTGTTCATGAGAATCTTCCAGCTGTCCATTGCTAGTCACAGGAATTTCTGCCGCTGAATTTTTGGGAGATTCTTGAGCCATTGCACTTTCCTGTAAAAAGAAACAGGTTAGTGTTCGTCTTACATACCCAATGAGTAATCCATACGAAAATATTTGATGTAGGGGTTTCATAACAGTTGATTTTATTTCAAACTCCAACTGGAAGTATTCTGATCTATTCAGTCTGTATATGTTTATTTAATCACATCATTGAATCACAATATACTCTAGCACAGCTCAGTCAGTAGTAATTTAAAGTTTCCAGATCTAAGAGAAAACAAAAACTAAAATTTAACCCACTGGCATTGAGGGAGTAAGACACAAATGAGGTGTGGGCTCAGACAAATGTTTTACATGCAAACACTTGAGCCTTAGAGTAGTTTCTGTATCTCAAATTATAATAAACTTGGCTAAAAAAAATTGTATTTTCTATTCATAAAACAATAAATACTAGAGAAGAGCAATATATTTAATCATGTGTTACAAGAAAAGCAATGATTCCAAACCTTAAAATAGTTTTAGTTGCTTCTTATTTTACCGTAATATAGTGCCACCTTCTGACTAAACTGTTGATATGCAACTCTCATGAAGTCAACAGCAGCAAACCTCCCGTGAAATGCAGAAGCGCCAAAAGAACTCAAAAGTACCAGGAGAATTCAGGATTCAAAGTTAGTTTCAAATGCAGCTGCATCATGAACAGCAGTAGCTGTGAAACCACTGCTTTCAAGTACGACCTAAGGTATAGCCTGGAAGAGACATTCCCACAAGCACTGCACATCATTTACAAGCACCTGAAGGCAGAATGGCAGCTTAACATTCCAAAATTAAGAGGAAGTGAAAATTTCATCCCTTTCAAAAAGCTACTGCTAACTCTGCAAGGCAGTTTCAGCAGTCATCTGAAGTGTAAACAGTAGAAAAATCAACACACAACCGAGGCAGTGTTTGTTCACTCACATAAAAGTTGTCTGAAGTCCTCAAGCCAGCCCGTACACTTGTGCTAGACTGGCAAGACAAGGTGCACCATCAACAGGTACTTGAGAACAGGTACCTTTCTACCCTTAAAGCTCTTCAGTCATCAAACTGAACCAGCTCTTTTCAGTCCAAGGGGCAGGAACAAGCCCAGCATGAGATCAGGATCTGAAGTACTACCATCAGTTTCTCCAACCACACATGAGGCTTTACAGAATATGAATATAACACAAAGACTTTACTGGCACATACTGAGCATCATTTGCATCATTCTTAACTGGAATGTCCTCTGTTGTACCCCATTGCTCATATTTCTTCCACTCTGACATACCACCACTACATTTACATTTGTGAGCCTGATTTCCTTCATCAGTTTTGAGGCCTCTCAAGACCCTTTCTAACCAGTCACTGTCTGTGGACTCCAATAAACGTGCTTCTACTGAAGCACACCAAAAGGTCTGTGCTTATTTTATGAGTACTTTTAAAACAGTAACTTGTTTCATTCCATAGAATGCACAATATCTCAAGCTGTAAGGGGCCCACAAGGATCATCAAGTCCAATTCCCTGCTCCTGACAGAGAGTTGCTATACAGCATTATATTAAATGTCCTAGTTACCTGCCACGTTACATTTTGATTTGGGAAATCTGTCCAATCGCTCAAGTTTCTTAAGTTTTCTCTAAATCTCACACGTGTTTAAGCTCTAAGACACTTCTACTTTATCAATATGGTCAAGTGAGGTATTTTTCAAACTGCTTGGTCTGTCATAGCTACTTGCACAGTACAGAAGCATTAGCATAGGCCATGTTCTGCTCACAGCTATTTTTGTTCTTCTTTCTGCAAATTATCAGAGAACACACTGCAAAGGGAAAGTCCTCTGTCAAGGGGTGCTTTGCTATGGATCACAAACAAAGCTGCATCTCTAAAAGAAAAACAAATACTTGATTTAGGTGCTTTTCAACAAGAATCTCAAATAATTTTGCAAATACTGACATTGATATATATGCTTTTATTCAGAGATATACATGTTCAATGCATATGCACACATCTCTAATAAATATACATATTAAGAAACAAAAATTCATCAGCTTCTCTGGACAACTAGAAGAAATTCACCTATTTTTTGGCATGCCTACTTGAGTCAGACCTATGTATCTAGTTCAGAGAAAGCAAAAAATTACTTGCTTGGTAATGCAATGTCAGTTCCGTGCTATGATTGAACTACAACAATTTCCCATTGCTGAAAAGGGGACATTTCACCACGCTACTTTTCCAGTCTCTACTGTGAAGCACACAGTGCCTCACCTCCCCAACACCCACCTGCCTACAGTCACCACCCACAACTCACTAGCATGGCAATAGACCTTTTCACCACGGTAATTCTCCAGCTTCAGTGACTTGAATCAGATTGCAGTGAGGTCAGACAAGCACCAAAGCCATGAAATGAGCAGCTGAAAAGGGGAAGTGGGATAAACTGCTAATTTAACTCAGACATAACAAGAAACCACCATCTCCATTTTAATCAACGTTTTAAGCTTGCACTGCTGTCAAGAACCAGTCCTGGCCCTTCTCCTCCAATTCTTCCCCCCAGCAGCTTTCATCATCCCTTCACCTCCTTCCTCAGCCAGAACAAGGTATTTGTATAGCAAACAGGATTCTGGAAACACTGCAGATCAAAAGAAAGTGACCTGTATTCAAAAAGAGGATGGGTAATTTTCTACTCCCATCAATTCTCCAAAGCAGGCACACCTCCAACACTTGTCCAGGTAGTAATGCAGTAAAGAAACTACTGAGAATGAAGGATTGCCCACAGCTTACTTCAGCAGGGTTGTATCTCAAAATACTTACTCTGACTGTAGGCTACTGCCAAATCCAGCAGCCATTTCTCTTTACCTCTGGATGTGTGTTCCTACAACGTCACACAACCAGGGTAAGGTAATTGATCTCAGAGAAAACTAAACCACCAAACCACAGCAGTATTTCTGTTGAAATAGGGAGTATGATTGCTGAATCAAGTGTCTCTTTGGCAAGTGTAGCCCACAGCTGACTTAGTGTAGCTTAGCTGACTAAGCATACAAAGAAATTGATTCCTCAGAAGAAAATTTATCATATGTATAAACAACCTAAAGTAAATCTAAATAAGTTCCTAAATTTGTATTGAGGTATTAGGCATGAATGACATAAGCACTACAGGAAAACACTGCATTTCAAATACATGTTTTATCTTGAAAAAAAACAGACTCTATCCTTCAGTAACAATCAGGATTTTCTTTGTACATCTGTGTTTACAAATATCAGATTTGGAAATATGCTAAATAGAATCACTATTCTGTTTTTACTGTAAGTTTAAAAACAATTCACTGTCACTGAAACTCTAACAGTGATAAAGTCAGCATTACATTTTTTCATTTTTACTCTAGAACAGTCAAGAAAACGTTTATCTTTCTGAAAGATCATCCCAAACGCACCTGATTAGCTAAATAACCTTAGGAATTTGTTCATAATTCAAGAATGTCACAGACTTCTCCACAGAGAAGGTGCAAGCTGTATCTGCTCTCAGGGAAAAAAAGATTCACTCTTTCAGCAGCAGATAAAATACTTTGTTATAGTGATGTTACACAAAGACCGATGCCTTTTAAATACCAACCCTTTCTTCCTGCAATACTCACACAGATTCTACCATGCCTAAATCTATTCAACTTACAAAACAAATACTGCAGCACAGCAACACAGGATTACTGCCTGAAGTAATCCTTTGCTATGAATTAACTGGACAGCTCCTAATTGTGTCTCAACACCAGCCCCACCCATTCAAGATGCTGTGCAGGAACTCGTATCTGCATGCAAACAGCACTGTGCTACATATAGCAGAACTTCTGGGAATCTGAAACTTGTTAGGATTGGTTGATTTTATACTAATATAACTATCACCCAATCACCTCAGAGCCAGACTGGACCTCTTCTGCAGACGGATGAGACTCATCAAGTGTTGTGGATTCACTGCTGTGTTCTGACATACCTGAAAACCAAATAGGTTTGGCATGCATTAATTAAGTGAAAAGAGCTGGATGTTGCACCTCACAGAAACCAAAGCAGGCTTTCAGAAAACATTTCTTTTACAAGTTCTGCTAAAGCAAAGTGAAACCTCCTTCTTTTGATGGTGAGCAGGTCTTTAGCTCTCCAAAAATTTAAGAGAGATTAGGAATACAGTCTAGTGTAAGCTTCCACTGCCAAAGCAACCTTTCCCCACAGACAACTAAGCTTGCAACACAAAACCCTGGAAGTCAAACAAGGTTCTTCAGCTGATACATATGCACTGCCACCTGCAACAATACACTAACTGTATCCTACCATTCCAAAGATCACCATTTTGTTAAAACATAAGATTTATCCAAACACTGAAAGATTATATTGATGCTAAGCCAGTGAAACTTACTAAGCTGTTAAGTCTGTTGTGTTTACTCGAAACAGAATCCCCTTCATTTTAGCCTCAAAAAGATCTCAGCTACAGAGGCAAAGAAAGTTGTTAACATTGAGCACATGAGCAAGAAATCAACTCTGTGAATATAGTGATCATGAAAGATGAATTACATACACAGTTTTAGCTTAACTAAGTAAAGTATCTAAATTTGATTCCAAACAACTGGTAACTACAGGTGACACCACAATTCACCCAGCTGTTTGAGAGGAGGAGACAACCAATCATTAAAAAATAATCAGTCTGCCAGTATTGCATATAATCACACATGACTTGAGTTCATTAAGTCTTGCATTTCATACATGATCAGGCATATACCAGATTAAGAAAAATTATAGAGATTACTATTTGTGTTTATATTGTATTTCAAATTCCTGAGCTATAAAACATTCTAATTAAAGCAAATAATTAATAAGGGAAGCAGCTCACATAACAAGGGAAATAAAGTAAGAACACAAAGGTTGAGAAACTGAATCACCTAGATCATCTAGATCATATTACACTGGATAACCTATTACTTTATGTTGGAAAACCAAATACATATGATAAGAGATTTTCTCCAGAAAAACAGTTCATTCAGGACTATCACTGAATGAAGTTGGATTTTCCAGGATCACTATAAAATTCCCTTTGAAGTAATTAAGAAGTTTAACATCCTTATATAGCTTTCTTAATTTTTCAAATTTCTTTTGAACATGGAAGACTGTACAGCAGATATGCTGTTTGCCCACATGCTCCTGTCCAAACTCTGCTGGTGGCTGAAAACAACCTCTGTGCTTAACATCTTATTTCTGAGTAGCTAAAACAATTACATTATAGAATAAGAGAATAAGTGTGATTTTCTTGCTCTTTTTAAACAAAAAGCTAAATTCATCTTCTAGTAGAGCCTTCTTTAAGGCAATCTGTTCTTCACTTCTACCACATCACTGTTCCTGGAGTTACATTTGTACATCCCATACAAGCCTATGTACCATGGTAAGTAACACTGTTCTAAACTACTAAATGCAACAGGCAAAAACATTTTTGATAGATTGAAGAACTTTTGATAGATTTAAGAACCTAGGGGCGAGAACCATCTCACAAATCCATATAGAAGACACTGCATAAAAGCAAACAACTAATAAAACCCAAATGAATTCACCATTTGTGTTACAACACCCCTCCGTGATCATTTTTTTGTAGTGTTCTTTTCCTACAAGTAGTGCCAACAGTTTCAACACAGCTCTGCAGGATCACAGTGATCAACTTTAAAACAGGAGAAGGCAAAAATGTAGATTAAAGGCGCCTTTCATAAGAAGTTCAATTGCACATTCAAATTTAACTGCAGAACTTCCCAATTACTGCTTCTACAGCAAAAAGATGGGGATGTAAACATCAAATACTGGATGCAAGGATGAAAACTTTCTACACCTTCACCAAGATTCAGAAGTGAAGACACTCACGTGAAATTGTGGTAATCACGACATCTACATCAATTTAACAGATCACAATATCTCCGTATCATTTAAGGTTCCACTACAGAAATGCACACAGACTTTTGCATCTCTGTAGCTCCTGCAGGTGCCAGACAAAGGGCTGTTCTTCATAAGAGGCTGCTAATCCTCACTACAGCATGGATTATGTTATCCAGGGCTTGGCTTGTTTCTTCACTACAGCAGCCACACTTTAGAATACATTAGGTGACTGGTGTACCAGGACATTTGCTACCATCTGCTGCAATAGAACAACTCAGAGAGATGCTGCTTGGAAAAAACACACTTGATCCATATTCTGACAAAAACTGAAACCCTGACCATATCACTCCTGCCCTGCCAGGTTCTCTTTTACCCCACTACACCAATTCTGCAAATCCACACGAATACTGCACCACAGTAGAACAGACTACACTAAGAATCATTCCCCCCATGGTGAAGCTACCTTAAATGCATATTGGATTACAGTAATTTTAAGTTTTGCTCACCATAAATAAAACCACATGATTTTTGAGTCCTGGGGATTTATATATCACTTCTTCAAAGTAAAAAGCAAAACAAAGCAAGAACTAAGGAACAACACAGTAAGCTTCCTCTAGGATGGTGACATAAAGAGACATTTAACCATTTATAATTAATGATTGTAAGAGCATGCTTATGTGTTTTTCATTAAAAAGGCAATTTCGTATTTGCTTATTCATGAAAATATGAAGTAAATGTCATCAACAAAAAATTAATTTTGAGTAAGAAGTATATTCTTCACATACTTACATCACTTAGGTAACTGATTGATGATCTCAGAAATAAGAACCATGGGATTCTCAGCAATCAGATCTGCTTTTCTAAGCAAGATGAACTGGTTCCTTCACTTATTTTCTCCTAAATTAATTGCCAATAAGGCAACAGCAAGGCATCTTCTGTCTAAAATGAAGTTTATTACACACTTTTATTTTGTCTTATTACTTAACTGCATAAAGAATGTAAATTTTTGTAACACTGCAGAAAATCCCAGTGCTGGTGGACAAACGAACATTTTATGGATGTTTTCCTAATTACAATTTCTAACTATGAGCACTTTCACCAATTCTTGTCAAGATAGGGATCAACCACCTTTTTAAAAAGACTGTAAAGAAGTGTATTCAACACTTCCTGCTGCAATCATGCCATAGTTTCCTCTTAATGCTCTTGAGTTCCCTGGCTGCTCCACTTGCAAGATCTAATTATGCTTGGGAGCTAGAAGACATGATGGAGACAAAGACTGGAGAACAGGGCTGCTGCTGACTTTTGCACTCCCTGCTACGGCAATCCAGCCCTAAACACTTTAATGCTCTGCTGGTCTCCAGATTAGCTAAGCCATGGGCTCCCATTATGGTTTCAAATTCAAGCAGCTGATCAAGCCACTGCCTCAGTTTTAATGCTTCCAGTTTTTCCAATCTAACATTCTTCTGGTTTCTTATTCCTGACATTTTAACTGTGTGTGTACATACACATACACAGACACATACATATGTACATAAACATACATACGATTCATAAAGCTTTGGTGTTGCACTGATCTGATCAAATAATATCCTTCTAAAGCCCTGCAAAAGGAACCTTTCTGTTATCTTCCCTAGATAATCAGCTCTTTGGTAACAGAGCCACCGACTGCAAAGTGATAACTCCTTGCTACCTTTTCCACCAAGCATAAAAAGCACACGTGAGAAACTGAAACTACATCCTGGGCTGATTGTTCAGAATGATCCCCTCCAAAGACTTGCATGAAAGATGAAAGGCCATTAGGGGGTTTCGGTTAAAAAAAAAAAACCTATTAGGGAGGTACTATAAGAAACACTGGGAAAACTGCCTCTAGTTTGGAAACAATACCACATGCAACACCTGCTTGTCACACAACACCACAGAGTTTCCATGCTTTTAAGAACAGTAAGCAAAACAAAAATTGGCACACTTAAAACAGTAATTGCCAGGGTGTGGAATAACTCCCAGGGGCACAAAATTTACACAGCACCTACAGTTTTGCTCCTCCACCAACACACAGCTTCCCTTTCTGTCTCGTGGAACCCGCCTGCTCCCGGGCTCGGGCGCTGCCCTCTCTGTCCGGCCGCCCGGCAGCCCTGGAGCCCCGGGGGCCGCCCCCGCCCCGCCGGGCCCTGCCGGTGCCGCCCGGGGAAGGGCGGCCGCTCCCGCAGGGTGACACGTCGGACGGGAACGGAGCGGGAGGCGCGGCCCGGCCCTCCCCGAACCCGGGCCCAGCGTCTGCCCCGGCCCTGCCCGGCCCGTCCCTCACCTGCCGGCGACGCCGCTGCGGCCCCAGGGGCGTCGTGCTGCGGGGGACGGGAGGGAAGGGGGGACGGAGGAGGCCGGGCGGGGCGGCGCCGGCGG
>VYXD01010569.1:0-108933 GCA_013397195.1 Hylia prasina
GTTGGGACATGTCCTTTTTCTTTGTTGCAGCACCCGACAAATCCTTCAGAACACACTTCTTTCCAGATGGATTTTCATGCTGGTTTCGGGGTAATCTTGTGCATATTCATGCATTCATATAATCTTGTTGGGGGAGGTTCCCTGGGAATATATATCTCTCAGACAAATATTTATGCTGGTTTTTATCAGACAAGATTACTGTAGTTTCAGCACGAATTTACTTATATTATTTGTTACATAGCCATACATAATCATTGTTACACATTCAGGTTTTCATTTTTGTGAATTTAGGAATTAAACAGGATAAAATAATCTAGATGATATAAACAGTCATTCATTGCAATCCTGAATGGAAGTTGTTAACAATAATATTAAAGTGAAAGTAGCTTGTAAGTGAAAAGAAAGATTCAACCATTTGTTGTAGTGCTCTGCAATCAGATGATGTCATCTCAAATTCCAAATTTTTACCTTTCCTGTAGTTTCTTGTAGTAAAGCTGGGATTGCAGGGATCATAAAGAGGTTTATAGTTCTCTGCTTCTCAGGGCTTTATTTTTTTCTGGCCTGCTGTAGAATTTTAGGAAGAACTGAAATAATTTCAAACACCCTTGTCTGTAGTGACTGCATTATGGGCTCTTGCACTGCCTGGTTACTGCTGAGCAGCGTGTGTTGGTCAGCATGGGGCTCTCAGTCACCCTATGGTCAGGCAAAGGAAAAACCAGGAATTTTTAATGATACTTTTATAACAATATTTCCTGACTTTTAGAATTAAAACTGTGACTGTCTGCAGATTTTAAGTACAAATTCCATTAAGTTACGTAAAAATTTTAAGAAACCAATATGTTGATCCTGCAAGTATTTTTTCCTTAGTATTTGCATCTTATGTGCTTTGATTTATGACGTAGTTAAAAATCTAGACATATTTTTAAAATATTTTAATAAACATCTGAGAAAAGACCCTTTCATTTATTTTCCAATGATGTCATAAAAAAATTTTAAGCAGCTTTATTAAGATTCGTGATTTGGAAATCAAACACACTCTTAAATAGATGGCTCCTTTGGAGCAATTATTAAGTGGTAGCAACCAAACCTTCACCAAATCTCTGCCCGTCTCAAAAATGCATCAAAATGGCAAAACATGGAGATGTTGTAATGGTAACACTGGAGATTTTAGATCAGGTGTGCACAGACTACAAAGGATATTGCCTACTATGCACTTACTAAAACAGCAAAAACCCCAGTAAAACAGTGATTGCAATATTTAGCTAGTCTAGTTAATAGCACCTGCCTCACTACACTCCCAACATCTCTCCACCCAAGCTGGACGTGTGGGGTTTTTGGCTTGTAAATCAGGTGTATCTGCGTGTGTTTCATTTTGTGCAGGGTCTGGCTTTGGAGGTCAAATGATTTCATTTTAGCTGGTTTTTTGTACTTTTATTGTGGTCTGTCTATCTAAATCCTGCATATCAATGCAGTGAATACTTTGCTGCAAGAACAGGCACTTATCTTTTTCCCCTCATTTTTTTCTAGCCAACACTTGCCACAACTTATTCTCTTTACCACTGTAATTTGTAGTCATGGCACTGCTCCTGTTACAGCTTTTTTTCTCCTTGCAATGGTATTAACTCAGGCATTTTAATCAGTCTCAGAATTCTCAGGACAAAATTAATACAATTAGTTCTCTAGGACAGATTTGACAGGGTGAAGGAACATCACACAGAGAGTCTGTGTTATTACCTTTCTTAGAGTACTGAGAGATATTATCAGGTGGGAAAAAAAATTATAATCACAGCTACACAGTCCTTACTTGATTGTGTAGCTTTATATACAGTGCTGTTCAACTGCATTTATGTGTGAATACTTCAGTCATGCTGGTGTGAAAGTGTAGTCACTCATCCCTTTAAAGGGATCCTTGTGCATGGTGCATGCCAAAAATTAAGCTGTCTGGCCACCCCCATGTGATTTGAATACTTTCTCCAGATGTGTTGAAGAAACTCAATAACTTACTTTCCTGAATTCAGTCATGTGAGTAATGTCCCTGACAATGATGAGATTATCCTTATAATTGCAAATGAACAGAGTTGTGATTTTTAGGGCCCATAGCCCAAGACTTTGAATATCAGAACTCCCACTGCTTTTGCTTCTTTCTTAAACATGTGCCATACACTGAGGAATTTGCGTGGTCCTATGCTGCCTATAAATTACCTATTCCTAACAAAAAAACATAAACAAACAAACAAACAAACAAAACCTCAACCAGCCAAAACCAACCAAGAAAAAAAATTTTAAAGGGTTTTTTTAATGGTACTATTTTACAGGAATCAATAGCTATCTGATCATTTATATAAGGATCTTTTATGAACGTGCTTAATAACACTAGGAAAGCAGGGAGAGGTGCCTGAATACAAGCAGAGGTAGTAATCTACAGTTAATTCACAAAAAAATTAAAGGGTTTTTTTTTTCCATTTTTTAAAGGAATTCAGAAAAAACTAACTGAAATAGAAACAAAAATCTTGACAGCAGAAACATACACCTCTATAATTAGGTCATCAGTTCTGACTTAGATTAACTAGATGTCTTAAACAGGCATGTGACGAAAAACAAGAAAATCACAGATTTTTTAGTTTAATAAAAAGGAAAAAATAGGGATGCATAGTGTCTGTGAATAAAAAAAATCCTAGCCTTTTGATCTATGTCTTTTCATTTTCTGCTTCCAACAGCACCTTCAGTGACCATTTTCTCCCCATGTTTGTCTCTGATGCATTTTCAGAGACAGAGGAACAAAAGCTGCTTGATACCCTCTTACAATAGCAAGGAGATGTGCCTGGCTGTGTGGGAGGAGCCACTCAATTCTTCCGTGTAGCGCTGGGTACACATGCTTAGAGCTGCATTAAGTGTTCCTGGGAGCAGGGAACAGAGTGTTCCAGCAGGATCTAACATACAGGCAAAGATAGAAGGCCATTTTCTTCACAACTATGCAGTGCATTAATACACAATCCCAAGATTGCAAAGGATGAACCTACTGTTTCAGAACTTTTTCTTTTCTTTTTCACATCTTAATTCACTTTTAAATTATTTAAGGGGACTCTCTGGGGTTTTTTTTGAAACATGATTTTTTTAAAAATTTGCTGCTTTATGAAAGCCTGCTTATAAAAATTACACAAGAGACAGCAGTTGCATAACACATCCCTTGAGGAGCTTCATAAAATGTCTTTGCTGTCACATTTTCCTCCCTTTGGGTTTTTGTGCCGCACAACTCAGCTAGCAGTCAGTGGAGAGGTAGCAAGTAGAAATTCATTTGAGATAACTGGGGAGAAGGGAGATCTAGAGTGATATGCATCTACTTCATGGAGCAAGAACATGGGGCTGTGCTTCACCAGAAGCAGGTGGAGTCCCACCAGCTGTCTCAGCCCTATCTGCTGCCATGTCACTGCAGCCAGCTCAGGCCCCAAAGGGAATGTGTGCCACACATTCCTTTCCTCCATGTAGACATGTCTTTATTGTTTCCGCTCAGTTTTGTTACCCTGGAGCTGTAGGATGTTTCCTGTGGAGTCATCTCCTCCCACCAACTCAGAGCTTCAGTCTCATCTACCAGGCAGCATGGTTTCAGAACAGCTGTACCAGAGCTGGTGATGCCACCATCCAAACACTTCTGTTTCATGTAAGATTCAAAAAACCAAACCAAAACAATAAAATTTCCCAATTGTTCCACTCATGCTGAAATATTCAGATCTGTTCAACGCTACTGCCAAATGTGGGTGCATACCCCTGGATTTTCTATATTGATATCACAGTATAAAGATAATTATTAGGGATGTCCTGGAGTGATCATAAGAAAATTCATTCAGTTGCTACAGTCCTAGAGAAAATTACCTGTCCATCAGTCATGCAATTTCCTACCTTGCATCAAAAGTAGATTCAATAATTTCTATAAAGAAGATTAAGTAATAGCTGACATTTCCTGAAGACTGGTCATATTTTTTGTTCTTAAGGTAGTGGAATGTACTGTAAGAAATAGTGATTGAAACCTGGATTTTTCAGGTACATGTTTGAAATTGCTAGACTAATGTAGTGATTTCAACCCAAAACAGCCTTAGAAGGATGAACTGAGCCATGCTTCACTACTTTGTTGATTTAAATTCAACATTTCACCCAATGGGCAAAAAGTGCAACAAGGATGAATTTCAGTTGCTCAAGATTTAATGAGAACAGTAGTTACAACCCTCAGCCTAACACAACACCGAGGAGGGTTCAATACGTCGAGAAGTTTTGATGATATGATGATACAACTTTCTTTGGGTAGGTGGAAATGTCACATTTTTCCAGGTTGGAATGCATTATATAACTGTGGATCTGATTTCTTTATTGATCTAATAATCTCAAATATTTTTGACCCTGTGTTTGTAGATACTAGAAAGCTACTTTAGATTCCCCATTCCATAAAGCAGTTACACTGACCACAGAAATGCCAATTTAATCAGTGGAGGTTTTAGAACAAAGGCAACAGCATTTTTACTACCCCTGATGAAGGTCAACACCCTTCTTTGTGAAGACAGACAAATAAAAGATTACCTGTAGTAAATAAAGTTATGGATGGTCACATAAAAATGCAGTAATGTTGCTCATTAACTCCAAAGATTGGAGACCAAACAGTTGTTTAATGGAGGGTGGAAGAGAATTTTATGTGCACTCATTTCTGAAGCAAATGAAACAAAACTAGTGGCATATTTTTGTTTTATAACTGCCCCAAGTATTTTTATAGTTATTGTTGCTAACTTCTTTATTGATTATGTATCAGTCACACTAACTCTTTGAAAAGAAGCTGACCAGCCTATTTATCCATGTCTTCCTCTTCCAGAAGCATAAGGTCAACATATTGGTGTGCATGAATATCAGCTGTGCACTATGCATACCCATCCCAAATCCAACATGCTTTCTTCTGGTGTCAGAGGAGTTTTGCCATGAAATTCTCTAGAAAGATTTTTCACTATGTTGAATGACTTAGGAACCTTGTCTTTAAAATTTACCAAGCCTATTTTCTTTTCTTTCAATTGGTGGCTTTTAACCTATTGTCTGACTTTCATGCTTGGTGGGGTTTTTTGGGTTGTTTTGGGATTTAATTTTTGGGGGTTTTTTTTGTTTGGTTGGTTAGTTGTTTTGTTTATTTGTTTGTTTGTTTAACTGACAAAACATTCAGATTCTGGGAAATAGGTGAGCTTCTTCTCACCATTAGCAGAGTATGAGATCAGGAGTTGTGGAGAGACGGAGTCCAGAAGATGCTTGTTTGGAACTGTATCTTCTCAGTGGTCGTTTAACAGATAGCTCCAAGGCCTGTGAATTGAGAACATTTGTTACCCTTTGCACATGACAAATGGGTTTAAAGGCTATCAGATTTATTGGAATACTGAAGGGTCACTTCAGAGGTACTTATTTTTATTTCTAGGGTGGCTCCTGTTTTTACCCTGGAAATCAAGCAACACAAACAGCAACGAATTGATATTCGTTGGAATTTTTTTAACCCCTCTACTTATACTGAAACATCTAAGATCCATTTTTAAAAATTGGTCCCAGAATAGTTAAAGTTTTTAAGGGTATAATTTTAATTTTTTGTTACAAAATCCAAGAAATTTTAATTTTTAAAAACCTGCAGATTACCATCTCAATTACAGCACTCATAAAACACGCTTCAGCAAACACTTTCCTCAACAGTTCTTTTGCAATTTAGATGCAAACAGAGTATTAAATGCTAAAGAAGTTTGAAAATGTTTTCAGTTATCAGAATTTGAAGTGTTTCTGTTAAATTGGGACAATTCTATTAACACAAATAATCCCATTCCTTAAGAGGACTAAATGCATTCCTATTTATCATTTCAAAACACAGCTATTACTTTCAAGAGAATCAAGTATGTTCCCTGATACAAAAAAAAATTATTAACCTGCCAGGACAGAAAGCTAGGAAAATGTGTAACTGCAGATGGTGAAGCATTTCAAATTTATTGAGATATGTCATTTGCATATCCTAGAGCTCATAAAAGGTGGGCAATTGTTTTCAAGTCCACTAAGCAAAGCCTTTTGCAAGAAGACAGGTCCCCNTTTGGTTGGTTAGTTGTTTTGTTTATTTGTTTGTTTGTTTTTTCCCCTCAGTTTTAACTGACAAAACATTCAGATTCTGGGAAATAGATGAGCTTCATCTCACCATTAGCAGAGTATGAGATCAGGAGTTGTGGAGAGACAGAGTCCAGAAGATGCTTGTTTGGAACTGTATCTTCTCAGTGGTCGTTTAACAGATAGCTCCAAGGCCTGTGAATTGAGAACATTTGTTACCCTTTGCACATGACAAATGGGTTTAAAGGCTATCAGATTTATTGGAATACTGAAAGGTCACTTCAGAGGTACTTATTTTTATTTCTAGGGTGGCTCCTGTTTTTACCCTGGAAATCAAGCAACACAAACAGCAACGAATTGATATTCGTTGGAATTTTTTTAACCCCTCTACTTATACTGAAACATCTAAGATCCATTTTTAAAAATTGGTCCCAGAATAGTTAAAGTTTTTAAGGGTATAATTTTAATTTTTTGTTACAAAATCCAAGAAATTTTAATTTTTAAAAACCTGCAGATTACCATCTCAATTACAGCACTCATAAAACACGCTTCAGCAAACACTTTCCTCAACAGTTCTTTTGCAATTTAGATGCAAACAGAGTATTAAATGCTAAAGAAGTTTGAAAATACATTCCTATTTATTATTTCAAAACACAGCTATTACTTTCAAGAGAATCAAGTATGTTCCCTGATACAAAAAAAAATTATTAACCTGCCAGGACAGAAAGCTAGGAAAATGTGTAACTGCAGATGGTGAAGCATTTCAAATTTATTGAGATATGTCATTTGCATATCCTAGAGCTCATAAAAGGTGGGCAATTGTTTTCAAGTCCACTAAGCAAAGCCTTTTGCAAGAAGACAGGTCCCCCTTGCAGCTGATAATGTGGCTGCCTAAATATATCCATGATTAGGGCTACCCTGCACAGATTGAAGTCACAGCTCTCTATCTCCCAGCTGAGGCACAACAGTTGGCCTGATGACAGCACAAGCATGAATTTTATGACTTGTTTTTTCAAGCTGTTTTTTAGAGCATGCTTTAAATATACTGGGTCACTGTCTGTAAGAGTGGATCACAACAAATGTAATCCCTTCTCCAAGGATGACTTCCTTTAATTCTGTAAATTGAATTGGGGTGGAACAGGCAACATGATTAGGAGGCCATCTCTTTAATGCTTCAGATGCCTCTAAGTTTGTCACCTTGTATTTTTAACAGAAAAAAAAAATCAAAAGCAAGCAATAGAAGCCACAATCTCCCCCCAAAAAAACTCTTACATTTTTGTATGAAGTATCATCAAAAACTTTAAGCAAAAGCTCACATTCAAGCATTTCCTTTTATCACCAATACAGTAATGATGCATAAGGTACCCTGTTTTGATAATCCCACCTCCTCTTATACAGGGCTCTCTTTTATCTGTCTAATACGTTTCAGGGGACAGAAATTGATCCTGTGATCCTGAACATGCTATTCTAATTGCTTGTCTGTCCAGAGCTGAACTTAAGACATTGCTGCCTTGATAAACAGGAGTCGCTTTGCTCTCCCTCAGAAACCCCCAATATAATTATGGAAGATTCAATTCTTTCATGCATTTTTTCCCTAGGCAATGACCTGCTTTGCTAGTATGTCAAAATCTACTGCAATTTTTTCATCCAGAGGATAACAAAGTTGCCTTATCTCTTCCAAATAAATGCAACTGGGAATTGGGAAACAAGAATAAAAAGACCTTATTCCTTTAATTGTTCACTATTTTAGCATGAAGTTACACACAGGAGAGCCTTGAAATGTCTTCCATGTTCATACTCTTTAATTCAATTAAGACCCTAAGCTAAAGCAAAGAGCTAGCAAGAGTCAGATCTTATTGCTACTGATAAAGTAACTGCCAGAAAATTAATGGCATATAAATAATTCAAGTAGCCTTTTTGTAATGAGATTCCCTTTCTGAAGCAGGTTAGTTTGTCTAGGAGATGACAAAATTATTGATGAATTCCTGACTGACTGTCTTCAGTCCTTGATTCAAAATAGGCCCCTGGATTTAAGTACTTGAGGTGCAAAGAAGTACTTACATTTTCTAAATGGCCGCCTGTAGTCTGAAGAGATCAATGGCATGCATTTTACTTGTATTGCCTGCATTTGGAGCCTAGGGGGAAGACAAAAGCAAATAATGGATTGATTTAGATGGAATTTGGGATTATAGTCTGAGGATTTCAGACACATTTGGAGGATGTGTGAGAGGTCATATAAAGATCCAGCTATATGCAGGGTTTCTTGCATGGTCAAAGTATTGGCTGCCAAATGTGGGACTTCAGAGAAAATAGAATTTAGGCTGAAAATCATTACTGTATTCAAAAGGAAGGATCATCATCCTGATCCCAAGACTTAAGGACTAAATAAAAATAGACAATAGGAAACTAGAACAATATTTTATTGATGAATAAAATACATGCGTGTTACTTTTATACTGACACACATTCATGTAGTACCAAATAAAGAACTCTGCAATACCTGTTCTGACCCAGAGGAGGAAAAATCTGCATAACTTGAAAAAATACACAGAAAAATGTCTAACAAATCCTTTCCCTCAAAACCCTTGAAAATACCTAAATCTCCTGAAAATATGTGAAGAAGTAGATTTCATAATCAAGAAAGATGTTGAAATAATTCACACAGTATATTTAAAGACCTCTATTTTTCTCAGGCAAGTTGTTTAATTAAATAATGATAAAAGAAAAAAAAAAAGAAACACTGACTATATTGGCTGTACACATTTTGGATGACTGGAGTAAAAAAGGCATCAAATTCTCACCTATCAGGGGAAGTCAGCTAGCAGCTGTCATTCATGTATCTACATACAGATCCTCTCTCAAAACAGGGATTTTAAAAAGCAGATAGCTTTATCTTCTCTCAGTTTTCACTCTCCAACACTGATTAGGATCAAACTGATCAGAACATTCCCAGGGAAGAACTCTGAATGGATTTGAAAGCAATGATGCATTGGCAAGCTGGTTTGCTCATCATCATCTCCCAGAAACTCTTGAGTCACAGAATATCTCAAAGTGTGAAATGGGAGGAACTTTCTCCTTATGCAAATATCCAACCTCCTTCTTAGGAGGGCAGTGAGGGTCCTATAGCTCATATGAGTTTCTTCTTCAGGAGCAGACGTAGTAATTCACTTCTAGTGAAAAAGCTGGCTCTTGGATTTTACTGCACCTCCTTAGTATGTGTATGCTGCCTGACCTCATTAATCTTGTTTTTCATGGTCACTGTACTGTGCAGTTATTCCATTAACATATTGTAGTGCTGCCTGAGGCTTCTTTAATGTATGTTCTATTTTATATTTGCCTAATTTATTTAGGCATTTGTAGTGCATTGACCATGGTAGGGTTTCCCTTCCTATGGGCAAACAAGGAAAGCATATGGCATGGAACAACAAGCTATTGACTGTGCTCGTGGAAAGCCCAGTAAAAGGGCATGGCTACTCCAGCACAGAAATTCAACACACCAGCCCAATTTTTTAAAAACATAAAAATCAACCATTTTCCACATAGGAGGCCCTTTATATTCATTTAGGCCTATGCATACCCTGCGCTGTAGGAGGGAAAGAGAGAAGGTACCTACAGCCTATAATAGGTATTTGAACCCCCCAACAAATTTGGGATCCAGTTCAAAGAGTAGGTATTTGCAGAGCTCAGAAGCAGATCATATTATGTGGTAATGCATGGAGCAACACGCAATTCAATCACTGTACATTCTGGTTTCTGTTATTTTTAGAACTTCAAATGGAACGGGCCAGATTCAGCAAACAAAATTAAAAGCTATTTCAAGGCACTAACAGAAATAGGATTCTTTCCATGAGATCATCTCTTCTGTATTTTACATATATACATACATTTCCTTGCTTGGAAGTAAAGGTCCTAATTTTTTTATTCTTTTTTGCCCACTAAATGTCCATAGTCTCTTTCTTTAGGAACACAAGAAAGCTCAAGATCTCAACTGACAAAACTTAAAAAGCAGAAGAAAGCTCTTTCTGAACTACACTTAGGTTTAATATATATTGGTGGAAGTTGAGACATCGCATGTAAATGATTTTGTACATAGTACAAAGAGTATGTAAGAGTAATCTATTATTAAAAATACTTTTAATATTGAATTGTTTCATATCCAATCCTTAACAGCATCATCGTTTTATTTTTAACGGTACTTAGTTAAACAAAAGGGGAGAGAAAACCTGATTTTCAGTAAGTGTTACTGTTTCATTCTTTCATCATTAGTGTTTAAATTATATTCCATGTTTAGTGGATAATCATCAAACGGTGCCTGCAGCACATTCTGAGTTGTTTTCCCTGTTTGACGAAAAATATTATGGACTTTTGCTGACAATTTTCACAAAAAGAGCTGGTGTCTCTGGGTGCCAAATTTGAGATCCTTTCTTTTACAGCTATTCCCATTGTTACTGTGAGTGGAGTTTACACACTAAAGAATCAGCAGGATAGTAACAGTAAGAAAATCACTTACTCCAAGTCTAGGAAAAATAAAGATCAGACAGTACCTTTTGCCTAAGCCTTAAAACATCCACTCATCTCCAAAATAAGCCAGGACAGCGCTGCTCAAAACAATGAAAATCTGGCCCAAGCTTGCTTCAAGTACCTTTCATCCCTCTGTCACTGTCATTGCATGTTCGGTTGCTGTAGGGACAGAGAAGACGCGCTTTTAAACAAGGGAGCAGCTACCCCCTCACAACCCTGCCTTGACCATTTGTCCCTCATTAATGGCATAAGACAAGGCAATTATGAAACCAGAGCGGCTAGAAGGGTAAGAATACCCTGAAAGGCTCAAAAGCTTGTTTAAATTGTTTTATGGCAACAAAATAGCCTTTGAAACCATTTGCATTACAAAGAGTGAAAGTTTATTGTTAAACCAGTTATTGTTTCTGAGCCATGGGGGGTATCCAAACAGGGAGAGAAGAGCGGGAGCCAGATGGAGGAGGGAGTTGCTCACTAGCATGGTGCCTTCATGACATTTTAGGCAACCCAAAGGTCAGATATTTGCTGGGGAGAGGAGAACCCTAAAATTTTCAAGATTTATTTAGTTACCAGAGCTGTTCAGCCTGGTGCTGAGCACAGGCTGCAAGGGAAAGGGAACACTATGGAAGTATGAGAGGGTGAATGTAAAAGTATTTACTTTCCTTCCCAGATGCATTTTCATCTACAGTATCACACATAACTTCATCCTCCCATGTGATCCTGACTTCAGTTCTAGGTGAAGCTTCTGGAGGTGAGGAGATACTGAGAAAGTGTTGAAAGATGGAAAGTAGTGTTTACACAATGTATGTCCTGATAGAATTGAGTTCATCTTCTCATATCTGTAAAACCTGGGTGCACATTACTGTGCTCTGCAGCACCTATGCCATAGGATCATATGGACATAGATTTGCTGGAGGATTGATCCTTTCCACTGATTCAGGTCAAGAAAGAGAATACATCCTCTTGGAAAGAAGCTCCAGAAAGAATGTAAAAACTAATCTAAAAACTTGTGTAATGCACAGAGAAAGGACATTTAAAAACTGTTGTACATGTATCTCCCCTAACATGAATGACCCGTTCTCCAGAGCAAATCAGCCAGTCCATCATGCTTTCTGTACTTCCAGCCTGAGACAGATTCTGGATCATCAGAGAACCCAAATACAGCCACTTGTCCCAGTGATAGGAATAGATCAGCCTTAAGTCCCTGACTATAGGTGTACAAGTGCATTCTTGTAACAGGAGAATGTTATTTATTCAGAAACTGATGTTCACAAATTACAAGTGCTGGCTGATCCAAGTAAAAAACTGCTATTTGCAAGTTTGAATAATTGCCATATACTTCTGCTCAGAGAACACATCATGAATAAAAATCTTATTCCAGCAAAATTACTTCTTATTCCTGCTTCCAAACAAGCTGAAAGCACCTTATTAGGGCAACAAGTAACAACTTCAGCTCCAGATAGGATATAGGGAAACCAACTCTGTGATGAAACACAGGAAAACCTGTATAACTGCATACAATGCGCAAAGTAAATGAAGAATCTATACCTCATTCACATAATGCAGTTGCTCATAGTAGGAAGCAGACAGCAATACTGTATTCACTGAAGCTTTAGGAAGACATTATTTTCACTGCTTACAACAGACCGTTCCTATCAATGGCCTAAAGGGAATTGTAGGTCTTAGCAGGCCTCATCATTGTGGATTGAACTGCCAGTGTTGTACCATAGTAAGGTTGTACATGCTTGCCTGCACATCTAAATGTCAAATTCCTTACATGCATTGCAACTCAACTGGGTCATGTTAATGAGATCTTCAGAAGTGTCTAGGTATTCTCCCAGACGAACCAGATGTAATCGAAGTCTTTCCTCAGCTGCATTCTCAGTAACAATACATCTGTTACATCTGTACACCTCTTACCCTCAGTGTTGACAGAACTCTGGCTTGATGGTCTGAGATAAAATGTGTACACACACATTCACAAGCGAAACAATACCATCTCTTATTTCATGAATGTCAAAGCATTTTTTTGGAAATTTGAGTTGTTTACTTCCTATCTGAGCTTTGTGGAGGTGTCTCACAGTGTGACTTGGGGTGAGTGATTGATACTGCATGCAACAAACATATGCCCAGGTCATTGGTATATTTGCAGACACCAACATGCCCATGCCCAAAATGAAAGAACTTTAAGTTTCATCTCTATTTACATGGACCTTTTAAAATTCTCTTTCACCTGAAGTTAAGCGGTACCAAAGTAAAAGCTGAATCCATGGTGGAACTTAATCCAGAAATAAAGTGTGTGACTACTTTCATGACATGCTATTATTTTGCATGATCATTAAGTTACTGAATGATTATGCAAGAATTCAGACATTCATACAGTATTTGCCAAAATGATTTTCGTATTGTTTTCTCTCTCTAACATCCAGTACATAAATTAATAATTTCTGACCTATATAGATGGCATACAAAAATATTCTTTCCTGCCTTTTCCAAAGTTTAATCCAACAATCAAAGATGACAACAGCATAGATAAGCACAAATGTCAGCCAGCTGTGCACTAGCACAGACATGCCTCATGGAGAAAGTGGTAACACTTTTTTTACGGAAGAAAGGCTGATGCAGAGTAATGTTTGCTTTCGAGTATATGTGTTCTTAAGAGTTTTGTATTGCTCAGTTTAAAACAAAATAAAACAACTGCTGCTAACATGAAGACAAACTTCAACTGACCCTTTATTTTTCTAGGTCACAGTTTGCTGTCTTGACATATTGCACGCGCGCATATCTGCTCTCACACGCAGAGGTCAACCTTCTAAATACTAGCAGATTTCTAAGTGCTCAAATGCTGCAATTACAAAGACTGTTTTCTAAGATAATAGGAATATTTCAAGGCAAATGTAATGATTTTTCTTAAATTACACTGAAATTTTCCCCTCAGAGACCCAGCACAGGGAAAGCATGGAAAGAAAAAAAATAAGGACTGCTCTTTGGGAAGAGGTGGCTGTCTTCCAAGGGTATAAAGGAATACATGTCAGAGCAGCTGCAAATGCTTGAACTGAGATTCAAACACATCAACCACAGCCCTCATGGTGATTAAGGAATAAGTTAACTCTCTGTAGAAAGATCTATGATTTCTAATGTGCAGTGCTCAGCGCTGTACAACCAAGGAGAGAAGCACCAACTCAGCTCCTTTTCTCCAATCTGACATTTATCAGTAGCTCTTGGATTGTTCCAAGCATGCAGAACACTTGAGGGTTAGGCACCTGGTTATACCAGCTTTCTTAATCATGCATTTAAATGTATTCCTCCTCTGATTTTATACTTTCAAACCAGTTCAGCCATCACCTGATTGCAGCTTCCACACAACCCTAATCAACATATTACAGCTTGGGAACTGCTGTGCCATGTCATTCTATTTAAAGGAAATGAGCTGTTCCTGTAATGCATCCGATTGCCTGATCACAAACAAAGTAAAACTCTTAAAAAAAAAAAAAAAAGAAGAAGAAGAAAGAAAAAACAAAAAGAGCAAATATTAAATAATTTTTGAACCATGTAGCCATATGAGGTTAAGCCTTTCTCACCTCCTGCATGATGCTGCTCACATTGTGCCTCTGGAAACCTTTCAAGGTGTGGATCCCACTACCGGGAATCCCTGCGTTGGTGAGACAGGATCTTGAAGCCACTGACATTGGCTTTCAATACACTCCTTATTTCCAAGTAAATATTCTGCAAGTGTATGATTTTTTGGCATTGCCTTAACTATTCTGGCATTGCCCTGAAGGACAGACTAACCCGGTTTATGATAAGTGTATTTAATAGTGCAGAGCTCTAAAGCTTGTCTAGTAGGACTTTAACCATGGCTTTGTAAATGATTTCAAAATCAAGTTGCAAACCAAAGGGAATTTATTTGTTGGCTATTGTTTTAGTAATAATTTGAAGGTTGCTTTGAAGGTTTCATTTATTGTGAACTTTACATGTTTATTTAACTGTAAGCATATTTGTGAAGGCATCAGATTCAAGTTTTGGTTTTGAATTAGAATGTAAGTTCCTGTTTAAATAAAGATTTTTATATTGAGCTTGCTCAAAATATGTACAGCCACACAGAAACCCCATATATTATGGCTAGATCATAAATGCTGTTTCAGAGGGAGGTAATTTCAACTTCTGTAGTCTATGTCCAGCGCATTTGTTGTGTTTTATGTCAATGGCAATACACAACAGAAGGGAGATTCAAATGTTTAATGTCAAATACTTTGTTGTGTTCTTAGTAAAGGACTTCAGTTTTAGTTTGTGTACTAACTGTGGAACATGCTTTAAATACATCTGTTACTGTGTCAGTGTTTTAACACAGTAAGAAAAATTACTGTCTTCAGGAAGAAACTAGCCCTGAAATTATTCAACATGGACAAAAATTACCCAAACAGTTCAAAGAGTTTCATAACAAAAACCAAAACCATGCCCATTTTTCTTCCATAATCATTTTTTGAACTGGGCATGCTGTAAGGTCTACATGCTTCTTTAGAAGATTCCACACTGGATTTTTGCTGTGTTTCTTGTCATCCATTGCATAACCAAATGATGGGGAAACTGTGGTTTTACAGTTTACGCAAGATCTAGTGACTTTGAAAAATTACAAGACCAAGACTCCAAAAATTGGCCCAGCATCAGTCTCCAAGTACAGAGTACTAGCTTCTGCTTCTAAATACTGATTCTTGCTGAATAAAAATTTCCCTCACTTCCTATTACTGGTGAATGACAGAGAGAAAGTGATTTTAGAATCCAAGTTAAAACCATTAAATATCATGTTTGTCACAGTAATCTTTTTTCCAACCATTTTGTTCTGGTGGTAATGCTGTTCCAGTTCCCACAATAATCCTACATTTTTGTGTCACTTCTGGAGCATGCACAATGAGCTAACCCCAAAGAACATGAGAGTACAAGTTTGTATATGCACATCACTATTTTTGGTCATTGATATTCTTTCAAACTGTAAAAAATAATTTTGTTAACATATTCATCTACAAAAACACAATAATGAAACTGTTATTTAGATTACATAATATAGAAAAAACATATTAAATTGTCCCAATGTATGCAGTTCTGTTTTGTGTATGCAAGACATAAACTAAATGTTGTTCTTAACTGTTCTTTGAATGAGATTTCTAAGGACTATTGGAAAACTGCTGAAAGATACTACAAATCCAGAATGGATGAGGCCAGTAAATCAAGGGAAAACAGGTTTGTTCCTTGCAGACTCACCTTTGATGAACTAACATTTAACATTTATGTAATTATATTGGCCTAAGTATGGTCCTGATAATTTAATGTGTTCCTCTTGCTAAGTGAGCACAGAGACTTTGCCTCTTTCTGCAAACACAACCATGTGGCAATTGCAGTATCAGAGCTCTGAGTCTCAAATACTTGGGTAATGGTTATGGAGACAGTAAATAAGATGAGAATCTGTTTACCCAGTATATTTGGATTTTTTAGGAAGAACCAATGCTCAGGAGACAGGTGTCTAGACCAGGGCAACTGCGCTAAGTGGCCCACTATCTGACAAAGCTGATAACACCAGCATAGCCCCACTCAGGTAAGCCAGACAAAGCTTCACAAAATCCTAATTTTGTCTCATCAACAAGATATTTACTTCAGGACAAAGAGGGCAGAGAGCTTTACAGTAAAGTGGGTGAATCAAAGGTGAGGTGATACAAGAGGAAGTGTTTAGTCACTCCTGCTTCTTGAGGTTAAGATTATCTGAAGTCATGCATTTTCAGTTGTTTATAGATGCATATTACTATTTGGTTCAAATATTTACTAGACCCCATTAAATAATCAAGCAAGTGAAAATTGTTGCTGTTGTTTTCAAAGCTGATTACAGAGGACAGATATTGCTTGTTAATCTTTCCCATTCCTTAATTATACATTTAGAATATATATTCCTGTATCTCTTTTCATAGCACAGATGCCGAAACCACGGGATGTCATTTTAATCCTCATTTATTGTCACAGCTATGGATCCAACTGGTTTTATTCCAGGCAAAGCACAGCCAATAGCAATATGCCTACTTGGGGTGGCTGTCATCTAAGCCAATAATGTTTTACCTGACCCATGCATAAAATAAATCCCTCTCCTCTAGATATTAAGCTGATAGTCTCTTATCACCTTACATGGTGGAAGAGACAAGGGGCAGATTAGGAAAAAGGTGGTTTAGTCAAGTTCTTTTAGCAGACCACAAAATGTGGAGCTTATGTGATTTGAATGGAGTCAGACTTTGACCCTGGCCAGCAGGAAAACAGCTATTGCCAGAGATGCAGATGACTCTAGCACTGCTAACTGTGAACTCTGTGGAGTAAAAAAAACCACACACACACACACNCTCCTGAATTTGACAGAAAGTTCCAACCCCCAAGCTGCAGTAAGACTCAAGTGGCCAAAACAGCATCTTTATGTAGCTGATAGAGAGCAACTTGTATGATGGCAAGTGGGATTGCAAGCACATTTAAAGCATTTGCTTCAGTTTGGAAAGGGAACCTAAAGAAAGTACTTCTTGGGTTCAAACCTTTAAAGAAAATATTTATGTCATATGGCTACAAATGGGTAGCATATTTAAAAGTATTTCTTAAAATAACAAGGGGGAAGTAGCAGTTCAATTTATTGTTCATTAATTTACAGGGCCCTAGAAATAAAAGTGTTTGCCAACAAATAATTAAAAACATATAAGCTAAACTGTTTTTTGAGCTTCAAGTGTTTCCTCGGTTTAAAACTATCTGATGACAAGCTGTATCAGAGCATCCCAGCTAAAACTGCAAGATTTACAGAAAGAAGAAATCTTTACTCTGTTGAGCACTGGAGGATGTCTATCAGCCAGCAGCACATATGAGATCTTTCTGCTCCTACAGGTGTTCACAGAGTGCGTTTCCCACAACAACTGCTGAAAGGGCTGAAAGCACCCCAAACCTCCTGTGAGCCCATATTTCTGCATAAACACAAGCTGCATGCACGTGCATACCGGGCAGGTGCACACCTGCCCACACACACTGCAGTGTTTGGCACTTGTTTGGTTTATCATCACAAACCAGCTCATGATGGTGTGGGGAGTGAGCTGTGGAAGCACTCGCTGAGGTCCCCAAACAAGGGGCTCCTTTCTGTGTAGTCTGCCAGGCAACAGAGCTGGCAGCTGCCACTTCAAGGGCAGTAGCCCTGTGCAAACACCCGGTTACGAACACCACATACCCTGAGCATTAGTCACACTGTGCCCTGGGCTAGCATATGTTCACACAAGCAGCATAAAAGTCAACAAATGCATAAAAACCCTGCCTCTTGGTCTCAAGTGAGTATATCCCAACAGGAAGATCCATTTACCATGGGAGAGGAGGGAATGCACAACAGCTGCCAAGCTCCGTTTGGCCTTCCGGAGTGGCACCAGCTGCCATTGCCACAGCCTCCCTGCTGAGCAGATCTGAGGAAAGGCTGATGCTGAAGCTGCCCATGCCCTCCAGCCCCAACCCAGCCCTGAGTCCGGTGAGGTGGAGCTGTGGGCCACACACAGAGCTCTGCCTCAAAAAATTCCCAAGGGACAAATCAAAGAAGAAAAGGATGTTTCTGCTCAATTTTCCCCGTCCTGTTCATTGTGCTGAGGCAGCATGGTACGCTTACTCCATGAAATCACCACCTACAACCTGAGCTGTTTTCCTTGTTTCTTCTCAGTCCCATCAGCATTGCTCTTTATCCTTTATTGTGGACCACTTAACATTTCATGGACCAATCCACAGCAAAAAAAGAAACTTGAATTTCTTATAAGGTTGATGCAGTCCCCCAGATTTACTACTTCTACTGTAAATCAACCACCACTGAAGACCCTGGAGCAAAAAGTGTCCAAGAGACACCTTGCAATCCTCTGTTGGTGAAAGTATTTCCTAGATAAGATTTCTCTCGAGAAAAAAAGGTACGAACCAGGAACATAAATTAATTTACAACTGACAATTTATTAAAGCACCAACAAGCCATTGGAACCCTTTCATGAGCCTCCATGACTCGTGTCTATACAGGCTGATAAAGTGATTCATCCTGCAAGAGAGATGTGTTTAAATATGCTGCTGTTATCACACTTCCAGCCCCAGAACAGCCAGTCCAATGGCTTTTCTCAACCTAAGAGACACCAGTCATCCAGATAAAAGGGTGATACAAGTTCCTTCACACTTGCAAGCTTGACAGTAAGCAGACTGGCACTACAAGGCTGATGGATAAAACCAAATCAAAAGGATGCCCTTACCACTGCTCTAGGTGATGGCAGGGTGGAGGAGGAGGAGAAGAAGGAGGAGGGCAGAGGTAACGGGATTCACTCTTTTGCTTGTATTTGGGTTAGCCTTTTGTCTTTACACTTCAAGGATCCCTGTAAAATCATTCCACACAAACTTAGAAGGACACTATCCAAAAGATTTTATTTAGTCATGGAGACATTTAATAATTAGTAACAATACCACAGCTGGGAAATATATAGCCAAAATATGAATGTTTTAGATATATGTATCATTTACAAGAGATGGAGAGATGACACCTATTTTATCTCAAAAAAGAAAGAAAAAGAAAAAGAAAAAGAAAAAGAAAAAGAAAAAGAAAAAGAAAAAGAAAAAGAAAAAGAAAAAGAAAAAGAAAAAGAAAAAGAAAAAGAAAAAGAAAAAGAAAAAGAAAAAGAAAAAGAAAAAGGAAAAAAAAGGAAAAAAAAAAAAAAAGAAAAAGAAAAAATTCTTAAAGTAGTACCAGTATTGATTTCGTATAGTTTTAAAATATTCCTGTGTTTTATTCAGAATCAGTACAGTGACACATTTCCTGTAACTTTACTTTAGAGCAGGAGCAGGGAAGGAAGACTGTGTGCTCAACAGTACCAAAACCATGTTGTTGCCGCTGAACATTAATAAATTTTTTGACCCTTCAGTCTCTTTGACCCACTTCTGAGAAGCTTATTGCTGTTGTCAGGTCAGAACTTGCTTCAAAAATCCAAGTGTTAACTTCCCACTTACAGATTATGCTGGCAGAAATCTGTCTGCTTACGTAGGATATGTCTTTGTCCTCGGTCTACATTGTTTCTGTAGTTCTGTAGTGCAGATACAAGAAATTACCTTACAACACAATTTATAGATGACATGATCAGTGGAAAAAAAAATTCACAGCTGAATAGTTCTGCCTTCTTTAGGAGTTAAGGAGAAACAATCTTTCCCTTTAATGGACAAATAACAGAAAAAAAATGTACTCTGGAAAATAGACAAAGTCATCTGTTGCAAAAACATACAAAAGTGAAGTGCTTGAAAACCCATAGAAATTATAAGGTTCAGTAAAATAGGATGGAAAATAAGAGGCCCCTGGATTTCTAATGTGCATTGGACGCACAAGGTTATTTGTTAAAGAGACTAAAACAGCACTGAAGATGGTAAAAGAAGCCCTGTTCAGCCTTGTGGTGTGTTGAGGAAATTGAATCTTTGGCCTGTGTGGAATATTATGAAGGAAAAACACATTTGTAGAGTTTGCCTTTTAAATGGGAGCATCAATTGTAAATACTTGAAGCTTATCTCAAAAGACAAGAGAGTGAGTGATGCAGGCACAGGTAAAGGCACATGCCAAGTAGCTGTATTTTAGAGAAAACAAATACAATTTTATGTTACATACAGTAACAACATCAGTACCACCACCCCCAAAAAACCCACATCAAAGAAGCATGGTGCCAGTTAAGGCACTGCTTTCCAGAGGGAGCTCTCTGCATTCTCAGATACACCAAGCTCTGTTTCGAAGTGCCTCAATTTGGATCCCAGAAACTGAGGCACTTATCAAGTTACAGATGTTATTGAAACACAGACTGTGTTTAGCTCCATGTTTTTGCATATGCTTTTTTCCCCTTGCAGGCCAGAGATTTCTGTAGATGTGTTGTCATTAAAATAGTTAGTGTGATTTGGAAAACTAGATTGTTTCATACAAAACAATTCCCTATTAGAGGTATATCTATCAAAGTCATGAATGGAACTGATAAGTAAAATACAAGACTCATCAGTTTAGCTTGTGATTCTATATTCAGGTTTACTTACATCAAATTTCTCCATCAATTCAAGTAAAACAGTGTTGCCTTTAGGAATTTGTACTTTCTTCAAGCCTGAAAGTGAAGGAACCGGTTTTTCGCAATTACTTCTGAGGGAAATCTAAAAATTAAGCTGCTGCACAGGAGTCGCATAGCAAAATAGAATTTCAGAGAGCACAGACCAGGAAAAAAGGCCAATGAATTTACCTGAGATTCCTCTGTACAGTGGTTTACATCCCTCTGTACCACATTAGTCTTAGTAAAGGATTTAATGAGCTCCTTGGACCCAGGAGTGAGATCATTCCAGATACAAAGTAAAAGCTGTTATTCTCTTCCAGAATGGCAATCTGTTCTGTCACTACTTTGCTTTCGGCTTCCCTGTGTCCATTCTTCTTTCTATGTACAGTTTTTCATTGTTAAGCTAAAGTGCAGGTTCTGCTTAACCTGATCTCACTAAGAAAGTTGTGCCAAGTCAGCCCTTTCAGCTTTCATGTCTTTGGCCAAGTTCATCAGCAGATTGGTTTGCTTGTATTTGTCCCCCCAGGGATTTTGCTTACAATGGAGACCTAAAGATCTCATTTCTGAGGGGCATCCTTGCAAAGACAGTTGCTGCCTGACACAGCTGTTAGAGGATGCCAAGGAAATCACACCATGAAAATAATACTGCCACCTCTGGGTATGTAACATATGTATCATTCACACAGGGTTACAGGCATGATGGAATGGCACATGGGGGTAATTTTAAAGTCCACCTAGACTGTAAAACGTGCCCTCTTCAGAAAGCAGGGCGGATCTGCATTTGTGTGCCTTGTGGCAGGGTAGTATGGGAAAGGCAGAAAACAATAAAATGGAAAAATAATAGCCCTCTTTTAAAAAAATGAACTTTATATTCCATATGGAAGTGGATCATTACACTGCCCTCACTGGGGCCTCTCTCTGCTCTGTTTGTTCTGAAGTCATCTATAGAGAGCAGGGACAAGACTGGGTTAGTTAAGTGTGGCATGCTCCATGCTGTCTTGGGAGCATTACTAATCTCATAATAATACCAACTGCAAGGCATCCCTCAGTATAAGAGGGCGGGGAGCTAAGACAGACAAAGGGAAGAAGGATCATTAGCACAAGATTGAGACAACAAAACTAGAAATGAAAGAGGATCAAGAGGCAGAAAAACCACAGAAGGAGAGAAATAGTAAAAGATGAGAAGTCAGAAAGGGTGCAAAGATAGGCACAAGAAAACAAACACAATTTTACACCAGATTAAAGAGCTCATGACATGCCAAAGGGCCCCCCGATCTTTTGGCACCTTTTTAATGACAGTAGAACTACTGTGTCACATCAGTGCTGGGCTGCAAATAGTCATCTCACACCGACTTTTAATCACTGACACCTCAGATTCAGAATGGCACAGCAAGAGAGCACCAAGAGGTCTGCATATCATACAGTGGCCATACAAGGACTTAATCACCTTCCTCTGGTGAATTTACAGAGCAGCTGCTCTATAAGGCCCCAGTGCTTAAGTATGAATAATATGGTTTTAGTAATACTGCTCAGTGTTGAGGAAGATGAGCCATGAACCATAGGAGGTGAAAGAGCTGTTCTGCNTCTCAGTGTTGAGGAAGATGAGCATGCATGTCATTAGCCATGAACCCTAGGAGGTGAAAGAGCTGTTCTGCTTGACCTTTAATGCAGAGAAGAGAGAATTCTGGAGAGTAAAGTGTGATTATTTGTACATCCCATTTTATAGCCTACACAGTGCTTTTCCAGCTCATGCAGCTGTGTTTGACTGTCAGAGGGAGAAGCTCTCAGACTTTACTCTAGCACTTTTTATACCTAAGGGAATGCAATGCTGGCCTCCATGATGCAAATAAATGTCTGAAAAAGAAATTACCAAAGATTGCTTCCTCTTCGTTTCCTCTTAAGTGACACATTTAACAAAAATATTAGGCAATATATACACTTTTTCCCTGTTCTGGTTATCATCGCTTAGGATCCTGCAGAAGTTTTGGCAGTTTAGGAAAGGAGGGTAAGTCTTACATGTAAAAAACAGCCTGTAGAGAAAGAAACTTTTTCCCACATTTGTGCTGGGTTTTACACTTACCCAGAAAGATACTGGCACCTCCTTTGGGCTGAAAGAAGTGAGTTTCTGGTCTTGGAGATAATTCATTTAGGTGGCAAAAATAAGCTTTGTCTAAATGTTTATGAGCATTGAATTTTGTTGCAAAAACTGTGGAAAAGAAACACACTGAGAGTTCTCTCTGTTTTACTGAGCCTCATAGCATGAGTTTCATAAATACCATGTAGGGAAAAAAAAAAAGCAACTTTTTAGTTTTGTGCATAGTAAAAATCTTGATATAGCCTTCAGAAAACTAGACAAACAGATTAATGGAGGTCTAAAACATAACATACATCAAAAATATATCTGTCATGATTTGAGATTTGGAATGCTCAATGCCACCCAAACCCCAGAGACAGTGTTCCCAAAATGCTCTAGAAACTTTAGTAGCAGTGTTACTAATTGATAAAACAGAACACTGAGAAACAAGGTCAGTTTAGAACAGCAGAATAGAAAGTGGATAAACCCCTTGGTAATGCCAGATCTTACATTTCTCTAAACCAAGGATTTTGAAATTCATGTTTCAAATTAATTGAGCCTGCTTTTTAGAAAATGTTGGTCAATGAAAATAAGTCCTTTTGAATGATTTGTAATGGAACACTCATTTTAGGAGTTAAAGCTTGTCTGTTAGGCGTCTAAACTCTGTGATATTATAAAGACCTTCATAATTTAATTTCCAAACAAGCACTGAATCAAGCTTTGTGGTCTCTCAGTCACAAGTTGTCTCCAATTTCCAAAAGAAATTGAGGTAATGAAACTATTTGCAGGGGGATGAGTAGCAGGAGAAGGTTTTAAATTAGAAGAGTCAGAAACATCTTAACAATTTTTATGCTACATTAAGCCAGAAAATTATTTCTATTCTTGTCACGTTTAACTTATAGGGAAAGCTTCAATGCATATCTAACATAACCATAGTTTTAAAAAAAGCTTTAAAAACAGAAGTAAAATGAAAGAGTTCATGAGCAGTCATTATTAATCATTTTACTAAATAATAAATATATAATTTCATTTCAAGGCTGGTATTTTCCATTCTGATCCTAGCACAAATGGAAAATATGACCTATAATATTTTGAAATTGCAAAAAAATAATGTATCTAGATTTTCTACCTATGGGTATTGCTAGGGAAGGGTAAGACTTGATCTTCATTTGTGTGTGAAGAAAATGAGGAATTATATCTGCAAACAGGCATGCCTCTATATTCTGAATAAATATTGCCAATTGAATAGATTCATTCTCATGGCTTTGAATTTCTGGTTTAAGCATAGTGAGATATACCTACCATAAACAGCTTATAACCAGAACTGTTTCACTTAGACAGGAGAGAAAAATAAGATGGGATGCTAGACACTGATAATGTGTTTTAAACCTCAAGAGACCTTAGCATACCAGACATCATTTTAGTCAGAAAACCAGAACTAACAGCCCTGCTCTAAATGAAGATGCCCTGGTCTTTCTAATATCTCCCCTTTTGGGTCATCCAAATGACTTTATTTATACTACCACACTGTTGGGTGAAAAGGAAGAGTGATATTTTATTACCTTAGTCATCTACATGATGAGTCAGTTCCATGTAAAAACTTTCCTGCATCATTTCCCTGACCGATTGTTAGTCAGAATGAAACAAAACATTTTGTAAACAGCTATGGTTCAAGTGAAAACCTTCTTCTGTTGTCAGCTGACTGGATGAAGTGAGGGTCATAATATTTGCCATCCTTGTTTGCTTGCTTGCTTGCTTGCTTGCTTGCTTGCAGAAAAAAGAGGACAGCACTACATGTGAGCTGGCTGATGTTAGTGCAGCTGTGTGCAAGAGGGTCATGGCAAAAATCACCTCCAGCCTATTGAAAACACTGTCACTCTCCATTATGGATTAAATATATGACTGGGGGTATCTTGCCATAATTTCACTGATTTCAACAGATCTATGATGACCTATGGCATGAAAAAATCAAACTTTTTGGACTGTCATAGCCAAAATGATGTGCATGTACACAAAGGAAATAAAAATAAAATTAAAAATAAAAATAAAATAAAAATAAAAATAAAAATAAAAATAAAAATAAACAAACAAAAAACGCCCACATGAAACTTCACATGATCTAATTTGGAGTAAATTCAGAAATACTTTTCTTCACTTTGAGGTGTGTATGTGGGGTATTTTTCTGGTCTCCACATCTTTGCTGATGAGGAGCTGCCTCATCTCACATTTAACCTTGCATGGGTGTACATTCTTACCATGATTGATTGCCCTGGGGTCAACTTGAAACACAAGATACAGAAGCATTTGTTCATGCAATGACACAGATCCACATTCTTTTTTATTATTATTTTTCAGCCCCTTAAGTGTTCTCAGTTCCCACATTAGGAACGTTTATCTTTCACTTATTTAAAAGTCACATTTTTCTCTCTGTTATGTTAGTTATCCTTTGTCGTCTACTATTACTCAGAAAGCATAAAAATAAAAATCACACTTCGCAAATAATATACAACAAAGAAAAATAACAGACTTCTCACTTAATCATTGAATTATTTGCCTTCCTCAAAATGTCAACAACTTCTTGATGGAAATATTCTGTGATTCATTTCTTCCTTCATGTCATTTCAGGGAATAATTTGTCTGCTCTCACCTTAGGATACAAAGATCTCCCATTTGATAAGGGGCTAGTTGGCTGGTTGGGTATTGGATACCATGCCACTGAAATAAATTTATAAGCAGATGATGTGATCAATTATGTAAGAGAAGAAACATGAAGCTCAGTGATTTAAAATATTCCACTGGGGTTAACCAGGGCTTGCAGAGTGTCACAGTTGATTTCAGTGTGCGTCCCTGACTTGGACCTTGGTACAAATGCATCCCTGAAGTTTCAGTAGTTATGGCAAGCACTCAAGCTCAAAAATCCCTCTTTTTGCATATATTTGGGAGCAAGTCCAGGCGTTTCAGTGGAGTTTTATTCACCTTTAATAATGTTCTGAAGACGTGAATTTTAAAATGTTTTATATGCTTCATTTCAAGAACTAACCACTTGAATTAACTAATTGGCACTGAGCTCTTTGGTGATGACTGCATCACCTCATATTTTTACATACTGCCATTTGTCTGTGGTTGGTTAGTGTCAATAACATTCAGGATAAATTATTTATCTATAAATATTCTCATGTCTACTTATATGTAGGTGCTGTAGATCAGTCATTATGACCACAATGCAAACCTTTCTTGGGAATGGAGAAGTCTATTCTAGACTAGAAAAAGCCCTAGAAGCCCCTAACAATTCCTGTGAGTAGCAATCCAGGGATTTCCCTTAGATGTAACCAGACAACTATTTCCTTGAATTCTCTGTGGAAAAGACTCAATGGAGATTTTTTTGATGCAAAAGATATACACAAACCCCCTTAATAACAAACAGACTTTTCTGTTATTTTCTATGGAACAAAAAGCCCACTTCCTATTATCAGGTGAAAATGCAGTCTGATTTGCCTAAGCATGACTTAATCTCTTGTTGATTTTTTCAATAGAAATGAGGAGTATAGCAGCGTACAGCAGCACCACCCCTAACAAAGACTGCTGAAGTGCCACGATGCCCCTCCAGCTGCTGCCTTATTGAATCCTCTCTTTACAAGGCCTATTATCCATGCATCATACTACTCATTTCCTCTTCTTCATCAGCATCTTCCTTACCACAGGTGGCCACTGCTGGCCCTGAATTGAATTTTTTTTGTGCAATAGACCCTGTAACCTCTCCCTTAAACTGCACAACCTCCATTCAGTTTGCAATATACTAAGAAAAACTGCTATTCCTTTCAATTATTGTGCCTTCAGCATTATAACTGGTCATTATTTCTCTCCTTTCTCTTTGTTACCTCTTTAAAACCAGAAAATAGTGTCTCTGATCATTGCAGACATGTAATCAGGACAATCAAAGGCAGTTCCTATAGACTGCAAAGATAAATTTTAAGAAATCAGACCACCTAAATATAAAAATCTAACATAAGTTAACCTAATATAAATTAGATAGTTTTAAACATGTTAAGATAGCTGGTTCTAAGCATGTATCCTTAAATGGCGTAAATACAGATTCCAATATAGCCTTCAGACCATGTGTATTTAACATAAATTCTAAACCTGGTGAGACAGAAAATATAATATATGCTTATAATGTCACTCATGGCAGTAGTCAACCCCTTTAAGCTGAAAACCAGAAAATGTAATACACATTCAAGAATAGCTTTTGCTACATTTTTATTTCACAAGAACTTACTGTGTTACAAAACTACAACTATCCCACAGCTAGATAAAGAATGGGATCTGGCAGTTGAACAACATTGGACTTTGGATGAAAATTATGTCTCTTTACAGAGTTTTTTGGACCAGACCCCATGGCCTAAATAATCAGAATGAATACATACGAACATTTTTGCCTTTTGTATAAATATCTGCCCTTCATATAAAATATCTGTTGCATTTTGAAAGGATATAGGTTACAGTCACTAATTTTCTTACTTAAGGAAGAACATGCAGAACATATGTAACAACACGTGTTGAATTTTTACTTTAGTTTGAAATATTTCAAATCTGATTTGTGAACTATCCAATCTAGGGATGGCTTGTACACCATTTTTCATATGGGCCCTATCAAGTTAAGTCCAGAATTAAAAGATTTTGATTAATACAGACACAAATGAGACAAAACCCTTAAATTCGGGACTTCCCTTTGCAAAGTTTAGAACACAGCCCTTGAGTGATTATTCCAGCTATGGTCCAAGGGTACAGTGCTAAACTTGCAGCTTTCCAAGCATTGGACTGTAAGCCTTGCAGAGTGCTCCTCCACTTGTGTTGGCCAGCCACAGGAATATTTGAATAACTGAACATCTCTCTGACAGCTTCTTTTTTCTACCTTAACCATCACAAAAAAAAAGGAAAGTGTTATGATGGAGTTGCCATCTTCCCCCAGCAGACTCTGATGGTTATCAAACATCTTTGGCTCAACACTGCCTGTTGTTTAGCTCTGGTTTTGAGAGAAGCACATTGACTGTATGTTCTCCTTCATCAGTTGTCCTCACAAGGCTCACAGTATCTCTGAGACGGAGTGGACACAAATATGAATAAGCACAAACTTGGACCACCTGGCTGGAAACAGCAGCTCACAAATCACTCTTTGCCATGCTATGCATAAATTTCCTGCTGCAAGAGTCTGAGCCAAGAAGAATCTATTTCTCTGTCTTTGTTCTTGCCCATCATCCTCCAGTTCAGGATTAGCTAATGCATTTTCCTTAGAAATGCAAAATAACATAGCATCCTCTAAACTAAGACTAATAATTTCTGACAAGAAAAGGAACGACATGAATAGTCCAAGTGCAAACCCAAGAATATATTCACGCACATTCCCTCAGTATCATGTCTGCTTTGTCAACAACACTGTTTATTTAATAAGGATATTTTGATAGAATGCAGAACTCCCAGTTATGGATCAGATCTCATTTTGCTGTGTTTTGTGTGCAGCAAAGATAATTCTTTTATTCAGATGTTGCAAATCCCATACTTACACATAAATCCATGTATGAAACATAGTACAAGTAGTGCTATATATGAAGACAGATTTTGCAAAACTACTTTTTTCCAAGATGTGTGTGAGCTTAGTGTGTTAGACTGACACTTGAGCATGCTGAAGATCATAAGACATGTTTTATGGTGCATTAAAATCTCATAATAATAATTTCAGAGAAGTTAGCATGATGTATTATTCAGAGTTAAGTACTGTCTTGAATGATAAGGGCTAACATGCCATCAGGCTATAATAAACTACAGCTTTGAAATATCAATTTTCATTTATCAGTGAGGTCATTTACATAGCTAAACTGAGAACATAATGATGTATTTTTTCACTGTCTAGGAGCAAAAAAATTAGAATTCTTTTCAAACATATAGAAAATTAAAAAAAACATTCTGAGAAAGCTGTTACTAAGTCATTTAACCTTTCATACAAAATAAATTGCCGTGGATTTGGTTATAAAACTACACGTACATGCATTCTGGTTCCTGATATTAAATGTAAGTAAGCTAATTTAAACTCTAGGGGAAATACTATATTTAGGTATAAATGTATTACTCCAACTGGAGGTTTGGCAAATTGCATCTATTTATCTGTTATTTTTGTAAGTGACAGAGAAATGCTATGAAACCTTGCAGTGTTCCTCTACAGCTTGACCCCAAAGAGGAATTCATCAGCATGTGTTACTTAGTGCTGCATATTGTCCTTAATCCACATATGAAATACTGTATTTTAAGGCCTTTAAGCTGATAAAAGGGTACGCTCATACAGTTAATGGGGTGGAAAAGAGGGCAGCTGATATAAGAGATGGTGAAAGGGGCACCAGATGAAAAAGCACAATTATCCTCAATCTCACTCTAACCTCCTCCTTCCTCATGTGCTTGAAGAGACTCAGGAAGCACTGCTGTTCTTCCCACCACTCTGGAGAGATTCAGGCTATCTTCAGCTGCTCTGATGGCCAAACTTTCCATGTTCAGTAGCCATTCCTTAAAAAAAAACGCATGGCCAGGCAGGGCCACAGACCAGGAATATGTCCAGACTGCCATGTGCACGTATGCCTTTGGGCAAACCACAGCTTTAGGCACCCCATTTCCCATGCTGCCAATGTCTTTATCTGGCAATTAACTTTTGGCATGTAGCAGCTTATGCACATGCAATTTCTCCTCTGCCTTCAGCACAGAGACAGTGAGGACTTGGAAACCTCATGGACATGAGCCACAGTCCAGAAATGGCACATGGACTTGCACACAAGTGCTAAAGCCATTGCTATGGGAATGCAGTAGGGCAAAGATATGTCTGGTACAAGGTGTACCAGACCTTCACCTCCCACACCATCCTGAGACAAACATGGACCACTAGTCCAATATAACTATTATATTGCCCAGAAAAGATCAGAAATTCCTCTCCACCTGGCTGGTGTGGTCATATGCTTATGTGGTCATGGGGGACAGCCAGTGCAAAGGTGCTCCTGAAAATTCCACTATAGGAGCTATGGAGAAACAAACACCTGGGCACAACAGGTCTGCACCCTTACAGAAAGAGAGTGATGAGGCTTCCCATCCACAGTAGCACTTGATCCACATCAAACCAGTCATCCTGAGTCACTTGTGCCTGGATGTGAACTAGCGCAAACACTCCTTTATCCACTGTCTGCAGTAACATCTTTTGTATTAGGACTAAACTGTTATTTACACAATAAACTTTAATCATAACAGCAGACAGACCAGATCTTGGTCAATCACTTGGCACCAAGCTATCAGAGTTCAAGGAAGGCCTGGATGACACTTGTACCTATCTGATTTAGTTTTAGGTAGTCCTGTGAAGAATAAGGAGTTGGACTCAACTATCCTTATGGGTTTCTTCCAGCTCAAGATTTCTGTGATTCTGTGATTTAACTTGCTTCCAGGGCTTACTGGTTTTGGCTTAAATGTAGAATTTCACCCACTTAGTCAATCTGTCTGAAGTGTGCACATGAAAGACAATATTGTGCTATTCTGTTTGTTCCACCATATGAGAAATTCAAGGTCTGTCACAGACAGTGTTGATTTTGTAATGTAATTTTACAAAGCTCTCAAATCCCAGGAAGCAGTTCATTGTACATGCACAAAGTCCAGTCATTTAAATGAGTAGGCCACTCCAGAAGCAGTGGGAGCCAAGAATGCAGCAGTGCCTGTATCCTGATTTTTGATAGGATATTAGCTTTAAGTTTGACGACAAAGATCGACATATTTTGCACCAAGGAGAACTCAGTTCTAGAGTCAGGATAATTTTGCCAGCTACTGTCCTTTATCCACAACATCCATTGTTACCAGCAAAGTTTCTTCTGTGCTGTGGTTTCCTTGGAATGCCTCCTCTTTCATTCATGAATAAGACCTGTTCTCTGATCTTTCCTTTTCCTTTCTTTTTCTTTCTTTTCTTTTCAGTGACTGGGATATAAAAGAGAGAGGAAGGGTAGATTTAATATTTCAGATAAAAGATATTGCTAGGCTTTTTAAATGTATTTTATCTCAAAATGTAATTGCATGTGCCAATCACTTTTTACATGCTTCTGTGGAGTTAACAAACAGCCCTTCAATAATAAAGCAAGTTTAAATTGGTATTTGTTAGGTACTTTCTTCCTGTACCTGTAAACCTTTAACCTCTTCTATCTTCCCCTTCCCTCATTCCCCATATATACATTGACATCGCTGGGGGGAGAGGTATTTTTATTTTTTGTTACTGGCCCTATTAACAATGTAGCAGAATGAGACAGTGATGCGCCTGTATAGACTAATAGGATGTTGTTAGGTTGGTGTCAGGTCAGATTGGACTTTGAGGAAAGAATCAAATGGTATCCTTTCGAAATGATTGATGCCTTCTTCAGCTTTAGCTTAATAACTTTGTGTATTCTTATCAACAGCTTTGGGTCAGCTGCAGTGAAATTTCCAGCACTGCTCTTGTCATCCCTGCTGAGGTGGATTGACAAGATTTTCGTTTGGCTTAGGCTAGTGCAGGGCACAGAGATTAAAACTCCTGTCAGTGCCTGCAAATTCTCTTCAGCGTTTCCAACCTACAAATGGAATATGCTGTGAGCAGGCAGAGGTAGTAACATCACTACTAATGCCAGCTGTTATTAAGCCCTAGGAGCTAAACCAAGTCCTCAATCACTGTGGCTACTATTCACCCCTCCTACTTAGAGACTCATCCCCCCAAATTCTTCCCTGAATTCCACTCCAAAAAATCAGCTCAAAATTTCATGTAGGAATTTGGGTTACATGTGTTCAGGGAGATAAAATCCAGCTACACAGTTAACCAAGTGGTCCATTTTTCACCTATTTCAGAGTAATTTTAATTTCTCATCACATACTTGTCAGCACAAGGTACTTGTGGGCATTTAAAACTTGACACATTAGTTAATCAGGGCTCACTGGTCTTTCCACAGGATAATTTACTTTATAACATAGCAGGAAACAAGAGGAAAAGGACTGAAAGAAAGGAGCTGAGGGGAAGGGAAGCAGAAAATTGGGGGAAAAAACCTGCAGGAGATAAATCTAACCATTCAGCATTCTGAAGAGGAACATATTCATAAAGTTCACTCTTGATGTATTCTGATAGACTTTTGTTTTGGTTTATTTCATAACCCTATTGTACAGTAGGCAGGCTGTTGTTTGCTCTAGTCATCTGTTTCCATGACGTTCACCTTTATTGATTTAGTTTCCTTCTAAATTTAATGCAGTCTGTGAGATTAAAACCATTTTTCTCCAGGATGAGTTAGTTAATAGTAGATTTGTTTTAAGCAGCAGAAATCATTTGGATTAGCAAAGAAAAAAAAATTTTTTTTTGCACAGAAGGTATGTTTCAAGTAAATAAAACCTCTTTACAAAAATAAGCAATAAAAGGGGGATTCTAGCACATAAACAAAGTAACATTTTTAAGTTTGAAAAAGTGAGTGAAATAAATAGAAGCAGCATTACTTATAGTATATTTATTAGTTCTATCAAGTACTTCAGATTAAAGAATAAGGTACATGGAATTTTATTCTCCACACTCAGATGTTATTTTAATCAGATTTATAGTTACAATAGGTAAAGGATTATAAAAGGTGAAGTAATTTTCCCCAACAGATACAGTAATGTAACTCAGTATTTTGCAAGTATAGCTGTAGAAATCATAAATCAAAACCAGAATTTATTGCAAGAATATAATAAACCAAATCCTTTATGATTTATGCTTCTGATTTGATTATAGAGCTTATTTTCTTGTCCTTATTACTGCACTAAACTCCCTCCTCCTTGCTGATACTTCATTCTCTAATGTCCTCCCTCAACCTTCCATCACACATTTTGATAAGAAAAGCATCCAGCTGCCTCTTGCACACAGTATATTAAACACTGAAAGCTGCCATTCCACAGTCACATATACAGGGATCTGATTCTGCAGCTCCTTTCCCTCACTTGAAATCATAATTAATTATCAGAGAAAAACAGAACGAACCAAAGCCACTGCAGTAAATGGAAAATCATCTGTTGACCTCACAGGGCTTTGAACCATTCCTCCCCTGACAACAGACATTCATTTCCTGCTCTCAGCCTATGCCAGGGCAATACTAAATGTATTACCCAATTCAGATGTAGCACTTTGTAGCAAAAAAACCCAGAGAGCACAGGCTGTACTAATTAATGTACCTATATTTATTGTACCATACATAAAATATAGAATGAAGAAAAATTGTATAGTTATCCTAATTGAAAAAGAAACTTCAGATATATCTTCACTAAAAATTTTTCTCAAATAATTTTTTGCCATTATTTTTCCATTACCATGGTAAAATTTCTGTTTAAAAAAGAAAAGACTCATTAATTAATTATACATTTATCTTATAAATATTTGAACTACATATTGCTTTCTGTTAAAATGGTACAGATTTACTGGAAGAGAAACCAAAGGCAGTTACAGAAATACACTTCCTGTTGATAACAAAACCTGAGCTCTGCATGCTTATAAATTATCATCTGTTGTCTAAAGCTTCCACTATGTAGCTGTGTTTTCCCCAACTGTTGTTTTGTTTTCATCCATGGGAGTTTTCTAGAATTCCTCTGAAACTGGACAATTGGGGGAAAAAATTATTGAATGTTACTATGGTAACAAACAAAAGAAAAATAAAAAATAATTTAAGCAGGCCAGTGAAGCAGGGCACAGTCCAATGCACTGGTGCTTTGTCCACAAGTAAAAGCAATCCAGGGGCCTATTTAAAGGTGTTGAACTCAGAGAATATATTAATAATGTACTCTTTTATTTAGAATTGAGACGTTTTCTCTACTCGGAGGCTGTAATGTATTATTGCGGCATTAATTAGCACCTATATCTTTGTGTAATATGTATCCTCCTCAGAGACTATTTTAAGACAACATCAAGGTCATATCATTGAGTGCTCAAAAATCAAAGTCAAAACTAAAAGAAATCAACAGGAAAACAATTACAATTGTATATGAGCTTTTTCCCTCCTCCACAAAAAAATAAAAGACCAATTAGTCAGTTAAATGCCATTTCTTGTACTTGACAGCAGAAGAGGCCTTCTGGGTTGCTATTTCAAGCAACCACACTTGTATAAACAAAGGTGTGAAAACACTGGACTCCTTAAAACACCTATGAATTTTGCAATTATGATCCTGTCAAGAAGCTGACCTAGAGCTTTAATCCTGTGATGTGTCTAAAACATCTTCCCATTTGCATTCAAGTTTATTTGTTGCTAGGTCGTATCTACGTTTTTTTCCCAGAGCAAGTACTGTCTTTAGTTTAAAAGACTCCTCTCCCTCTTTGGTGTCTGAAGTACCATCACATGGTCATACAGAACCTTATTTTCCCTCAGTCTTTGTTCTATGAATCTTAACAGTTGGGTTTGGTCTTCTTTCTTTCTAACATCTACTCTCCTTTCACTTAAAGTCCTGTAGACTTTCACTTATAGTCCCGTAGACTGCAATCCTGTAGTCCTCTTCACTTGTTCCCATGTAATTCTATTCTCACTGAGCAGCAATGAAGTCCAGGTATGGTGTACCTGAACTCTGTTTGATAGGATTAATGAGTCTTTGACATCATTAGGAATAATTCCTCTGATACATTGTCGAAAATATCATCATACTATCCTTCTCTTAGGCTCTGTAGCAATTCATGTGTGCTTGAAAACACCATGTTAAACTATGCTGAAAAAGGGTATGACTGCACTATATCTTTTCATGGAAATTAGAACTGAGACTTTTAATTTATCTGGTTTTCACCTCTTCCCTTTACAAAGCAGTATATTTTATCAAGATATCTCTACCAAGTCAAATTACCTTTGTGAAGTGCAATGTTTGTGAAGTGCCATTAAAAGTCCTTTATTATCCTACAATCAGAAACACAAAAGAGAAGGCATTTCTTTATTTAACACGATAGTCACAATATGGAACCCTTACAAAGATCAAAACAAATCAAATAAAAATGTTTAATTCTAATTTTCAGATGATTTGTTCACTATATATTCCATATGTGATACTCATGTCCATATGTGAATGAGGATGTAGTTATTGTCAAACCCTCCTGTCTATAGGAAAATCCCTGACAAACAAGGGAAAAGAAGAAACAGAAGAGAAAAAGAGGTTCTTTTGATGGTAGGAGCTCCTTAGAAGAGCTAGTGGCAGACTTCTGAATAGCTGAATTATTTTCATCATCTTACTTGTGAAGAAAGCAAGCAAATAAAGCCTTGGGAATAATGGTCTATAAACAACTTGCGTTAAAAGTAATTGTCAACCTCAATTGCTGTGATACTTCAGTGTCAGGGGAAAGAAGCTGAAATGCTTTCAACACTGTGTTGGAAGCCCTTTTTCCTTGTTGACTGCAGGAAAGAGTCATAAGTATTTTCTGCTTGTGTTGCACATAATTATAAAGCAGAAGCAACACGAATTACAACAGTGGAGTTTAGAAACGAAGAGCAGATTTGATAGAGTTTTCACCACAGAAGCAAATTCTTTACATCAAGTGTACATTTACATTCCAGCAATCACAGATATTTTGATAGGGAGTTAGTCTGTGAATGTGTTCAGCACTTTAGTGGATACATTTCTCTTTCATAGCTGCAGTCTTAGAGTTGTGCAAAAGCTACAAAATATAGTCATTGACCACGCTTCAGTTTAGAAACACAGAGCAGTATCTCAATGTCACCTTGAAATAGCACAGGGCTATATGGGATAATGGATCTGTATATTTGCAGTTCAGAGTTCATGTGGGTGTGAAGCTAATGGCATTAGCAAAACTGGGCAAAGCATCAGCAAGTGAGTTGTAAGCTTTCCTTGCCTCGGTCAGGGTCTGCTTCACCCCTACTACTGCAGGGCAGGGCAGAGACTTCCAGATGTGTCTCTGCTCTTACAAGAGTTTCTAATGATCGTGAAAGAGAAAAACGTGAAGCCAAACTCATTGTCTCATGTTTTCTCAACTAGAATTTGGTTGCAGGTGTCTAGAGGCTGACAATAGCAATAATGAACAATAATAAATGGACAATAGCAATAATGAACAATAATAAATGAACAATAGCAAGCCATTTCTTTGCTATAGGAAATAAAACATCAAAAATACAACCTACTGCACCTCTATAACCACTATGACATGATTAAACAGATATAATAACTCATTTTTTTAATTAGTGTCCTAACTGTAGAGAAGAACATTACAAGTCAATGAAAATTGCAAATAACAGTTCAAAGATGCAAAGATGGGTCCAGTACCAGATCAAGCAACACACCAGCACACAGCTGTCAGCAGAGGTGAACATATTTAGCCCAGCAGAGGAGTTAATATATGAATACCAGAGCTGACACAGCTCACAAATGATGAGCATAAAAGCCAAGGAGTTGCTCTGCCAGCCCAACCTGTGAAAGCCACAGTGACAACCGAGGAAGAACTGATGGGTACATTACGAAGGAGGTGCACACCAGCTCACAGCAGTTCCCTGGGCCAGAGTATGCTCCTGCCAGCAGATTGCTCTGAGCACAGAGGAGCAGGGGTATTGATATTCTATACAGACACTCACCATACTGACTCATCAATAAGGCCCTACAGATGTATGAAGGTGCACCTTCAAAGACACCCTTGTGTATCTGAATTTAAAATCTTTTAAGGCACACGCTAACTCTCCTGTGCTGCTACTCCAACCAACAATAATAATAAGAAAAACCCTATTGCAATGTTTCATGATTACTTCAATGCTCTATTAGTAGGAAGAGATGACTTTCCAAGGCTGAACTTGACTCCTTTTTCAAAAAAGGCAGTTCTTTAATTTGTCATCCAAACCCCTCCTAAAGCCAGGAAAAAAAATCTGGCTATTGGGTGATTAGTGTTTTGAATACGCAAAATTATATAATTCTTCCACATCTGCCAAGGAAGACAACTAAAAGAACGCTAATTTGATTATTTTGTTTTCTTTTGTCATCTGCTAATGAGCCTTGAATGGATTCATAGACTCATACAGAATAATTCCAGGGTTGCATTGATACTACCTTGAAGCTGAATGCAGTCTTAGTCACATTTACCTTATACTTGTTTGCATTGCAATATTTACCACAGAAATAGGGGTTTAATTCAACTGTTGTTGTGTTGCTTATCCATATGTCTGGCAAGTTGAGAAACTTAAATGGTAACTAATCTAAACAACATATGTACCACTGATTTACTCGTCTAATTTTGTATTATTGCAAGTGAAAAATGATCCTAACACGTGTCAGATGAAGCAGGATTGATGAGTACTCCATAAAAATCTTAGTTGATTCAGTAAAAATCAACTAAGTCTTCTTAATTTATCAATTAATTTGTTGGGTCTTCTCATTGTTTAATACTTAGACTCCATCTAGGGTACCAAAAAATTAATAAAAGCCTGGGTTTATATATATAGATGGAGAAAGAGAGAGAGAGAGAGAGGGAGTTCTCCTAAAGGGAAATGCAAAAAGCACTAATTAAATAGTATAAGTGATACAACTCTGCAGCTTCATAATTTGGTTATAATATTGCAAAAGGCTTTGCTGAACATGAAAAAAGAAGCACTTAGTCAATCATGGATGTGTACTGAGCAAGAAAATGCTCTTGATCAGAGGAATACCACACACTGAGACTTTCCTCCTGTAGCATGGGCTGCTAAATACTAATCTATTCACATAGAGATGAAAACTGAGGATGAAGATCAAAGCTAATCCTGCGTAGATTTTGACCTATGGCTCTAGGAAGAATAGTCACTTTAGACAAGAAAAGGAAATACTATTCAGTATATTTCTTTTTTCTGTATTTATGTGCAACATCTTTTTTCACCCTGAATAAAATGCTTATTCAGCTTTTTGCCCCTGAAATCTTTCTCCACACCAATTCTTTGTACATACTTCAGCTTAGTGGTTCTCTGTTTTATCTAGTCTAGGCATAAATCTCTTTTCTGAGGGTGGCATATCTGATATTCATGGGGAAACATTCTGGTCTTTAAAAATTCAAAGCACGTTTTTCTCTGTAAGTGCAATATTTGGAGTATGTACTTAAAACTGTATTTTATTTCTTTACACCCATAGCATGAGACAGTTAAATCCTATTCCTATTACTCAGTTTTCTTATACCTACTCTATGCTACATCAATCCTATTGTTTAAAACCAAGGTATGAATAGAGAGGAGGATTCAAGCATTTGTTCCATCTTTCAGGTTATACATATAATCACTGAATTATTAGGTTGGAAAAGAACTCTAAGATCATTGAGTCCAACCCTAACCCCAGTGCCACCATGTTCACCAGTAAACCATATCCCTAGGTGTCACATCAACACATTTTTGAAGACTTCCAGAGGTGATGACCACTTCCCTCAGCAGCCTGCTCTAGGGCTTGAGAACTCTTTTGATGAAGAATTTCTCAATATGTAATCTAAAATCTCCCCAGGCCATTTGAGGCCATTTCCTCTTGTCCTGTCACTTGTTACGTGGGAGAAGAGGTGGATCTCCACCTGTCTACAGTCTCCTTTCAGGTAGTTGTAGAGAGAGATAAGGTCTCCCCTCAGCTTTCTTTCCTCTAGGCTAAACAACCCCAGCTCCCTCAGCTGATGTGCATCTACAAATGTCTTTTGTGATATCTATCTGTTTAGGCATATCTTCTCTATCACTTTCCATACAGTTCTCCCCTCCCTATTCAGTCTTTCTTGATAAAAAAATGACTCCAGAACTAATTTAGAGAGGAATAGGGACCTGCTGCTTTAGTAAGGCAGTGGACCTACTTACATTTAATGTGATGAATCTCAGTTTACCTGGAAGCAGAAATATATTTTGGAGTGCCAACCTTTACTGCCCAAAATCCATCACTTCTAAGGTCATTTATCAGCAGAGGCAGAACCAATTGAGCACTTTCACTGCTTCTTCTGCCTTGTTACAGCAGCCTGGAAACATGGGTCAGATGGATGTACCAGTGTCCTGCAAAATGCCATACAGGGCAGCTGCTCCAGTTCAGCCTTGCAGAAGCCTGTGCCCAAAACCTAAGTGATGTAATTTTTTTTCTGAAGGCTCAGAGAGATGTTTTACAGCTGGTAGCTACCTGCTGGAAAGTGCCCAAGTCATAACACAGCACAAACTTATTTCAGTGAGAACTTCAGTTGTCCACAGCACTACCTCCCAAATTCTTGTAGTCTGCCAAAGATGCGAGATGCTTTTAAGGCAGAGAATAAATAAAGCTGTTCCAGGCAAAGCCACAACATGTGAGTTATGGAAGTGCTTTCTAATGTAAATCCTTCATATTTTTAACCCTCCATTCTTGCAAATGCCTTCTTCTTCCAGAAAGCCTCAGGCTTTCTGGAAAAAATAGGATCAGATCTATGAAATTCAGACAGTTTTTGTTGGTTAGCTAGAAATGAAGGATGAGCCAAGATCAGGCATGAAATTGAAAATTGTTCTCTCAGTGATAAGGAACAGTGTCAGAGGCCTTGGATGAAATACGTGACCTAACAGCCTTTCCATCTCTAATGTCATTGATTACAGTGATCATTAGCAATTTTCTTAATTATGTATAATATTTCCAGTTATCTGATTTCTTGCTTTGTCTCCATCAAGTACTTGCAGATAAATTTCATCTTTTCTTAGTTTATTGCTAGGTTTTAATGTAAAAGATTAAAGATATAATTACCTTCATTGCATGTCTGTAGAGCACCAGCCTCCAAATTTGCCTTCAATCCACATGAAACAAAGTTTAAGATTTCATAATATCTTCAGCTTCACCTCCACCAATTATTTAATTTAACAACAATACAGCATTTGAAAAGAAACATTAATATAAGTAATACATTATTGGCAAATGCAGAGGATAAAAGAAATGATTATGTTAGGCTTTTCTAATCTCAATAATCTGAAAGGATTTGACGTGTATAGCTCATGAATATCCTTTATACAGTTATTGGTCAGGGAAGACAAGGGCTGAACCACTGTGGCTATCAAGATGAGGGAAAGAGTGTAGTGCAGACATCCCCAAGCCAACAGCAATCTGAGCCCCTTGGCTCACACACAATGGCCACTGACATTCCAGATTATGATTCCTCCTACAGAGTGCAAGCCTGAAGCCAAAGCTGCCCTGCCTCAGTGGCAAGAGTTTCTCCAGCCCCTTGTTTCTGTGGTGTGCTCTCTTCTAAAGTAGGAAGGACAGGTTGGACAGGGAATGAGAAGGAAGGACAACTAACTGAGGCCAAGCATTAAGGACCAGTCTTTCCTATGGAACAGATAAAATTAACATCACTCTTTTTAATAAACTAATAAATGAATAAAATTCATAAATTAATATGTAGTGTGGGAAAGTTTGCCGAACCAAATTGATAAATATCTGTGGGCTTAACAAGCTCTTGCAGAAATGCTGCTTTTTGTCAGCCTTTGCATTTGCCTAGAAAAAGTAATGGGATTTTGTCTGACCCACCTATTCAAATAAACTCAGTTTTAGATATGTTTTAGTACTCAATTCTCTATAGTCCTCAAAATCTCCACATGGCATGGATGCCATGTGCTATGCCTGTTTTACCTGGCACAGCTGGTGCCTGCTGTGTGGGGATATTCTCTCTAAGCTGGAATCTAACACTGACCCACATTGTTTTTACAATTAAGTACAGATACATGTCATCAGCCTGCTGCCTAATATTCTTTGTTCAGCTTTGGCGATTCCTTTGGGGACACTTATATTCATTGATGGATATAGTGATGCCTTAAATGGATGTTTCTTAGACATCTCTTTGCTCTGATCTCACTCTTTAGAAAACAATACTATCTGTTTGTCCCAATTTCATCAGCAGATAAACGAGTCATCTTCCCAAGATTTTGTCACATGTTGACAAATAGGTATACGCCCTCAGTGGGGAAGCTGAGATGATGTCTAACCAACTTTTTACTTCACTTCACTGGCCAGAAACACTTCAGTTTTGTCCAGATATTTTTCATCAAAATCTTGCATAACCATTTTCACCCTATCATTTTACAGATGTGAAGACATCGGTTTTAGCAAAATGCCTTTTCCATTCTCCTGGCAGCTACAATATGATATTGTTTTGTCCTTGATCATAAACAATAACCATATTTCATCCTATGATCTTCTCATTTTGATCTGAAATTTAGTTGATGCTTTGAGCAATATTATGAAAATATTAAACACAACAATGAAGGGTGAGATTTCCATTTCATGGTATTGCTCCCCTTTAAATGCTGTACCTGCAGTGGAAAAGGACTTGTCCTCAGGTTACTTTAAGACACATTGATAGTAAGGAAACAATAGAGTTGACCATGTTTAGATTAACTCTAAAACATGAAATTTAATAAAAGATTTGCAAATGTTTCTGGGTAAGTTTTGGGTTTTTCTAATTTCACCATGTCAGGAATTTCAAAATAAATTTCTAAGGAAGGATCTACTAGCCCCTGTCTCTCTCTACATAGTAAAACTTGACATTGTACTGTTCCACCTTTGCATTAGATTAAATTTGAAGAAGAAAAGGATAAATCTCCCCAGAAAAATCATCAGATGTGAAAGTGAGAAAGATTTTGTCTAATGAAGATTCCTCTCCTTCCTCTTTTTGCAAGTGTTACGCCTGTGCTAAACAGAATGCTCTAAGAATCTTGAGCTAAAGAAATGTCTGACACTTCTTGTGACTGAAGGTCCTAAGTGCTTCAAGGCTGAGATCTTAGAAGAACTTTGGGGAACACCTTATTAACTTAATACATCAGTATTTTCTGCAGGTTTTTGCACCTTCTTGGTTTGGATTGTGTTTTTTATTTTTCCCCCCCTTTTTCTGTTGCTAATATTGATGACAAATGTAGCTAATAATGGATGATATTATAATAAAAACTAGAAATGCTGCTAGAATGACAGCTATAGCAAGGACTCTTTAAAAATACTTGCCATGCTACAGTTGTCTATATACCTTTCTTTTAAACTGGTGTTAAAAAATACTAAATAATTCCATCCATTCCATCATGAAATGAGAAAGCAGATGAAAATGAAAAACTATCTTGCCACTCTTGAGTTAACCTCTCATAAGAAATAAATGGGTGCATTCTCATGTTCAACAAAGAGGAAGGTAATGGATAAGGGAAAACCATCTTTTTTCATTGTGCATCTTGGCATCAAAGCCTAAGTTTCTTGTGAAAGAATAATAAAAGGAGAGATACCTAAGGGAGAAAATGGTAATCTCCCTATGTTTCTAAAATAAGAGCCTCCCTACAAGCCGCTCTGCACCAGCACCATTCTGCTCACAAGTAGCCTGGATGACACTATCCATGCAGAAGTCTAACATGGTCAAACTTTGGAGACAAAGTTTGTGGTTTCCCTTGTCCTGGCCTACACAGTCCTAGCTGAGGTAAATCAATGGAAAAGGATATTTTTGTCCTCTCTTCAGAGAAAAAAAAAAAAAAACAAAAAAACCAACAGAATAGCATTGCTATCACTAGCCTACTTTATAAGATGTCCCTGAAATCCATGATCTGTTTTTTCAATAGTTTATTTGGACCTGAGCAACATCAGTTATCTGTATTTAAACATTTTTTGGGTTATTTGCCACTGAATTAAACAGATAAGTCAACGTAGCTGATCAACCCTGATTTCAGATGGTCATGTCTTTTGGAAACTGTCAGCTATAGAGTCATAGATATGGTGTTAAACCCAGCTTAACATCGCTCACCTCAATAAACGTGCAAGTCAAAATGTGTATTTTAGTCTCATCACAATCATTTAGCCACTGAGTGGCCTTGAAAACTGATGTGCCTTTTTTATGGTGTCTGTCATTGAAGAAAATAGCAAAACAACCACACTTCAAAGAAAAATGCTCAGCTCTATTAAAAAAAGAAAAAAATAAGCCAATTATTAAAATGCTACTGTGTTCTATTGAGGTGTTGCTAAGTGTCCTTCTCAATCTGTTCTGAAACTCACTAATTGCATTTATCTCCACAATCTACCAGGTATTTGTTTAGTGATATTGCATTTTTATTACCATTTACCACTGTAACCTGTGGAAATGTTACTAAGGACAAACCCAATTCCTCATTAATAGTAGCAAAAAGAGGGCAGATTACTTTTCAAGGTTCTATTTATGCTATTTTGGGATTTACTAGTACTTTAAATGCATAGTTGCATTTACCAATCCAGTTTGTACACACATACATCTGTGCAGGAGAAGAAGGAAGCTATGACACTGCCTCAGCTTGTTTGCTAAGAAGCAAAAATATCCAGACCTCAAATGGGAAAGAAACCAATAAATGACAGCCATGAGAGACAGCTAGACCAATAGCTCCCTGCCTCCCTCATTTCAGCAGCACTGGAACAGCTGAGATTGAACAGCTTTTGGGTGAGCCTGCACTTTAAGACTATCAGGAAAAACCCTCAGAAACTAAATGCATTCAGCACTAAAAGAAATTCAGAGACTACTTGGCTATTTCAGAGTGGCACATGCCACTTGGCTCAGTTTAATGGAGCCCCCCTACAAAAAGACAGGCTGGGAGATCTGCCAAGTGAGGCTTGAAGAAGGCAAAACTATTATTATGGAAGAAACTGAGAAAAGCACCATCATAAAACACATTCAAATTTTACTTGTACGTAGTCTACTACTCACATATTGCAAGTAGATTCCACAAATTATCTTATGTAGAAAACAATCCAAGTCAGTAGGATATTTTCTCAGCTTTTCCAACTAAAAGATTTATACATTAGAAATGCATTATGTCAGATAATTCAGCACTTCTATTTCCTTCCTCAGCTGTTTTTCTCTTGATGCTCTGTTCTTCAGGCACATGTGGCCTAGTGTGGACTTTGTCTGCAAGGATACGTCACGTATGAACTGGTCAAATCTGTTATGGAAGAGACAGTTCTCCATGAAAGAGCAGGAGCACCAAGACAAGGAAACCTGTCAAAATATAACAGTTTCTTTCCATGAACCCATGAAAGCACAATTCAAACAGATGATGAAGCAAACTTTAAATTAGTAAAGACGCCATATATGGAGCCTCACTGATAATGGGTGTTGGAGAAACACTGATGTTTACAATAAGTGTTTAAAAGTGTTACTGAATCAAGGGAATGGCTGGGATTGGGCTTAAAATAAGTGAAATGGCTGTCTTTTCAAAAATACAGAAAAAAACCCCAAGATTAGGCAGCTGCCAAACCTGAACTGTGTTAGAAGAAAGGCTGTTTACATCTGATTGATAAGCACTTCAGAGTTCATTGAGGGAACTGGCTGCAGCCTATTGCTCTTCATCAAATGTTTTCCATTTACATATGGATTTGATTGAAGAAATTCCTAACTTCCTGTAATTTTGGAAAAGCATGCTTTGCAAAGGATCAGCAGCTTGATGGGAGGATAGGATACATTATTTGTTTTCCTTCTTACCCATCACTGTGGTCTCAGGTCATGTATATAAGCATCTGAGAAGATAATCTCTAGGTTTCCCTGTATCCAAGTCTTCCAACCATTGGGCTGTCAGCTGTACTTTTTCCAAAAAAAACCTAGGATAATTGCTATTCCTTTTACATCTGTATCATCTCGAAAATGCCTCCCTGCTTTTGCCACACTATTCTCCATGTTTTCATGACCCTTCTCCTATTTCAGTAGCAATTTCACACTTCCTGATGTGCCTTCTTGTTAGTGAAGCCAAGATGCTGCCATGACCCTGCCTGGTTTCCTTTTCCAGTCTCCCCAGGTGATTCACATACGTCCGCAATATATTCCTTGGAAATCAGTGGCTTAATTCCTGTGGTGTCACATGAGAAATTAATGCTTTCAAGTCTCCGCAGAATTGATGTTACCTACCAACATTCCCATGTTGAGACTCTTAAATTGCATAATCCTTTCATGCACCCTTTGGACCTTTCTTCCACAAACCCTGTGCTGATAAAAGTGTGCTTGAAATGAGACCCCAGTTTTGTGACCAAGTCTTCTTCTTCTGTCCAGGTCTCATCATAGAACCCATTCTTTCCACTGTGCCACCATTCCCTCACCACCATTTCTGCACTGTTTCACATTTGTCTCATTAGATATTTAGTAGGTAAATTAATTTTTAAAAAAGAAAGAATGCAAAATAAAATTAGATTACTTTGTAGAATCTACTTTGTAGATCACTTCTACTTTGTAAAAGAGTCAGTCTAGTACGTCAGTAAAATTTCTCAAAAAGTCCTGTAGAAGTTCTACCAGACATTAGTCCACAAAGGTGATAATCTCTTCAGCACAAGGGTTTGTTCTTCTAGTATATCGTACTATACTAGTATAATATATATTATATATACTATATATATTTATTATTCCATAGCATAATGTCTATATTCTATATTCTATGTTCTGCATTATGTAGTATGTATTATATATTTTGTATATAATTTATATATCATATATTATTCTATTGTATATATTTATTATTCTATACCAAAAGAGCCTCAGTCTCACTGTAAAAGTAAATCAACAGCACTGTAATACAGAAATTATAGATATCAGAGGAAGCAAAAGATGAAGCCCAAGTAATGGCCTGAGATTCAGGGGCTTCCAAATTCATTCACGTTCTACCTGAATGTAAAACCATCGATGTGCCCAGATAAGTGATTTATGGTTCTGTGGCTTTCTATGGTAGAACAACACTGAGTTTCCCTGCATCACTGTTCTGCCATCTCTACCATTAGCACTCTAAACAACTCAGGACAGAGTGCCCCTCACTCTACATATGATGACTGCAGCAAAGAAATTTCAAATTCTTCTGGTCTCCTGGGCTTTAACATATTATAACTATTTCATTAAGAGTTTACCAGTAATATAGCAGTTACTAGTAATACTCAAAAATGCTTTTCTTTCCTTTTTTTTTCTCTTTCTCACCAACATAGGCACACACACCCCATTCACACAGGCTTTCTTTGGCTGCTATCACCACCACGCATTGACCTTTGAAATATGGAAATAAAAGTGCTCAGAAATAAAGCTGGCAGCAACAGCAGCCCAACTGTCGTCATTTAAAATCTGAAACAAGTGGGGCCATAGTTTGCCAGCAGTCTTCATAATTACTTGAAGCAGTTGTCACTCTGGCTCTAGTTTGTTCATTACACCCCAAACAAACAGCTGATATTTGTTAAAGCACATAAGCCACTCTGTTGAGCCAGGGTTCTTTATTGTGAGGAACCCTGCAGCTGCAAGTCACACGCAGTTCATAGTATTTCCTGATTTCCTTTGCTTTATTTGCTTCCCTGCATTCCCTTTACAGCAATGGTTTTTTTTATCAGAGAGAGTTAAAAAACCAAGCACAATAAGGTAAACATTAGCTGACATAAAGCTTGATAGGCTTAAGGTTTATGACTCAAATCTGGTTCTCATTAAACAAATTCTTCTGCTGTCATAAAGAATGCTTAGCAATAAGAAAATCATGGATGGAATTTGAGACTTTTGCTCTCCAATGAAACAACTGCCACTTAGAGTTCAGCATCCTCCCTCTGCAGATGCCTGAAAGGGAAGCAAGTGGATGGCATCAATCTGAGCAGAATTGGGTGATTTTGGGGAATTTCTTTTGCTGCTTTGCATCCTGAAAATGGAGGCTGAGGCTACTGTTCTGCAATAGTTTACACTCAACTGGGTGATGGTTGTGATCTTCTCTGATCAGCTACTGGGTGAAAGATTCCCTTTCAGTCTGCAGCTGGCAGGTCTCCATGGATGTTGGTGGAGATGAAGCAATGGAGAAGGTACGCAGAAAGCAGAATTGGTTTCCTCTGTGTTGTATGAGGGAATAAATCCTGTCTGATAAGACTTTTTTTGAACTTACTCTGGCAACATGAGCTTGAAAAAATAAAAACAATAAAAGTGCTCCAGTAGGCCAAAGAAGCTGACATAGTCTTGTACAAGACTAAACCTAAAATAAGCTCTATATGTGTGAGCAGCAATCTCAGCCTGGTCATCTTCACAGCAACAGTCACTGAAGGAAATAATGAAATTTCTTTTAAAGTAAAGAAAAAAGCCCAAAACAATGAAAGATTTAAAATGTCGCATATTTCATTTTAATAGCATCTCAATCTCTTTCTCATTACTTTCAGAGAATTTTTATATGCAAAACCCCTGTTTGGCAGTCTTTCAGATGATATGGAAGATGTTATTGGTTGTCCTTGTTGGAGGGGAAGAATAACTGAGATGTTACTGAAAGACTTTAAAATGTGCATTAGACAAGCAGTCAAGGTAAGAAAAGACCTGTAAAGGGATAAAATGTGGTTTATTTCTATCCTGTTTAGTTGTAAGTCCAAGTTCATTGGTGTGGAATCATGAGTCCAGCACATTGTCTAGTCTGACATCTGTGCATCCAGCAAATAATGCTGAGCTATTTGAGATAATGCTTTTATCTAGACAGACGAAATATGCATTCCTAGTCTACTAATCAATTTTTCCATTAAACATGGGACAATGACAAAGAAAGAAGGAAAGTGAGAGGCAGTGCAGGTGGTCTGGTAGGTGGGGGATGTTAAAGTCATGTATTTAAGAACTTTGAGAAAGCCAGGGAATGAGGTAAAGATTCATGTATTCTCACGGTAAAGGGGTAAAAAAAGTAAAGCTCAATGGAGTGAAACTGGGTAGGAGATGGGACAACATTACATGACATTTTCCATTCAGTCACTTCCAGCCTTCTGCTAAAAATCTATAAACATGCAGTATGTGGAACAAGTTAGGTTTTGATTATTCACAATTTAGGCCTTTATTTTCTCATTATTTAATTTCTCATTATCTTTCCAACGTATTGGCATATATAGCTTGCTCTCAACAGAGATTACTTTGTCTTTCTGCTCTCGTTTGAGTCTGACTTTTCTACTTTGCATATAAGGGGTCAAGTTAGACCTCTGTTATTTTGACAAGCGCTGGAAAAATCAAGGGTCTGGGAAAAAAAGGAAATGAACAATCCCTAAACTCAGTCTAGAGGATTTGCCACAAATAAAATACAGTATTTGCTAAGTGGAGATATGTCTACAATACATCCTTAAGAAGGGGCTAGGAGAACTTCCCGGGTCACAACTCTCAGCTCTGATAGATGTTCTGGCCACTCCCTTACTCCACACTGAGATAAATGCCAAGGTGTGAAATCCCATCCTTCCATGCTTTCACTTTCAGGGAAAAAAAAAAAAGGGAATCATGAGGCAAGAAGGGGAATTTTAAAGTGTACAACCAGTTCCCAGTCTACAGTGTTAGGGACAGGACTGCAGGGAGTATTTGTGCCTTCCTGCTCTGCACGCTGGACATCATCACTGTGACCTTGCCCCTGATGGCACCAAGCCAGTGCTGCAGTGGGTTATCTGCCAGTACAGTCAGAGAGAAATTGCTTTTGTCCTGATGGAAGTTTTCTGCTCAACCAAAAGAGGGGTTTTTTTCCATTTCTACATAAGTTAAACCATGCTCAACACTAAGCACACTGCAAGGATGCAGAAATAGCAATGACATCATGAGTTAAACTTGCAAAACTATTTTATTTGTTTCACTATTCTGTCCCAAGTATCAGTGGATTGTTTGTGGGAAGGGTGAGGTAGAAACATGATGCTCCAGTAGATAACCCAAGCTGAGTAATTTATTGCAAGGCATAAGCTTCCATCCTGTGCTTCCTGGTTTTCTTATATGCATAAATAAAGCAAGTTTCATTGGAGCTTTGGCAAGCCTGGCAAATCTTTCCAGCAGAAGATTTTAAAATTATTTTCCTTAGCAGCTCTGCCAATAAGTGCACCCACTGAAGAGATAGCAGAATGTTTGAAAGGAAAGGGCGACAGCAGAGTAGTAATTTCCTAATATCCTTCACCAGACATGCCCTTCAATGACCAGAAAACTTTTTATGCTGGGAAATTTTAAAAGCAGGATACAGCTGACAAAGATCGAGGGGAACATGGCAATGTAAAGAGCTGCCAGAAGAGAGAGGTACTGGGCATAGAACTGATGACCAAGCTGAATCTTCTACAAAAAGTTTAAGATTTATTGATTGAAAGACTGAGGCAGAACTATAATGATATAGAAATACATGTTAAACAATAGTGCTAAGCATTATAAAAGGCTCTATATCTCAACTAGGAAGTAGTGTTTCTAAAATTTTTTTACTTTCAGTAAGTATTTCCTTTGTCTCATTAATTAAACTGTCTGCTCATACTGTGACAAACACCATAAAGCTGTTGCTACTTCTAGGTGGACTGAGGGCAGTCAAAAGCCAAAGTAAAAAGCATCTGAATAAAACAATACTGAAACCAGTGTGTATTGAACTCTTAGTATCTGGTTTATACTTGTATGAAATATATTTTAAGAGGCAAAGGTTCAAAAGCAAGTATCTAACGGGGCTTTTTTTTGTTTCCCCCATTTTCTCATTTTCCTTCTGTTTCCTGAATATATTGTATTATTTAAATATCTTACAAGATAGACAGTGTTGTCCCTCAATTTAAGTCCTGGCAAAAGAGCATTAGAAAAAGTGACAAGACTATCATTCAAGTGAAAGGGTCATACTAGTGGCTTGTTACTTCATTTTCATGACAAAGATTGCATATGACATTTAATATCCAACATCTTTCAAGAAATATAGTGAAGTGCTCCACCACTTTGACCTTTTCTGGGGTCTTTACTTCTGATTGGCTCATCCATTCCTCTCTTTCCCAGGCGTTATGGCCCTATCAATCAAGGAAACAGAGATTACAGTCCACTCTGAAACAATGCGTATTTAAAGGAGGAACTATTAGGCCCCACCTCTTCTGCAGCTTAAAGTTGTTATAATAGGTCACTGGAAAATGTTTCCTTTCAATTTTTCTTCTCCAGCTGATTGCAACAAATTATACAGTTATATAAATAATAAAGTCTTCAGGATTGGCAGATATACAGTGTCCACAGCACCTAACAACACCCCTAGGCAACGGGTTTGCATGAGGAATGGATTTGGCATGATTAAACCAAGAATGCTCACTGAGGGGCAGAGGCTTTTGTTCATTTCCAGATCAACCTTTGTGCTACAGCATATTTCTTTCTCTTTTGTTCTCACCCCCTGTCTGCCCTCTCTGTATATATTTTGGGGGGAGGGCAGGCAAAATTGAAACACTTTGAAAATATCCACCTGCAAAAAGTATTAATTAGTAACACCTAGTTCTTTGGTGGCAGTTTTCAACTGGACATCTCAAAGCACTTCCCAGAAGTGGCAAGGGATATTTTTAGGAATTCCCTGTGTTTGAGCCAGAGTCAACTGTGGAGCCAGGAATAGAATACAATGTTCCCCATTTCCCATGCTGAGTGCTACTCCCTAGGAACCAAAATCACTACTGAAATTGCACTGATAAAAACATGCATTTGGGTTTGTAGGAAGGTAACAGGAAACAATGAGGAACACCACAGAGGACCACCTGCTTCTCCTTTATTCATTGTTGCTGTATTTCCTCACAAAAGAAACAGTAAGTTGTAAACTGCAATTCACAGCAATGACAAATAGATCAAGGGGTTTATGGTCACTAGTGGCTGGCATCAGCTCTGAATTGTGCTCTGTGGTGACCAAATTCTTAGCCATGAGACTGAAGATACAGTGAAGTACCATTGAAGCTGCTAGCAGTCAGTGCTCTGTTCAAGCAGCTCAGCAAACTAATTGGATTGCATTCATATGGAGGAGGAGAGGAGCATAAAGATAGGAAATGGACAAATAAGAACTTCAGGGAAGGGATTTTCAAAAATGTACAGACAGGTATAAAGACACCCTGACTGAAAACCATCAATCTGAAATAGAGGGAAAAAAGAAACCCCAGGTTTTTCATCATTGCCTATGCAAAGTCAGGAGCATGTACTCCGAGGGCTGTATTTGGTCTTAAGTGTAGTCATCTATTACATCTATTACATGTTGGACTCAGCATCTTGTGAGGTTTAAGGAAGCACAGTTAGCTGTATGAGCAGACTGTGATGTTGTCTGAGAACCAGCCACAACTACAAGGAGGGCAGGACCAAGAGAGTGAAGGGGGAGCTCTCTTCTGCTCTCCCTCGGCTGCTCAGTTTTTGCTAGTCTGATAGCACGAGAGTCATTGGCTCTTCCAGACAATGCCATTGTTTATTGTGTCTGCTTTCTGTCTGAGTTAGGGTGAAGGTTCTCTAAGAATTACTTTTAAAACTTGAACTTTACTAGAAATCTTGTTCTTCAAAACCAATCTCTTTATGGAATCTTGTTAGATTTGATTAAATTTTCAGCAGGAAACATTTTTGGAGTTCGAACTGCTGAGGGTTCAAGAGTTTCAAGAGTTCAACAGCCAAAATACTCTGCATAGGGCACTCAGCTGAGATTTTGGAGGTTTTAGCTCAAGTGTATTAGTCCTGCTCCAAAAATAGAATCTTTAACTTAAATTATGAGGTACAAGCTAATCCTTGCTAATGTGTTGTCCTCCCCTTATCCATCTCCACCAAAAAAAAATAAACAGCCAAAGCCCAAAAAATCCAATTCAAAAGAGTTATTCAAAATAATTATACACCTTATTCTGTTTGTTTCAGTGCTACCATGTCACTGCTTGTGCTGCTGGATTTCCATGGCAATTAAAGGAACATTTTTGTGCACATTTTATACACAGAACAAATGTCCTTGTTGCTTGCTCACTTCTCAAGTTGATGGCAAATATCATCTGAAGTTCCAAAAATCATCACAGCCTTCAACACTCAATATTTTCTATCTTCTCTCTTTCTGCTTTACATCCAAGAGCTATCTTTTTATTAATATATTGCTTACTGTTCCCCAGGCTGTAATACCTTAGTCCCTTTGAAACTAAAAATATTAATCAGAAGAGATGTTAAAACTTTTCTTGACCTTAGAAACAGCCCGTCCTTTTCTTTTGCCATTAAAATACTGTTCAAGAGATGATTTGTTTCCTGAGGGGCATTTATTATTTCATTGCTGCTTTTATATTTTCTGTGTTTCTGTTTGGTTGAGTTGTTTGCTGTAGGTGGTTCTCAGACCATTTTTTTCAGAATGAGTAAACAAAGTAATCAATGTTGTGAGTGACAATCTTGTCATGAAAATGTTTTTCTCCAAAGAAGGTTTGTGTCCTTCACCAGGTAGGGGACTTAGTCTAAAAGTGAGATGCAAGCTTAAGCAAACTTTAAAAATTTAAAAATTCAGGTAACTACTGTGGGAATTCATGCAATAACTGGATCCCCTTGGCCAAGTGTGTTGGCTACCAGCTCTTGAACCCCAGCTGTAGTAATCTCAGGTATCCCAGCATTCACCCACCAGCAAAGCTCAAGTTCATGATTCAACTTTTTTTAGGCCTCATTCTCCCTGCATCTTGAGTGCCAGAGATCCTGGAGAAGTGTCCTGGGCAGGGCAAAGGCTTGGCAGAGCAGCAGCATGCCTACCCACCCCTGGAGCAAGGACGGGGGCAGCTTTCCCCAAAACGCCACACAGGAATAGATGCTGAACTCTTCCCTGCTACTCCAACAGCCAAGGATAGAGGCTGTCTGAGCTGTAAGGTGATAGCCTGTGTAAAGCACAGACCCTTGCAGCATATTTTCTTTTTCTTAGTTTGGGTTTTGGCTTGGTTTTTTAGGGGTTGCTTTGTATTTTTTTTAACTACAACATAATTTATGTGAAACACTCTGGGACTTGACAGCACTCAGCCTGCAGGCTTATGCCTGAGAATGCACCTAAGCATAAATTATTGCACAATAATTCAAGCCCTGTCTGGTCTTATTGCTAAATAAAATTAACCCTGTGATATGAACCAAAATATCTTGAAATGAAATTGCACTTTTCCAGGAGTTCAACCAAAAGAAAAATAACCCGAACCACTCAACAAAAAAAAGTTCTTATGAGTGAAGTAAATATAACTCGCTTTCATCTCAAGATGTTATTTTCCCTTTTTTTAAGAAGCCAGCAACTTAGTTGCTTTTGTTCTGCAAGTAATGTGAGAAGCCTTTTAATACATACTCTGGTTTCATCATTCAGAAGCAAAGCAAAACCAGAAAGTTGCATGTGTTCCTGGATTTTACCTTTAATGAAAAATACCTTTTCTACAGTATTTTGTAACACCAGCAATAAAAGGAATAGTACAGTGATCTGAAGAAAATACCTAGGAGACAGGAACTTCTCTGCCACCCTCTTTTTAAAAAGTTCCCAAAATTAAAGCGGTGCAGGAGTTCCTCAGTGCTGTCTTGGTAACAAACCAGGGGGTCTCTGCTCCTCTTAAATTAAAATATGTACAAATACACGCCAGCACATAAGGAAACTCTAAGACTCTGCTGACAAGGAGTGTGAGGAAGACTGACTGAAGAAGCAGAGCCATGAAATATCAGTTACATTGACAGGAAGGCTTGAGAATTAAAGATAGTAAAGCTCTTGTGACATGCAGTTTATTTGCTCTTTATGTCTGCAGGAATGAGGAAAATCTGGCCTTTTACTGGAGAAGTCAGCCTCTCACAGGATCCAAGTATACAGCCTCCTTCAGCTCAAGAAATCGTACTGCCTACAAAAAGACATAGATCTAGCAAACAGTTTCTCATATGTATAACTAGCAACTAAAGTTACAGAAATTCATTTCTATATCACTTCAGTGGAAAAGATGAATTTAATGCCAAGGCTAAACTCCAAACCCATGTTCATAATTTTGGATGTTTTTATTTCTTGACTGGAGTGATCCTCTCTCTCACCAGATAAACAGTGATTACAGTGCTCATACCAATTCATGTCAAGACAGGAGGATTGTTTAAAACAATCTATGTCATGTTTAATACACTAAGCCTATGAGTGGTGCCATGGAGTTTATTTTGCAAATGCACAAAATCTGCTTACAATAAAAAGTCTGAGTCTGAAAGCAGATATTTATTAAGGTAGCCCTAAGGAACCACAACATAGTAACTACTGAGAACCACAGCACACACACATACACACACACANGTCCTTTTGTCAACCTCCTTTATGCACAGGAATGAGAAAAGTGCATTTGAATCAGAATCAAAGACAGAGAAACTGCTGGGTCTGCTCTCTACATGCCTTTGAACTGGCCTAAGCATGCCTCAGTCTAGCTGGGAGACATGCATATACTAGCTTGAGGATTTCAGTTATAAAACCAAGGAGCCTTTAGTTTGTGTATTTGTTTCATTAAATGTGGCACCATATATAACTTGTGAAAAAGGGTTTTGAACAAATCTTCATGCAGCTTTCAAAAGCAAGATAAAGAAACACTGACTGGTTTGTCTTTCCAGTCAAGAGACTGGAAAAGCAAACAACATTCTTTTAGGTGCTACTTTTTAAATGGGATCTTTTCAATGTAAACTCTACAAGATCTTCCTGCAGGCTTGCAATACTTCCCTAGTGGACAAGAACTATATCCACTAGGATGTCTTGGTCATCATTTTTGGGAGATGACATGATACAATTATTAGTATCCACTCTCAGGTCTGGAGACAGAGGAGCAACAGGGCAGTGAGTGCAACTATGCAATGCAAAATAGAAATAATATGCTAATACAAAACAGAAATAAAGACACAATTTCCACAATGGAGAAGAGTCCAATGTGACTAGCTTGGAAAAAATCAAAAACTTTGAACAGAATGAAGAAAATAATTAGGTCACTGAGCCTGAGCCAGGAAAAAATACACACAAGAGGAAATTTCAACAGCAGAAGTATTTTATATTAGCTCATCCAAAGATTTAACGTGCATGGGCAGCGTTATGTTTTGTCTTCTGGAAAGCTATTATGGGCAGGAAAGATTGTTAGGAATTTCTATGCCATCTCCACAATGTAACCAGTCCTAGTCAACAAATTACATATGTGGCTGTATACATATGATATGAGATAGCCTTTAAGCCTGAAAGCTGAATACTGAACTTGCCTTAATGAGAAACAGCACAAAGCCTGCTTGTTAACCCTTTTAATGCTGTACGCTACACACAACCATCAAGATTGAAAATAAATACCCAAGACTGTTATTCTCCTCACTGCACATGTGGAAATTTAATTATGCTAACATTTTTACACAATAAAATCACTGTTTCAGATGCTGGAAAGAAGTTACTGTTGTTTCCAAGGATTTTTTTTTTTCCAGAAGGTGGATACAGTATAGGACATGATAAGTAACAGCTTAGAGAAGCCTTTCTCTGGTGCATGAAGGGTATTAAATGATTGGAAACAATCTGCACAGAATTACCAAAGGAAAATTATGTTTGTTCAGCCTGATTGCCACCTGTGATGAAAGACTTGATAAGGGAAGAACAGTAATTTCACTTTGATTTCCATAAGGCTTTCAGAATGTCGTCAGCTGAGATGTCAGGAGATGGATGGACACGAGGTTGGTGGGAAGAACTGCTGGACTGTTGTGCTTGATGGGTTATGTTCCGTGGTGCAAAGTACAGCTGGGGGCCAATTATTAGAGTGTTCTGTGATTCAGTTCTGTATATCTAATGGCAACCTGAGTGATGTGAAGAAAGGCACCCTTAGCACCCTCATGGATGACACCAAACTGGAGGAAGCTGCTGACGTGCCGGAAGGCAGGGTCCAAAACCAAAGTCTGGAGAAATGAACCAGGCACATGAACCAGAAGGTGAATAAAAGCAAGCACAAAGTCCAGCTAAGATGGAATAACCTAATGCAACAGAGGCTGGGACCTGTCTGATTAGACCTCTGCTCTGCAGAAAATATTCTGGAGGATCACAGTGGACAAGTTGAACATGAATGAGTGTATTATTATTGCAGCAGGAAGACAAGCAAGAAGTCAAAGGAAGTGTTTATTTCCTTTCCTTATCACTTATTACCTTGTATCTGGAATATTCTGTATGATTTGGGACCCCTTTCATACAAAGCAAACCAGAGAGCTCTCTGGAGGGCCAAAGAGAGAATAATGGCTCTAAAGCATAGAAGAGAGAAGCTAAAGGAACTGGAATTGTTTCGTTGGAGAAAAAAAGCATAAAGAAGACTGTTCTCCACTGCCTAAAAGGGACAGTAGAGGGGACTTCTCAGAGATGCACAATATAAGGACAAAATGCAATGAATGATCACACACTTCAGAAATGGACATTTCAATCAGGGTAGTAGAGCACTGGATGAGGGGCCCTGAGAATAGTGGGTTCTCCTTTCTTTGAGATCCAAAATACTCACCTGTACAAGGCCCGGAGCAAGCTGACATAACAGGAAGTTGGCCCTGCTTGAGTGGGGAGATGGACTATGGGATTACCTTCTGATCTAAATTTTTCTGTGGTTCTATGATATAAAATACTATGTGCCTAAAAAGCCTAAAGCCTGTATCACACACAAACTCCACTTCACTACCCTGGTGTATGGTTTATGTCCCAGCAGAAAAACTCTTCTCATAACTAGTATCTGGCGATTATGGGAACGCTCATGCTTTTGGAAAAAGCAACATGTATGAAGTGGTTGTAGCACTTCAAAGGCACTTTGAATTCACAAATCTTATCTTGCAGGAAATATTCTAACCCCTGAGCAACTCACCTCAGTTCAAAAGAGAGCTGCTCTGTAATTCATTTTCTGAAGCCTCTGTTGAAATAAGCCAACATACAAGAAAAAAATGTAAGAATTGTACAAGCAAAAGGACAAGCAAGTAGGGACTGACTCTATAGTCAATTGATTAAGGCACTGAAGTAAGTGAAAAAAGAACTGGTGACAATTAGAAAAGGGTAAGATGAGAAGGTGTCTGCTCATTCACGTGTTTTATATGTGAGAATCATCAATTAAATTATCCAGGGAAAACAGAAAAACACCTACGTCTTCTCTCCCAGCTGAGATAATTTTTGCATCTGCTTGCCAGTCAATAATAAGGGAAAAAAATAGAAAGAAAGTGAGAACTTATGCTGAATACATGGGAGAATTGAATTCTGTCCCTTTTTCAGCTGTGGACTATCGATGTGATACAAGGTCTGTCCCTCAAATCAACATTTCACAGGCAGTGAGCCGTAACAGGAGTCCTTTGCTTGACACTCTGAGATCTAATACAGAGAGCACTGGTCCATTTTCAAGTGTCCCTGGAGCCAGTGTGAGCTGTGTTGTGAATACAGGCTACAGCTATTTAGTGCTCCCAGGACCACTCTCTGACCAACTGCATGGAGTGCATCTATCCGTTCTCAGCTTCCAAAAGGGCACGGACTTCTCCACAGTTTCTACTGGGACTAGTTCCTGGCCTAGCTTGATGTCCGTGCTCAGGAATTGCCAGAGGAATTGGTACGAGCCAAAAGTATGTCAGGAACTGTTTTAAGAATTCAGAACAGGGTTTGAGTGATCACCAGAGCATAAGGCTTATGGCTACACATGGAAAAATAAGAAAAAGTAAAGTATTGAATAAAGGCTGTGATGCAAATGCTGTCCTCCTCAGTTAGTAAACATGCCTTCCCTCTGCTACCCTTCCAAGTCAGGCCTTCAAATCTTTCCTCTTTCTTTTCTGAGCTGCTTACTAGGTGTGTGAGATAAGATCTCTGTGCATTAGTGATCAAAATCAGTACGATACCCCATCAATCCTCCTGCCTTTCTTTATCTGTTTCATCATTTTAAACTTCTATTCCAAACTTTTTGTGCAAGGACTCACTTCATCTCACATTTTATGGCATGAAATCCAGTCAGGACCCAACCCAGGCTAGAACTGCTTTATAACAAAGATTGTCAAAATGATAACATTTTTTAACAACTTTGTGTGTTTTTAAGACAGATGTCGTGCTTTAAATTATCCCATTCTTTAATTTACACTTGGTTTTGTTTCTCAGTTCATGAAGTCTGTCTCATATATTTTTAATACTGATTTAGATCATCAAATGGGAAAAAAATCTTGCCATTTCCTAGTTCAGGGGATCTAGGACTAGATAGTGATTGAAATATCTCTGTGATGTCTCTAATTTGTACCAGTTTAGTAACAATTCCGGTGAAGCAAACGGAGACATCTGGAAACACCAGTTTCTCAGCATCAGACTAACAGACCTCAAGTCTTTATGCTGCTTCCCGGTTTTGCCAGAATATATTCTTCCTGGAGCTGGCACAGGCCCTGGTACAATGGACTACTTCATGCCTGTGTTATGGCTCCTTTGTGCTAACCTGCAGTGAGAAAACTGATAGGACACACATTTGTTGAATAAAGGGCTGTCATTTATTTCTCTATAAAAGCCGTATTTGACTGTAACTGTAGACCTGTCAAAACTCAGACACTGAGCATCCTTGCTTCAGCTCCACATTTTCACATACCAACTAGGAGGCCTGAGAGACCCAGCACCCATGTCCCCAGTGTCTTGTGCACCACAATGGAAGCACATATTCCCTCAAGCAGAAATACCCCATTCTAAAAGAAGAATCTTGCATGTGGATGGCGTAATGGAAAACCCTTTTGTCATTAAAAACACGCCAAATTTTTGACAAAAGGAATTTTAAAAAAATGGTTTGGGAAAAAGTCTCAATCATCCAGACTGACACCTGCTGTGAAATCAACAGAAGTGTGAACTAAGTAGCTGGGGAGCCATCAGTTCAGAATTAGGAATGTGTCAGCCTCAGAAGCTGGGCAAATCAGGGGGCCTTGAGAAGTAAGAAGCCAGGCAGCTCAGGAGACCTAGCTGGCAGAAAGCACTGGCATCTTTATTGGCAGCATTTTTTTCAGTAAAAAAACACATTTCAGCATGTTTTTGACACAATCTAATCCTCATAAACCCACCAGAGACACAACTAAGTCACCCTAATTGTGCCAGATGTGAATATCAGTTGGAAGATGGTGGGAGAGAGGAAGGCTGGGGGAGCTACCGTGTCTCAAGGAAAGCAAAATATTGCTAATAGGTCTTGAGTGCTTTTTGCTGTTTAAAGTATTGCAGAGAAATCGCTTCTCAGTAAAAGGGTTTTTTTCCTCAGGGACTAAAAGGACCACAGTATATCAAAGTAGGATGACCTACCTGGTTCCCTTTGGCAGCAAAGGCTATGTACAACTGCATTCATATGGGACATGGTCTCACTGCCGTTTAGGGTATTCACAGCTCAGGGTAGGGGTGAATGAAGGGGTGCATAACAGCTGAGCATTTGTAACTCTGTTCCAGTTAATGAGCTTGTGAGTTTTTGTGTCCATCTTTCCTTCACAGAAGTGGTCTGCATGTTGACTCAGAGCTGCTACAAGGTCAAAGCGCTCTTTAACGCGATGAACAGTGTGTGCCTGATAAGTCTGACCGCAGGAGGATATTTTTGTCTCAGACTGTACAGAAGCCAAACCAGTTTTGTTGGAATCAAAGAGTCCAAGCTTTGTTGTTACTGGAAATTGGCAAGAAGACAGATTGTTCATGGCATTGCTTCAGTGGGACAGGACACAGGTTTACTATGTATGACCACAACTTGATCAAGTCCTTTAAGGCTTGACCTCACATTCTTTCCTTATGTTTTTCTCTTCCTGCTTTCTTCTTTCTCCCTGGCTCCTGTTTCTCTCTAGACATCATCTTGTATCCCATGAATCGGTCTTTATCTCCATCTCAGACTGTCTCAGTTCTTTCTATGGTTGCAGCCTCTATGAATTCACATTATCCTCCATTTTAAGCCAAGAGAAGGCCTGAAGCTCAAAAATCAATAGGGAAGTGCAAGAAAAGTAGCACAATCCAGACCTAGCCACAGGCAGCTCCTTTTATCTTCCTGAGATGAAATGTTATTTCTATAGAGAGTGCCTTTTCATTTGGAATCCATCTTTTCAGTGATGAAATAACACTTCTAAAAGCACCGCATCAGAGAGGATGGTTCTTTGGGGATACAGTGATAATAAGCAGCAAGTGACAGAGAATAATCTCAGCAAGCATTTAGTAAGGTAGGAAGCACAATACCTATTCAGCCTTTGATTGGGAAGAAAACTGCAAACTGGGATTAAGCTGAATCTCTAGCATCCATGACATCTCTAAAAAAGGCAACCAGCTGCAGGGCCATAAAAGAGCTACCATTGGAAGGAAATTCAGAGACTCCAAAAGGCTCTGCACATTTTTCCTCCAGAAATATTAATCTTGGACAAAATATTAGTATGCAGTTAATTGTAGTTATTCTCCTCAGAGTTAGTAGCTTTCCATTTCTGTCTCCAAATCAAGAAGATATCTATTCTTTGAATCAATGAGATCTCTCTCTTGGTCTTTCATATTTCTGAAAGATCCCATGACAGCAGTGAGAGCCACAGACTCAAATTCTTTGAATTCAAGTGGCTGTGCCCCAAAGAGTGTATAATCCCCCAGCTGTCATTAACATGATGGGTCATAATAAGAACCTAAAATTTTGGGAAACCAAAATTCCACTTTTCCCCCTTTCTTAAATAAGTAAGAGGAGCACAGCTAAAATGTAAAGGAATTTTCAAATGTTTTACTGTAAATAAGCAGTTCTGCCTCAGCTGCCATCAAGCATTCTGCCTCATTTTCAGAGTTGCAGCACACCTGGGTGACTTAAGTTTCCTTTTAATTTCCTTGCAAATTCCTGGAAAATAATATGTCTCATTATGTTCTACAAAACAGTAGCATTTCTGTAAGATGCCCCAAAATATCTAATCATCACAATACTTTCCTTTTATTTTTCTTCACTAAAAGGCACAGAAGATATTTAGTTTCTAAAGGAACAGTTGGCATTCAAAATTTAAAGTGCTTCTATTATTTCAGCTAAGATGATTAATAGGAAACAACAGTTTCCGGGCATATCACATTTAAAACTGTGCTATGGAACACATCCTCAATTACTGTGAAAGAAACAGTAGACGGAATATACCATTAAATACATTTCAGTCACGGAAAGAGCTGGTAAAATTTAAGACAGGTACTCGTGTAAAGTTCAGATAATACTGGCATCATGGGGGCAGGTTGTGGGGCTGTGCTGTACATTAATATGTAAGGGAGGCCTTCAGCTTTAGATGCACAGCAAATGGGGTACATTTAAATGAGACACTGAAGGGAATTAGCTGCAGAAAATTAATGCCAGGCAAGCCCATTCTAAACACAACATGCCCAAACGCGTTGTCTGAAAAACAATAAAGCTGGAAGTAGATATTAATTCATAACGAATTCTTGTTAAATTCCAGGGTTGTATGTGTGATCTCTACTCTCACCCATCACACACAGCCATACATACAGTCACATACACACACAGGGAGCCATGTAGTTCAAATGCATATGTAAAAAGCATGCCACTCACTTTTCCCTCACCACACGTGTAAACAGGTCATAATAATGAAAGCACATACACGAGAAAGCACATGAACAGCTGTGCATGCCAGATACCCAACAAGCATAGGAGTGTGGAGATAAAGCACTTGTCTGCACTACCACAAAACCAAATGAAAGGGCAAAGAAATTACACTTAGAATCTCACAATTTATCATTTGATATTCCAGTCATATTAAGTAATTTGTGTGTGTGTGTGTGCGGTTAGAGACATTTCTAGATACCCCAGATCATATTATCCCCATAGATAGAATATTTAAATTATCTTTTATTCATCTGTATTTCAATTTATAGTGATATTTCTTTAACAAGAAAAGCAATGTCACTGCTACCACTAGTAAAGTAATTGTGAAAAATCTAGTTGCCTGTACCTGAAGCAAAATTTCTAAGTGAAAATGTTTCTGTTGTTGTATTGCAAGTAAGATGAAAAATAATGCACTATCAGAGATATAATAGCTATAAACAGAATCACTGGCTGTGGACACTGATTGACAAGATATGGTTAAGAAAAGCTGTGCATTGCATAGATTTATAAGGAATTTAAGAACTGGAATGTCAGTCTAGAAAATGGAATTCTTAGTTGCAGCAATTTGTGACAATTTTATGACCTCAGATGTAGTGTTATAACATTAGAACTGATAGAGAATTTATCACCATATTCAGAAATAGTTGAATTTTCTTAGCTTGTTTATGCTTGCTTATCGGTTGTGAGTACATCTTCCTAGCTACTCAGCATCCAAATATATTGGAAGGATACTACAGGAAGACAAAGGGCATATGCTATGACTTATTACCCCAGTATTTAATGTGGGGAAATAGGCTCCAAGTTTGAAGATGATTTCAAGGATTTTTCTGGGTAGGATACACATACATGTATACCTCTTGATGTTAAAGTTCAGTATCTGCCATTAATGAGACAGATTGTGTGTTAAATACACACTTTGATCAAACTGTGAAGACAATTTCAGGGCTTTTAACACATTATATTAAAAGACGTGAAAGTACAAATAAACTAATGCTCTAGAATTTAAAAATAGCAATTTAATGTCAGGAGGTTTACCATTTTGGCACAGGACAGAAGGAGAGGGTGAGATAGCATTTAATGACGGAATTATTAGACAGATCTACAGTTTAGATACATAAATAATTCATCTCCACACCAGAAATGTCTTCCTGAAAACCTACTGCATGTCTTCCCTCTGTGACGAACATGTTACATGCCTTTATTTCAATGTTAATTGCAGTGGAGACCAGATAGAGGAGCTCAGAGTGCCTACTGCACAAGGGAAAATTGTTTGCCCTATTCAAAATCGTTAGTGCTTGACGTGGTAAAGGCTAGATACCATAAAGAACAGTGAATGGCTTTCAGTCTTTAGAGCTGATAAACAAGCCTATTATTTACTTTTGGAATTAAAGCTAACCCATTCCTGTTAAACCTAGATATGCGTCAATCCATTGCTCTATATAAAGGAAGATGCTATGTCACTTAGACCCGCAGGAGAAAAAGACCAAAGAGCATTTAATCCATTTGGCCCTCAAAAGAACTTCTTCACTGGATAGGAAAATTAGTGAGCCTGCGTAAGGGGCATTTCTGAGTATTGTTCTTTTTTTTTTTTTTTTGTTTGAGACAAAAAACACATTTGAAATTATTTATTACACTAGAGGTTTGTTTGAGATTGCTGAAAGCGAATTGGTAAATAAGTGCTGGAGAGACAGGCCTCTTTTCATCTAGGTACAGACAAGACCTGAAGAGCAGTACTTCATGCTTGAGATCAGCTGCCTAAGGACAACAAACCAGATCTGCAGGCTGGCTGAAATGAAAAACTGAAGTCTTTGGTTTGCCGGGGTGGACATTGACATGTAACACAGCATCCGTGGTGAATGAGAGTGGTGATCAGATGATGCATCTGCCTCTCTGAAGGAAACACATTACTATATTGCCTAAGAGCTAAGCAAGAAAAAGAAAAAAAAAAAATTATCTAGGTCCATCTGCTGTAGTCCAGTTAAAAAATTGAGTAGACATGAAAATTGTATAGCCTTGTAGATAACTTTGGAAAGACAAGGCAGATTTGAGAGGTATAAAGCTAAAGGAGTTCATCACTTGAAGATCAGGACTACTGTTTAGCAGAACAATTCATTTTTAACCAACCCCTGGGTATTCCTGTGCCAGTGTCCCTGCCTCAGCTTCACCATGTCTCAAAGGAGTCCTAGAGCCTTTCTCTGCCTTTGTCCCTCTGCTCCTGATTTATGCTCTAGAACGATCAAGCCAATACACATACATAGACATTTTCCTTTTTCAAATACTGCTGAATAAAATCTAGTTCTTTCTGGTCACCCTAACAGACTACTAAATATCATTCCCCACTTCCCAAGAACTTTCCTTGTTTGTTTTCTGTGTGACACCCTAATCAGCTACATCACATGATCCAAGTCTTTTGTTTATGACCACTTGTTGCTGGGGAAGCTGGTTGGGATGCTGCTCTGTATCCAGGCTGCCATCTCTTTGTACACATGGGCTGCCATGTGAGCTGGCGACCATCCCCCCTTTGAATTTCTGTCCCCTCTTAATATGTAATGCAGAGAAGGCAAATGATACTCAGGGCTGAAAGGAGGGATGCAGCTTGCAGCAGATGCTCACAATAGAGATCCTAATAGAAAATAGAAATGATAGAAAAACACCATCATCTCTTCATTGCTAAAGTACAACAATAGAGAGCAATTCAGTTTGGGGCACATTAACAGAATGTGAATAGCACTGTTACAGCAGTGTGATGTACATGGTTCCTGCCTCAGCTACATTATGAAAACACTGTCATTCTTATGAAGCCCCTGCGAAGTGTTAGCTAATTTTATCAGGGTAAAGGAACAACTAACTGATATCAAGAGATATATTTCAGGCTTATTGTCCCCAGAAAAATATATTAGAGGAAGAAGGTTATTTTTCAGTGTATTCATCAGGCATTATGAATCTGAAGATAAGACCAACCAACCTAACTGAGTCCAGAACACAAAATCTGTATTTCAGAGAATTTGAAACTTTAAGTTCTAAAAATCTGGGAAATTCTGAATTCTGGGCAAGTTTCCTTTCAGTTCTCAGATGCAGGGTTTTTACAGTAGCAGTAAAAAATTACCAGTTCTGTTGTTTATGCCTACAGTTCACCCTGAGCTAGGATAGGTGCTTTTAGACTACGCTTGCTGCCTTCAGTTTCATATTCTGGGGATTTTCCTGAATTACCACCAGTATGTGTATTCATAGGTGACTCCCATAAAGTCACTACTGACCTTTAAATTACTTACTGTGCTCAAGACTGCAATTGGAACCTCATACTCCTTCCATTCCTGTTTTACCAGTCATAAAGGTCTTTCACTCAGCCCCATACACTAGCTCCTGTGTTATGAGACTTGTGTTCCGTTACTTCTTGCATACTTAATTTCAAATTCAGAAGGCCCCTTTAATACATAGTTTGTATTCCATAACATTACAGGAAATTTCTTTTCAACTTTTATTTTCCAGATGGAAAGTATTTTCTATAGGATTGTTTGCATTTTTGTTTTCAGTTTGTACATAACAAGACATCATGACACGTCTGCTCTTCATAGTTCTCAGCAAGTGTTTTAATGGAAATAAACATGGTATCCTACAAGAAAAAGTACTAAGAAAAGGAGATAACAGAGGACAGCTGTAACCTGGATGGAAAAGTCCCTGTGAGGGAATTCATCTTGCAGCCTTAAGTCTCCCTTAACAGTCTTTGGACTACTGCTCTCAACTGGACCCCTGTGCTTTGTCTCTCTGTTGCCTCAACTGTAATCCTAGCAGTGGATTGGGCGTAACTGAAGGTTCTCCAGCTCTGGCCAAGTGAACAAGGGGTCAGAGGAAAATTCTTTTCATTGCCCAAACCTTGCCTCTGCAGGCTCTTAACAGCCCAGCCTCAACTGGACAACTCAGCTTTGCATCCCTGTTAACCCTGATGATAAATCTACCCCAAGGAGTGATCAGACTTCTCAGGGAAGTCTACCTTTGGTGCACAAACCCTCTCTTGGAAACCCCTTTGTAGTACTTCTTAACTCGATTAATAGGCTTTGTTATTCCCCTAACTCCAAAAATTCAAGTATGGCTACAAAGGGGAGGCCTAGGGAAATGATTTCTTTTTGCTTGTTTTGGCTGCAACTGGGTTTGTCTGGTGTTAGTTTTGTGTATAGTTGATGTGGAGTTGCAATAAGCTGCTAAAAGTAAGTCTGGGCATCACAAATAATTTTCCCCTTTTCATTTTGTCAATGGGACAAGTGATCTTGAGTAAAGGATTCAGTCACTTTCAGGGCTGCAGCTAATGCAAGATGTGACACAAAGCCAGTGTGAGCAGGGACCTACAAAAGAGATGCCTATGGAAATTTTGGGCAGAGAAAGGGACAAGGCTGGAGGTCCTTATGTGAAGCCCACATCTTGGCTGCAGTTAGCACTAGGGTTAATTTTAAGGGTTAGGGGAAAGACAGACTCAGGTCCAATTATGGTGAGGTCCCAAATAGATTGCCGAGTCAAGAGCTGAGAAACAAGAAGAATTATTTCCAGGGCCAGTCCTGAAGATGTTGTGCTAGATTTCAGGCAACAGCAACTTTCAGGTTTTATATTATATGTTTAAAAGTGTGAAGACTTAAAATATTAAAAAGTGACAAAAAGACTCAGTAGATCTTAATACAAATAGGAAAAATAAAGCATCAATCAAGAGAAATATAAACCATGTAACAACTTCCCTATAGTTATAAAACAAAAGTTAGGTGTAGAACATTCTTCTGTATTGAATTGGCTTGCATGGAGTGAAACAAGAGATGAGGCTGAGGAACAAAAGATTTGGTGTTGTAGCTGTGATAGCAGGTAGGAAAGAGCAGGACAGAAAGAAGGACAGCCTGGAAGAGCAGAACTGTTGCTTTAGGACGCAACAAATAATTTCAGCCACATTGTCTCTGATGGCATGTTAGGGGTGGCTTGTGCCAGTCCAAGAGCATCCCCACACTCCTCTTGAGCAGAGCTCCCTTCCCATGCCTGCATTTCTGGGCCATTGCAGCCTCCTAACCCAACAAGAAGGGAGAGTTGTTTTCTACTGGTTAGAGCGTGAGACAGGGCAAAGCCAGAGTAAAACCAGCATGTCCCATGGAAGGGAGGGGGGGCACAGTGAGACCCAGTATGCAGGAGGATGACTGCTGGACATGCTGCTCAGCACAGCAGCATGTGAGACCAGAGGTCCCAGCCCAGCAGACTGCCTGCTACTCTCACCATTTCTCTCTCTCTCCAGTCTGTCACTTGGAGAGATAACTGAACACTGGGTCTTTTTGGAGATCTCTAGCAGAGCTGAGCTCTTCTTGGGCTGCACAGCAACTTCATAAGCCCTCACCTGATAAAACACCTCAGAGCCTCAGCCAGAAGTAGTTGAAGCTATGGATGGAAAGAAAATGGCTGGAAAATGTGATTTCCATCTCCTGGAAAGGTCATGTTTGAGGAAAAAAGATCATCTGGGAAGGCGCACAAGACAAAAAAATTATGTCATGGAGAAAACGATGAAAATTATATCTGTTTGCAAATTAGAGTCTTTTGCCTTGCTGAGAGGGGTATTTGCATGGGTGCTTTTGCTTTTCTCAGCAACATCTTTTCAGAGCAGCTGCAGGGATCTACCTGTCTGTCATCTCTATTTTCCTGGAGGAAAATAAGGTTTGCTTTTTCCCCTGAGAAAACTCCCCCTTTCACTTCTGCAGGGAGGACAGTTCCTGTGGATGAATTGCTGCTGCAGGGGCTGTGCTGGCCTTAGGGGGGACTGCCCTGGTGCACAGTTGTCCCTGGCCATACCCCTGCTGTTCTGCACCTGCTGCCCAGCCCTGGCTTCCTCGCTGCAGGGAGAAGATTGTGCAGGGGGAAATGGGGAGAAGAGGGGAATGAGGAGAAGCATGAAAGCATGCCTGCCTAAGTTTTAACCTGGTACAGAAGGTGACCACAGGGGTAGAAATTTGTCTTGGATCCAGCTATACAGACCTGGGCAAAAAGTGTTAAAGATTTTGATGGTGAGACTCCCACATTAATAGACAGGGTGCCTCTTGAACTGCACTCTGCCTCTCTTCACAGCTCTTAGCTCCTGATGATGTCAGCCTTGACCCCTTTAATATGGAATTGTTTACAAGGAGAAATGATATTTGGACAGTATTTATACTTCTTGTAAACTACCTCAGCAACTGGCAAAAGTGTCCATAGGATGTGACCAATGAACCCATAAATAAATACTCCCTTGGACAAATGTTAAAAAACTCTGGGTTATGGCACTTTAGAAGCAATTGTATTGAATACAAATAATGTTAAAGGTGACTTAAGAAGCCTGCAGTTCTGGAGCATCTGAGCTTGTAGTTATTTGTCACATAAACAATGAATAGGGACAAATGAACTGAAAGTCCTTCTGTTTCCTTTTCCTTTATATATAGCTTTTTCCACTGGAAGAATACACTTCAGGCTCTTAATCACTTCTCCAATATCACAGTGTCAGTTTTATTTAGCAAAGTGATACATATGTCAGCAAGAAGACTTTGTGGACATATTTACATTTTATTTTTCTGTTTAGCTAGGTGGGTTTTTTAATCCCAAGGCTTTCTTGATGGATGAAGATATTTTTATTTGAAGACTAGTACTGATTGTTTGGATACAAACCAAATAGCTCTGCTGGAATGCATTTTTAAACCTTTCTCTTTGTACAGAAGGTATATTTTTTTTATTTTTTAACATCTCATGCATTATACTGATTATGCTGTGCACTGAATTCTGTAGACAAAGACCACACTGCTATGCAACTGAAGAATTGCATCATAACACATACATGCAATGGATTGATTACAGCTTCAGAGGAAGTGATTGTTTTGACATTTCCTGGGTTCTCACTTCCTTGTTTGCAATCTTGAATAAAATCCCTGTTAACAGAGCTCGCTTAATACATTTTTTTAAATGTTTCTTTTCTCATCAATTAAAAGGAGGAATAAACTGTACTGTATGCAATACTCTCCTTTTCCCTATGCATATTGCCATCAGAGATATACTCATGTTCTTCAGCCCTAAAAACAGACTCCTCCATCACTTCATCTATTGGACTAAGGGTGTCACTGGGTATCCTGGCCTCAGGGTGAACTCTGCCTTTCCCTTCCTTCTGTGCACATCTTTGAGAGATGACAGGCTGAGCTTCCTTCACATCTTTAACTGCGTCAACCAGCTCTTTAGACTGGGTCTCTGGGTGAATATATTACAACCTCTGATGAAATCTTCCCCTTTTTTATGCCTGACTGACGTGGATGGGACAGCTGGGTTTTCACACATCAGAAATTTTCCTTTTGCTTTCCCTGCCAGCACCAGACTAGCACATGGAGAAAATATGGGAATTGGAGCCATTCCTCTGCCACACCAAAAACTCCCCAGACTCACACTCCCTCCTCCCTGGCCTCCACATGCACCCGTGACTTGCTGAGACCTACACAGTCTTCCACCCTGCTCACAAGCCAGATGGGATGGGCACACTGTCTCAGCAGAAATCCCACCAACTAATCAAACCCCTCCTTCCACACCAGTCACCTGGGAACCTATTGCACCTCCCCACATCACAGATTCTTTACCCCTTTCAGAAAATACTGCCTATAGGTGTGACTACAGGCTGCAGATTTAAACAACTCAGTTTCTTATAGAGAAACTCATTAATCATTCTGATTCAGGCCGCAGTGAGCAGGAACAAAAAAAATAATGTGGAACCTTGGTACTCCTGTTCATTTTGTTATTTCTCACTCCTCTTGAGGCACCACAGTTGTGGACACACTGCTGGGTTTTGATCACCTGTACTATATGAAGCTGCTGCCTCCCTAGCTCTACCTTTATCTCACTTTACTTCAGACTTTCTAAACTGAATTGATAAATGTTTCAGTTTGATCCTTAGCCTTAGCAAATAGCTTGGCATGCAGAATTAACATTCTTGCAGTCAATTGTTTGACCATTGTTCAACTTTTTGACATTATACCCAAAGATGTCTTATCTCCATGCCATTGTCTCACTTCCTCCTTGACAGGACTTGCAGTTCCCTTTGGTTCCTTGGCAGGCACAAACACCTCCCAAAATGAAATGAGGCATACCATCCAACTCACCTTAAGCAAACTGGTTTAAGTTCCATATTCAATCAGCAAAGAGAGTAAGATGCCTTTGGAGGCCTGCTGAAAGGTTTCTGGTCCATCTTATTGAGGCATATCTGAATGACAGCGTTCACCAAATCATATGTGGACTGGTTGGAGAGTGGCAAATGCCTCTGTTTAGCTGCCTACTCCACTTCTGCAGAGGGGCACTGAAAGGTACAGAGAAGGCTGTGCTATTTACCCCTTACACACATGCCAGTGTTTAGTTTCATGAGCACCATGATAAGACAATTTTTTTACACCTCTATATTAAGAGATTTTCATCTCTTCTTTTAATCTGAGCCATCATGAAACCAGACAGGCAGAATTCCTGCAGCCAGATGGAAAACACACAAAAATGGTCTTAGTTTTATGCTAGTAACTAGAACACTCTTGAGGCTGATATGGACAATATTGCACCTTCACAGAAAAGCAGTGAAATCCTTTAACTTTAGGTGAAGTTTGTGATACTGCTGACCACACCTTGCCTAGTTCAGGCTTTCTCTGGGATCTTAGGAAGGCTTTGTGTGCCCATCCATATTTACACCAGGATCACAGCAGAGCATATGCAGGAAGATTGACTTCCATTTCACAGCACATGGGAGCAAGCCCAATGAACTACCAAGGAGGCAGACACTGACAATGGGCTGCCTACAGGGATAGGCAGTCCAGTGGAGCAGTCAGGCTGGATTACTGTCTAGACCTGCTGGGCTGCAGGTCACCATGAATACAAAATTCAGACAGACAGGATCACACCAGTTTAAACCATAAAACATTGCAGATATCTTCATTGTCCTAGGCACTTGGCAAAAAAAAGAAAATTATTGTCTCAAAATATAGGAACAGACTAGTATAACCAATGCTGAATCTTTTCAGCTGGGTTTCTGAGGGGCAGAAAAATTATTTTCATAACATGGTCTGTTTCTAGTTATCTTCCTGAGGCCATCAGCCTTTGGTTTCTGGGCAGCTGTTGCTGCTGTTGCTTTTCCTTTGGCGGTATTTTTTAACCCAGATATTTAAAATGTTTATCTGCTCTTCTTTTGTGCAGGATACTAATGTTTCTCTGAAGAACATAAGTATGAAACAAGAAACAGTGATCTCTAGCAGCTTATATCTCTGCTAAACTTCTCTGAAATTGTATGGGAACAAGAAAAGACACATCTCTAGCCCAAGACCTTCTCCCTTCTGAATTCAAAGCTTGTCATAAACAATAAAAGTATTAAAGCTTTTTGTAATGAAGAAGTGAGTATATGATTTGTCACTTAGAGCATAAGGCAATATATATGTATATATTACCACATACACTCAGAGGTTATCAGCGTTCCATGTGAAGCTTCAGATTTATGCAGTTTATTGCCTAAGTGAATTCAACAAAAAGTTTAGCAGGAAAGCAAGGAGTTACTAGTTGGTCAGCAATATTTTAGGAGCTAAATAGACCCCAAGAAAAGTCAGAGATCACTAGAGTAGTGCAAGCAGAACTAAAAATAAACCATTACATCACAAACACAAAATTGCTGAGAGTGAATAGCCTGAGGTAGGCAGCAGGATGCAGAACACCAACCACTGTACATGAAACACACTAATAGCTGCAGAGAAGCTGTCCAATAAAATAGACCAGTGACTCAGGGTCCAGGAGATCTAATCTGACACCATTCCAGGGATATCAGCATATGACTTCAAACACTGCATTAAGAGATAGAAAGCTTAATAGCTGCTTTCTGGTTTAGTACAATGCCTGGTGATAATATTCCTGAATTTAGAACTCATAAAATACCTGTCGCCTCCAGCAGCAATATCTCAGTACTTTACTGAGATCAAATCCTTTGCTGAAGGTTGTCAAATAGGTCAGAGGCAGATGACAGTACATGAGAAGGGGCACCGCCTCCATAAAAGCATTTATAGCAAACAGAATGTATAAGGCCAAAAGAGATATGGGAGCACAGATACTCATGACTCTAAAAGACATTTTCAAGCCTCATCATATTCTATCCAATACTTTCAGAAACTAAAGTGAAAACCAGACTTGCAAATATAAGTAGGTGAGGAAAGCTGAATAAAGCCACCAAGCATTTGGTGATTTGATTTGGGTCTACCACCTTCCCTCAGTGAAATGGTCAGGCAGTAAAGAGGGCCTCACTGGCCAGCTCCTGGAAACTGGCTTGTTTGAACAGGACATTTCCCTAGTAGAGTAAGCAATCTCATTTCACTTCCAGATCATTTTCACCTTCAGGTGATGGTGCTATGCAGCAGCAAACAAGCAATTCAAGTAACACTACTCTTTTATCTTGGACACCAAACCTTTATCTAAAAAACAGGTTGAGACTATTAACCTTTGGAGCCTGCGCTCCAGCTAGAAATTAATTTTGCTTTACTGCCCATCTTTGCATGAAAACTACTTAGGATTTTAATATTTACAGCAGTAATGGCCTTTGAAGTTCAGTCCTTAAAAACATTAAGTTTTGGAAAATGGCTACCCTGAAAATATGAGAACAATGGACCTTACCTATTCATTATGTATATTCTGTCTAACAACTATAGGATAAGCCTCACCCAGCTGTGTTTGACTGAGATCAAATGTAATAAAAGACTGATAATAAATACTGAATTGCTATAGAAGAACCTGAGCTGAAGTTCTCCTTGCATGAATAAACTGAAATCAAGACTACACTTTACACTACATTTGTAGAATTTGGAAGTAGAAAGTTGAGATCCATGAAGGTTATTCTGTTATAATTCAACAATCTTTTATACTTTTAAACAAGGCTCTACAAAACAAGGTCACAAAGGACATACCTCATTGTTCATTAAAGCTGCTATTTCCTTGTATATGGTACTGCAGGGTGGAGTACAACTATTTTCTGCAAATCAACTGAGAAAGCTATCAGAATACAATAAAATTCAAATGTGTATTCTTATCAGATCCTTCCCTAAGGGCTAAATATTTTCATTTTGACTGCATTATGTCAGATAATTTAATTCCAAGAGAAAAGATTTTACTACTCAGTATTCACTACAGATTTTGTCTCCAAATAGTCTGCTATTCTGCCATTTCTATGCTGTATTCTATACTGAAATTCTGGGATATGCTACCAGTTTTTTGTTACACCATAAACTACATGTGAAATGATGCCAGTTCACCACTAGGTGAGCTGACCATTCTAGATTTAGGGCTATGTTATAGGCAGGAGATTTCTTAGGGTAGCAACCTTCCTTCTTTTCTTCTCCAGCCGGAAGACTGACTGGTCTGGAAACTCTCACTGGCACTCTCCAGCCTTCTGCTCCTGAGACACAGGCAGAAGTAATGTCCACTTACACCAGATCATTGGTTTTCTTTTCCTCCCTAGACACATCCCAAACCCAGACGACTGGAAACATCTAGACACTTGTTAGCTGTTTTCAGGTCTCTTACTTTGCTGTAACTTCCCTAGATCAGCTCCCTTGACCTCTGCTGGTTTTCCCAGTTCTTGCTCCACTGACTGCCCTCTAAGCCTGAGCAGATCACCCCAGATACAGGAAGAAGGAGAGAGCAACATTCACTCTAATCTGCTGAGAAAATTTAGGATAGCCTTGGCTAGACTGACCCCAGGTGATACAGTCTGCAAATGCAATCCGGACATTTTTTACTCCAACAGTCACATGAATTCTGTAAACAGGAGTGCACAGAAAATTCTGAATGCAGTTGTTTAAACTTACACCTATTATACATATATAAACTGAATTAATTTAATTATCATGCTCTTAAGTACAGAGATGCTTCAGCATATATTTCCCACTTCAACATACCACGAGTGCTGACAGCACAGAAGCACCAATTAGTTATATGGTTATGACCATACTTATTAAGGTGTGTGGACCAGGGCACGGAGGCATGGATGGACATATGTCTTATTTGAAAGAATGCATGGAAAATAATTATATAGATTCATGAAACTTCCAAGAAACAAATTTAGTCCTCTTCTATATTATTTTAATGAAAAATTTAGTGATAGAAAGATTTCAGACATTCTTTAGTCCCTTTGTCTAAATTTTTCCTACAGTTTAATATTTAGTAACTTGTCCTATTTCATTCTACATCTTGCATCTTAAGCAATGAAGCTGCTACCACTTCCCTTAGAGAAATATTCCATAACTTGCAGTTTCTCACTTGTCAGGAAATTTTCTCACACCAGCTTGCATGCTTCCCGTATTAATTTTTTCCATTTCTGCTTGCAGTATCCTCATCTAATACTTCTAGAAGAAGCAGCAATGAACACAGTTGTTACTACTCTTGTACTATTCCAGTAGCTATGGGATGCCCCCAGTACTGGTGTAATCTAACAAAGATTCCTGCCCCAAAGTAGTTAAACACATGAATCAACATTTTGGCAATCTCAGGAGAATTCTTTACACATGAAGTGTTTTCTCTCTTTTTCACTGACACATAGATGCAATGTTTGCATTTTGAAATGCAGAAGTGTACCTTTTGGGTTTGAAAGGAACCGGTGAGTCTACAACTTTGTGTAAAGTGTGAAAACTTAACTGAAAAAATCAGTTTACCAAAACACAACATGGCTGTCAATTGTAAGGGCAACAGTTGCAGCTGAACTTTGGTGAATACAGCAACATCCATGAAAGGCAAGATATTTCAAATGGTCAAAACTGAGCAATATAATTCCATGGGGTTTACTGTGTTTCAGTTCTGATTTTTAAAAAATGAAAATTTTGAATTTTCTTTAAAGACAATGTTATAGAAAACTTGTCACATGTAACTGGAATATTCTCATTTGCTAAAGCCATAACCTTTTGTTCTGTCATAATATCTTTTTTTTTTTTTCCTTGCTGTAATCTCATGATTCATAATGCTATGTACTGGTTTTAAAGTGTTATTTTAATTTCAAAAGAAAAATCTAAATTACTCATTTTTTTTAATCTGTTTTGTATAAGTATGGGCATGTCTCAATCCAAGATTTTGTTATTGTAAGAGCATTTTCCCTACTGGAAAATTTTCAACTACCATTTTTTAATGCATAAGCCATTCTCCTTTATGTAATCAACATTTCAAAATTAACAGGAGTAGAGAATTTCGCTGTTTTCCTGAAGTAGAAATTTTGCTTAAATTGCCCATTGCTCAGGTATATGATTCAGTCCCTGGAACTGAATCAGGTAATTTTTTACATTATTTACACAGTTTGCCAATAACTTGGGTGTGAACAACTAAAGAAATCCATTAACTCCCTGTAACTGCTGGAGTCATTGATTCTTACAGGTGTGTACTCTTCAAATATATGAGATGAAAAATCATGATTCTTTGAGTAATATTTTTTAGATAGCTTGCTTTTGACCATACTTTCCATTGTGTAATTTAATCTTAAAAGTTTTTACAATGTGATGTGGTTCAGAACTCAGAAAATAAATTCTTAAACAAAATATTGAAGGGTGTGAAGAGTTCTGCTTTATCTGCTGTTCTTAATTGTTCAAAGCAAAACAATTGAACTGAGTGGGACAGAATCCAGAAGCTGATCACAGAAATGTAGTGGCCAGTTGTTCTATATAGAGATCCTCAGCATGTCTTGCCTAAGACTTTTTACCATATTTTTGCATTAAACATTTACAAGGTTAGGCTTGGAGAATTCTTGTATCAAGTTTATACTGATAAGCTAATATCTTTTTTTTACTTCACATATATGGTATTTTGAAAGAGGGCTGTGGAACTACACCAAAGGATAACTACTTATCTAACCTGCATCTAGAGGAGTGGCAGAGGCACATGCTGAAGTGGAACCACTGAGGCTCAACAAAGGGACACAGCTGTCACAAAGATGTGATATTATCCCAACATCAGACATTGCCAGTCATGGGAAAAAATCTCTTCAGTTCAGCCCAACTTTGATCACTGCATTTCTGCAGAAGGCCTGCCCCAGCACTGCATGCTGAGTACAAGCCTGACTAGACTCCTTCAAAGAGTTCTTTATGTAGGACAGGTCTTCCTGTGCTGGCTTAAAATCACCTTCTGTATTACCTTACCCTAAGAGCATTCATTTGAAATGGTATGATTACAAGAAAAGTTGCTTCAGGAATACTGGCTTGCCTGGGGTCTCCTAAGGGCAGATTTTTAAGATGAAACTGTAAAACAGTAAAAGGTTATTGAGCAGTAAAAGATTATGAAAATCTACACCATCAAAAATAAACCAGTTTCAAAATACTTTACTAATTCTTTTACTCAAGAACATAATAGATATGAGTCCTTTTATAGATTTTTTCTCTGGGCAGCACATGCTTTGTAAACTTTCAGCTGGACTACATTAATGGGAATAGAAATGAAGGACAAATCCTTATCTCTGATTCAGAAGGATCATCACATATATTTAATTTCAAACACCTGATTCTCTCTAATTCAAACCTTAAAGCATGAAGGATCAATAGCTCATTTGTGACTGACTGTTGGCAGTGATACTACAAAACAGACAGCTTTTATGTCTTTTAAGTAATACATCATATCAATATATATCCCTGAGATATACCAGAGACCTTAAGTGACGATTTTGGATTTTTTATGCCCTTCTACCTCAGGAAACCAAAATGTGAGAGCATGGTGACACAGAGTATCCACATGAAATGGCGCTGCAGCATGAAACAGATACCAGCAGGTCTGCAGCCAAAAATTACAATGAAAAGAGAGAATGTTTAAATTTCAAAATAATGTGGAAAACACAAATCAATAACTGTAACATAAGAAAAAGGAGGGTAGATACACTGAAATCCAGGGAAAACCAGAGCCACAAGCAAGAAGGTAAGAGGAAATAATTAAATTGTGTATGTGTGGGTTTTTTGAGAATATGCTAGAAAGTAAACTGTGGGTACTGGACAAAATGTTGAGCTAGGTATTAATTGAACAATTCAGAAAGAAGTTTGAAACATTCATGGGAAATTAAATGTATCAAAGAGGTAAAAAGAAAACTGTAAATACATCCAAGAAATCAATAAGAGATATCAAAATCTCAAAGAAATATGGAAGAGATAACACTTCAGGCTAGGAGAAGGTGATATGGTATAAAAATTACTAAGAAAAGGACACTAATAGAAAACACAAAGAAGTCACTTTATCCCAAAACCATGAAGACTCTAATGCACTGAGTCCAAGTCCTCTCTAGACATAGGACACAGAGCAAGACTGAACTACTGCCACACAACACTCAAAAAGCTGAGGAGAACTTTATCCCAGTGCAGAAATCTGACTTTGAGGTTAAATTTCTCCTTAGGTCTGTATCCAGAAAAAAACCAAGATTGCTCCACTTCCAGTCTTTAATTTCTTTGTGGATGTCCAAAACAATATCAGAAGATGTGGCTGACTCAGACAAACTCTCAGTTGAGTGTGGTATTCTAATTTTAAACATTCTGTTTTTCATTCCGTGATCATATTCTAAGATCACACATGAAATCTTGTTTATCACAATTTTATTACACTGGGAATTTTGGATCTGTGGCTTCATGGTGTGAAATTCATTCATCTGTATTAGGCTGCCTGAAATGCTCTATGTATGGTCACATAGACTCTTTCTTGACCAGTGAGAAAAATAAGTAGTTCATTCATTTTATCTACTTCAGACATCTCTAGAAAAGACAAAACATATTCCACATGTGTCAGCAATGCTTCATTAACTGCAAACAGGGCTATAGGTGAGTACCTCAGAGAGATTTCTGTGATGCAGGTGTCTCTCACTTTGAATGGAAGTAGCTTAGAACAGTACCAGCACTATGTTAATTAAGTGAATTTTCTAACAAACAATTCATTACAAGAAAATTAAATGTGAATTGCCTGTAGGTAACCCGGGGGCCAATCAGATTTCATCCCAATTGGAAAGCAAGCACAATTTAATTGAATTTATTGACTAACAGAGAGCCGAAAAGGCTGTTTCTAAGTCCAGTGGCTCTTTCCAGTCCAGTCCAGTTAAGGATTGTTTATCAAGCTGAAACCAAGTAAGAAAATATTTTTCTCAGATATGATCACTGATTTTCACAGAGATCAGAAACTATTTGAATTGGAAAAAGGAGATAAAACTGCTAGGACAGAAATCCTGGCCCAAGCAGTGCCACACAGACAATGAGGGTATGCAGCCAAAGCCAGGCAGGTGATGAGGGGTGTCCTTAGCCAGAAACTAATCAAAATCCATCATAAGTATCATGACCATTTCCAACTTAATATTCAGTTTGCATTAATCTGTGTGTCATCCTGAAGATGTTATTTCACTCCCCTGAATGCCTTCCCTCTGCTTGCCAGGCATCAAAGGCCAGAACAAGAAATTTGCAGGATTGAATCTTATCCTATCCAGAGTAAAGTAACTATCAGAGAGTGTGTGAAGTTACCATTTCTGCTATATTTGCCAAAATTAGTAAAACTACTAGTCTGGGTGTCTAACAAAGGGTCCATCACAGTTTGGTGCAATGGTACATCATACTGGAAATTTCAGATTCCTGCAGGAGGTAGTGGTACCAAACAACAAGACAATTTCTAACCTACATGCCATGAACCGTGTGATGAGCTTCATATTAAAAAAAAAAAAAAATTAAAAAAATAAAAAAAAAATTAAAAAAAACTTTAGACGCATGTTTCAAAGAACTTTTGGACCCAGCAGCAAAATATTCTGTGTGATCACATCTGTGAAGAGCAAGGTCCATGTTTTAATCCTCTCCTCCCTCTTTCTACTCTCCTGCTAAACAGAAAAAAAAAAGGAAGCAAAGAAGAGAGAGAAGCGGGGGAAAGACCTAATGCCAGAAAATCTTTTTGAAGTATTTCTTCTCTTGATTAAGAGTTCTCAGTTTGGCAAGACCTAAATCAAGATACTTCAAAGAGGGTTCAAAATAAAGAGCAGCTGAATGAAAATGTATGAGATGACAGAAAGAATAAACAATAATAAGTGTGCATATGTTTAAGTCATCTTAAAGTGATTGCATCAATGTGTTAATGTCCAGAAATACACATGAAAATAGGATCATAATTCCCTATGGGGAAAAAATCTGCTTAAATCTTAAATAAATCTTGTTTAGACTAAACTGCATCCAATCTTCCTTTTGTGTTATGACTTCAGGAGCTTTCCCATCTTCTTTGTTTGGTTATGTATAGTGGGAAAACCACTACTGTTCTTGTTCAGATTTTCTGTGGTGTCCGTGGGTTTCTGGAGGTAAATATACTTTCAACATAGCCAAGACAAGAACCTTTCCACCAGTAATAACTCATACGGAGGAGGTGAAGAAACAAGGCCTTATACATGCCTTCTGTTTGCTGGCATTTTTTTTCCTCCAGTTGAAAAGTGGGTTTTTTTCTGATAAAAGTCTGGAGAATATGATTAAACATTTAAGGGAAATTATTCACAATTCGCTGCATGATGCTTTAGGGTTGAAGAGGAGACCAATGGAAACAGATGTAAAAGGGAAATACAAGGACAAAACTCAGGAAGATAATAGGCAGCAGAAAGCACTATGAGAATAATAACATGATGGCATCAGTTTTGGTTTCCATTTTCAAATTCTCCATGTTTTGGTACCTATGAAAATAATCTAACAACGAGCCATCACTAACAAAGTTGCCACATATTTTAACTAGAAATATCTCAGCTTTAAAATAACCATATGTCCTATGTTCAATTTATTTTCTTTCAGATTAAAAACCTTGAAAATTAATTTTAAAAGAACACAATTCTTATAAACTTATATTTTTAATGGATGTTATTAAAATAGATGGCTCTCTTTAGCACTGTGACTTTGCACTACCTGTGTTTCCATTGTGGCACTGTACACACTTTTGAACAGCACCACCGTAGCAGTATTTTACCCAGGTGACAGAATAATGGCTTTCTCTCTGTTGAATTTTTTCAAGCATTCAAACTCTAGGAACTCTTGCAGTAAATGGTTAGCAGGTAGCTAAGAAGTTGAGATTAGTATTTGGCTCTGGTATTATCTGACAGGCTATCATTATCAGTTACTAATGCCTTTCATGAAATGGATAAAAGGTCCAGGATATCACTCATGTGGCTCTTCTAAAATGCCCTGAGGTTTTCTGTTTTGGTTTGGTTTTGTTTTATCTCTGAGTGTGACAAAATGTGGCAGACAGGAGGGCACCACAGAGTACTTAATCATTTCACATATGTTGAACACAAGGTGTTTAAAAGATAAGGCTGTGGAAACCAATGCACATATAGATGCTTTTGTCTTACCTTGCACCAGAAAGTGTAGCACATTTACTAATGCTGCAACTCTACATAGGCAGCCAAGTGCAATTTATTTGATCCTATATTTGCATTGCTACAGCTAATAAGGAAGCATAAGGGATATATTTGAAAACATGAGGTGAGAATTCTGAAATGAGAGCCAATTTTGCTTTCTGAACTCAAACAAGCAACAGGGAGTTCTAAGTGTGGGATACAGCACTGTCTGTATTGGTATATGATGCTTCACAATGTATCAAGCTAAAGTATACCCTCCTTGTTTTTTCTCAAGCAATGAGAAGTTAATGAAGCAATGGATGGGATTCTGTAGGCTGGATGAAATTAGATCATATCTCATGTTCATATCTCATGATCATATCTCACAATCATATCTCATACTGCTCTCTCCTCTTACTCTCTGGTACTTCTAACCTAGCAATTTTTATAAAATAAAGGTGAGATCAGGCATCTGTTGGCTCCAGCTATAAACCATCTCTTTTGCTTACCTTACACTGCTAGATGACCTTTAGTCATCTCCAGCCCAAGGCAAAAAATATCATCAGCCTGAGATCAGCTGAAGAAGTAAGGAGTCTTAATTAAGTAGCCACCTAATCCCTTCTCATCTTTCTGCACACCCACTAGAGACAAATGATGTTGTAGGATAATGGGATCTGCTTTTAATTGTTGTCTATTGTTAGTACAGATTAGGCTGCCTACTATAATGTGAAGGTGGTCCTGTTGAGTAGCCCTGTAGATAGTCAAGCACATATCTCAGCAAACCAGGAGTGCAGCCAAATGAAGAAGCATCTTCCCAGAACAGGCAAATAACCTAATAGCCAAATAACTGCAACTCAGAGCAGAAAAATCTCCTGTCTGTGAGTCTACCTAGCCCTAATTGGAACACACTGGCACTTTTCTTAGTCTGCTACTCATTTGCCAATTCTGCAAAGTCCTAATTCTACTTACCGTGTTCAAAGGTGTGCTTTTGGCCCTTCTCAGCTTTAAAAAGCTCCTTTCCCAGCTTCTCCTCCTTTCTCCCTGCCTTGCAGTGAAGCTAGAAACTCCCAGGAGTGTCCCAACACCTCTTGGATCAGTGTTCAGATAATTTTTGCCCTTCCTGATACTGCCAACAATGGGGATGAATCTCTCTCTACCTGGTCAGTTCAAGGCTTATCTGGGAGAATATAGTTAGAAAAGGCAGTTTCTTGTTTAAAAAACTCATCACAATACTTAGGAAATAGGCTCCTACTCCCTCAAAACTGAAAGAGCCTAGTGTTTACCAATTACCTGGTTGCCCAACCTACATTTGACTTATGGCTGCATTCTCTTCACCTCAGTTACATCCTCCCTTGCCCTTCTCATTGCCTTCTCCTCACCCAGTGCCATCTCTTGTCCTCAGTGTCTTCAGGAGTTCCTTCTCACTAATTTATCAGCCTTCCTAGACAAACCTCAGCCTCTATGATACAGCTGAAACCAAACCTAAAAAGTCTGCCCAACCCCTGCGGCACAGAGATCCCATCCTCCTTTTGTGGTCATTCTGGTGTTATGCCCCTTTCTTGCTCCACCTGCCAACTCTGTCCACACAAGGGGCATGGCTGCAGAGGAATGTTCCTCTGGGACAGGGCAGTCATGTACCCAGGTAAGCCACTGTAAGGACAGCAGCACCACCAACCTATTGCAGCAGTGCTGGGAATTTCACCAGCTCCAACAAACCTTTATCCAGTCAGACCCTCAGGGCACAGGCTGTCTACTCTGTCCTCTGCAGAGAGGAGGCCTCAGGCCTTATAGCATCAAAAGGAGTTGGCATGGGTAATTCCTTTACATACATCAGTACAGGGCATTAAAAACACCTTTCCAGGTTTCTGAAAGTCTAAAGGGAAACAATTATTTAACAAAAGCCCTTCCCCTCTGGCTCAGCCTGTAAACACAGTAATTTCCATATTATTCTGTTAAAGACTTCTACTCTTACATTTGTGAGTAGTTTTCTGCCTTCTACTCACATTCATAAAGCTAAATAGGTCTCTGAATGTCTCTTCAGCATGAGTATCCACCACTTCTGATAAATTAATATTTAAAGACTATATTAATATTCTCAGGACTGCAGGAAAATGCTAGGTCCTTCATGTTTATATTAAATATTTGTTTTTATTGGCTGAGTTTTAATGAATGAGTTAAAATATTAGGAGATAAATGGGAAAATAAACTTTTTTCTTTAAATCTGGAAAAGTATTTTAGAAACATTCTCATACCATTATATTAGTCCCAAAATGTATCTAGCAGGATGTTAAAGGCGAACAATATTACTAAATATAAAGAAATTATGAAGAAGGTAAGGTGTGTACAGCTGAGAATAGTTTTGGAAGGAAAAGTAACTTTCCAAGTTTGCGTTCTAACAGAAATAATTTCTTCCAAAAGAAAGTGTGCCTCTCACTGCCAAGAGACCAACATTATGTGTGAAGAGGAATCCATCAAGTCAGTGCTTGCAGCTGTGAATACTAATGCTGGATGAATGATAGTACACATAGCTGTAGGTCTCACTGGACTCATCATGTTGTTCCCTATTTGTAATAGTAAATCAAATTCTCTGTCGAAAAAGAGTCACCACTTACTGCTAAATGGAGTCATATGATTGTTTCTTAGCCACATGGTACTGACTTCTGTTCACTAAATGGCTGACCTACATTCAGGAGACACGCCTGAGAAGATCACTGCACTTCAAATTCCACAGTGAAAATCAACAAGAAAGCTTTTTAAGAACAGAATGTGAGAGAGCAAGCTTATTCATGAAAGAAATGCAAGACAGTTGAGATATTTTTGTCCAAGTTCTCCATCAACACTGCCATATAGTTCATTAAATTGTTGTAGACATCAATTTTTTAAGCTTTTGCCATCTTCTCCCTGTCTACAGAAACAGAGGGAGGAAATTGTCAGTTCTTCAATATTTTACATTCAGTTTTCCCTTATTATGTAAGAAACTCACCAGCCTTCTTTCTCTGGGACTCCAAGGCTTTTTTTTCTCCCCTTTCTAATAACTGACCCATGGGATAAATACTTCTTGATTCTAGGCTTTGCTCCATGACATCATATTTACTTACTTCGAGACAGTCTTCACATCACCAGCTCTATACAGATTAGTTACGGTGGTCTTGGGCTTGAAATATTTTTTAAACAATTCCAGATAGAAAGCAATTTTTTAACTGAAACATGCTTTCCTTTGGTTCTGTATATGGTTCAATATGGTTCTGTATAGGGCCTTGTTGTTGCAGACCAAAATACTATTCAGCAATACATTATTGCAAGCATACTTCACCTGACACAGATTTTCAGCTTTAATACTCTCCATGATCTACAAATAAATATTTTCATACTCCTTTTTCAGTTCCCTGAATCTGTCAGCTCCCCAGAAACACAGGTCTTCCAAGCATCAATAAGGCCTTCCTTTTCAGCAGTGGCATTAGTGGCTCAGTCAGAATCTCTTCTTGCTAACTTTGCAGGTAATATTTTCTGAGGTCTTACTTTATCATTCCAGGAATAGAAAAATTGTAAGTATGATGCACAGTTTCAAAACAGACCAAAAAATCATCTTCTTGTTGTTGTTGTTGTTGTTGTTGTTGTTGTTGTTTTCTGCAAGCTTAACCGCCAGGAGGAAAATAACCTATAACTTCCCACTTCTTGAGAGCTCCCAGCTGTAACAAATCTGATGAGCTCATTAGGTTAATATCAGAAATATTATTTTGCTTTAAAATGATAGAAGTGATCATTTAATGTTTTCTGATCAAAGGGGGTTTAAGAAGTTGCAATATCAATGTAAAACAAGTCTTTACCCTGGAATACCAGTTACAATGCAATTCATTGTAAGCATGTATTTGTTATACAGAGAAAACCAGGAGCCAGGAAATGTCAGGATTGAAACTAGTCAAATACACACAACTAGGTTAATATGCCTTTGGATAGTGTAAAAAATTGTAAGTGGAACGCATTATTTTGGTAAACATAGCATTCAGCTAGAACTTGAAATTGTCATTCTCAAAATGTTGGTTTAAAATGCACCAAAAAATAACAATCAAAGTGCTAATCCATGTATAGGAAACAATTTGGGTACTCTGACACCAATATTTTTCTCCTTAACTACAAAAGATCTCTGAAATTGGGAACAAAAACCCAACCCAAACCACACAAAACAAACAAAAACATGCTTGTAGGGTAGTCTTCAGAAGGAGGAAAACAGGGACTCATGGAGAGCACTCTAATAATGGTGCTAGATCTGGAAATTCTTTAAGTGTTTGCCAATGGCTGATGGACAGACATGAATAGAAAAGACCTGACTGAGGCACCAATTTTGCTACCCTTCTGCAGAATACTGTAAACCAAAACTTTTTCCTGGTGCCCCCAGATTTAAATCTCAGACTGCCATGAGACAGGTTTACTGAAATAACTGAAATAATTACTAAAATATAGACCAGAGCAGCTTAGAAATTCAGTAGAGCTATAGCAGCTGTGAACATGCAACACTCTTTTGTAAACCCATCATTTGATATTTGCCATTGTACACAATGGCTTCCCTCTGCCTTCTATTATTTTAGTGCTTCTTGTATTAACTCCCACTTTTTCTGATTCATACTTTATTTCATGAAAGAGAATTTTTTTTTCCTAAACATCTTTTTCAGTCAAAGTACTTTCTGCACCTCCTCCCCATCTCTAGCATTATAAAGGTGTCCCCTTGAAAGGCTCCATTTACTTCAATAATCCACTTCTTCTTCCCCTGAGGTGCTTCTACACTTCTTGAAATATCCTCCAAAGCAGTGCTGTGAAATGAAACATTCCAAATGAGATTTCAAAGCCATTGTAAATCTATCCAAATATAATGCCTTTTTCTGGTATTTTGAGTTTGGGGTTTTTTAGTATTGAGGTCTATATTCAAGCTTGGAAATGTAAACAGAAAAAAAAAAGTTTAAAATCCACCTCCACCTCTTAGCTGTTTTTGAGAATAGTTTGTTTTCAAGAAGCAGATAAATGTGAATCTGCTCACTGTTCCACCTCTATTCACTAATCCAAGGCTCTGTCCCAGCTGTGTCAACAATTTAAGATAGGCAAACTATATTGAACTGAAATTTAAATTCACTCTCATACATTTTTATATTTATTTCTATGTATTACAGGTAGAATGAGAAGGAGATTTACCAAGAGTAGTAAATTAATCCGTGTCTAGTTTTTGATAGTCTTAGAGAGTACTATGGGTGGGGTGTGATTTTAAATGCCTTGTATACTGAACTTTCAAGTCTCTCTCCTAAATTTCCATTCACAGTTCCACATTTTGAAGGACTCTGTCCCTTTCAAAAGCTTTCTTCTCCTAGGGTATTTCCTAGTTTGCACAATAAATTTCACAGAAGTTCTACAAAAAAGAAAAAATCTCTGAGCATTTCAGAAGAGTAAATTAATTTCAAAGGACTAAGAGAAGGGTGTTTCAGCTTGACATCTTGCGGATCTACACTGAAAGGTGTAAATTTATAAGAAATTACAAGTGATTCATCTTCTTGTATATGCTTATTTGCATTAACTTTAGGAGAAATATTAAAATCGCTTCTTTATACATACACAATAGATAGTGACTATATATTTTACATTTGGATATAGTAGCAAGTGAAGCTGTAGCAGTATGTGTCAGGTTGGATGGGGATTTCTGCAACATGGTCTAGTGGAAGGTGTCCCTGCCCATGGCAGGGGATTAGAATTAAATGATCTTTTAAGTCCCTTCCAACCCAAATCATTCTGTGATTCTATGTATGTATTATACACATACATTGAAACACTGCAAAATGTATTGTGCACTTTATTCAAAACAGCTTTATACAGATTAGAGAACATGCTGCTCATGCCATAATTTCAAAACCAAAATTTTTCTTGATGTTTCATTTTTTTAAAATTTTATAAGTAGAAAACCCAGCAAAGAATATGATAATGGAAAATGAAAGTTAGTTTGGTTTCCACTGCAAAATAGTTCCTGTCATAAAAAACTGTGTTAATCACTTTAAGCACTACTAACAATTTTAAATAGTCTTTACTGTAGACCATATGCTGGGAAAAGACTATACACACATAAGAAATTGACTTCTTAATTGTATATCATCCTAATTCACCCGTTTTCTGATAATTAGCAGCTGTTATCTGACAGACACTGTTTCTACACATGCTTTTGCTCAGTGTTAGTATGAGAAAAGTTTGCTGAAGGCAGGACTATTTTTGGCCCAGCAACATTTATGTTGCTATGTGCTCTCAGATTACTGGGCAGATAGGCACACAATGAAGTCAAACAGCTGATCTGTAAAACTGAGAACACTGTGGTTTCCTCCACTGGTGCTTGTTTGTGTATAAATATGCACAAACTATGGGTAAGGAAAGGTTATTTTTCTCTAGATAGGCTTGTCAGAGAAAGGACCCACATCCTTCATCCGGTTAAAACCCTCTGTTAAAGTGCAGTCAGAACCCTTTAGTAAGTTCTGTGAAATCGTTCCATAAAGTTGTGCCTGTAACAGTTTGTACTTTCTATCAAACTGAGTAATTTAAAGTTGATCTTAGTTAAGATAGAAGGAATACGTGTCAGTGCTTTGATCGTTGCCGTCACAGCAAAGCTGGTGGCTGCAAATACAGTATCACTTTCAGTTCAGGTCAGATGGGGGATTCTTCCAAGGTCTTTGCTAAAAACTAGACACTACCTTCTGTCTAAAACTGGACCCAGTACTTTTCACCCACCCTTTCCTTCCCTTGACCCGTTGGACTGGTCACCTGCTGAAATGCAAGCCAAGCTGTCTCTGCAGATTAGTTAGAATAGCACCTAAACTTGAGCCCACATATTGTATTAACTAATGTAGCACCCCCTAAGGCAGTGAAACACACCAATGAGCCTGATGGGCTCTTCAAGGAAGCTGTGATACTCAGGTGAGTTGGCCTATACCATTAACATGGAGAACTGCAGCTTTTACCACAGTAGGCAGCCTAAGAACCTTGATAAACAGCATACATAGAAAAGAAAAAAAGCCCTGCATTAGATATTGAGATAGGTGACTTTTCTCAACTATATGCTTGCCTTATGATGCACTTTCTGGCTTATTTATGCACCACTGATGCAGATAAAAGTTCTACATCCTGTCTCAGTTACAGCTACAGTTACAGAAATAAATATTTGTGTCGTTACCTACCTCCCAGACCCTATGGGAGCAGGTGCCTCTGGTCTCCATGCTGCACTGCCCAGAGACACTTCTACAGAGAAGGCAGGAAAACCATGTATGTTGGGAACACAACCTACAGTGTTCTTGCACAAGAGGCAGGGCTGGAGGAGGCAATCAACTCTGGCTTTCCCTGTTTGCCTTTTCCTGTTCTGCTGGGATTTTTGGGACAGCATGGGGTACCAATAAGATGGTTTTGCATTCCACTAGAGTAAAGGTAGCTTTTTATAGTGTGCAAGTGAAGCTGTATGAAGATATGTCAGAAGGGCATCTGAGGTACAAAAGACTCCAAACCCAGCAAGACCTGTCCTACTGCATGTGAGGGGGTGACCCATTAGTGTCCACCTTTCTGCCATAGAAACCCTCTCAGCAGGAGCCTGCTGGGCACTAACAAACATTGTCATTGAGCAATAGCTTTGTTGCTCGGTGTTTGGCTCCCCATCCACCATGCCATAGCCTCATAAGGCAGTAGAGATGTCCTCTCCAGTCACAGGGATTGGGAAGCATGGGAAATATGCTCCACTCCTCTAGTAATGGCACATTCTTCAGTCTGTGACACATATTGTGTCATTTACAAAACTCCATTAGAGGAATGAAAAGAGCTGTGACCCCACTTTCTCCATAACTCTTTTAGGACATGTTGTTTGACTATGTATGCATTTCTCCTCTGGATTAGACCACCCTATTTCGTGACTGCTGTAATTTGCTTTGAGTTTTGTGAAGGAATTTAACACCTGAAATCTGACTATAAAATGGATATGTGATGATAAACTTTGGTCCTGCTGAAATACAGTGTTTCAATTTTTCTTCCTTCAGATTAATGAGGACAAATAAAATCAGGGAGAGATCACAAGTTTTAGGTTCTTTCTTCCAATGGATCTATTCCAAGCCATGATATATGACTTAATTTAGTGAAGCCCTTCATGTTGTAACTGGATTCACCCTAGCAGGAGAGTCCCCCAAAGATATTTTTTGCTGAAGGTGAATGGGTGTTGCTGGGAGAAGAAGGTAGTAGTCTTCACTTCAGAGGCATGTTCCTTGGATTTTGGTATTAGTTCTCTGAATGGGACATATTTTGTATACCAGTTAAGATTACAAATACCATAATTTTACTGAGGGTGTGAAAGGGAAAATCCCAGCTTTGAAATTCATTATTCAAACATATCTCTTGGGCATATGAAAAAAAATAATCTTAGTTCAGACTTGAAACAGGAGGGGAAACCCCTGAGAAGACAGAAAAGGAGAACCTGACATTTATTTAGGACTCTGCAACTCGGCTATTTCTTGGGAAAATGTTATTCAAGCTGGAGAACCATAGGGTTCAGCTGTCCAGTTTCCCCAGTTTCAGAAGGCTATCAAGGACAGTTGTGTGGTGTATAACTGTCTGCAAGCCCCAAACTTCAGACATCTTTTGGAAATTTGCTGATTAACTTCTGAAGCTTCCTTTTTGCTTTTCTTTTCCCCACCCTTTCTAGACTTCTAAATCCTTTCTAGTGCTGTTTGTAGAAGCCATCACCTGAAGACAACAAATCCACTCTATGAAAGACACCTTTCCTTTCTGCAGTGTGAAACAAGAACAGTGGGAGAAAGCAATTATCAGGGACCTGCTTTTGCAGTACAAAAATATCAGTCATTAGAGAAAATGAAAATATTATATAGTAAAAAGCAGATCACCAAAAGCAGATGAGCCTAAGGGAGAAAAATACCACTTTGATCTAAAATACTTTTTAATGTCAGTCATACCCAATGTGATGGAAAAGTTTTGTCTCTCACCATCATTTTATTATGTTTCAGTTAAAAGTAAGCAAATACAAGTCTGTTCAAGTACATGCTAAACAAAGATCACACATTTTAAAAAAATGAAAAATCCTAAGAAAAAAGAGAGCTGTATATTTCATTTTAATGATTACACTTTGTATACACTTTTTGATTGGTTGGTGTCAGGGATACTAGTGATGGGCTAGAAAAAATTCCCTGATAATGGGAACCTCAGAAGTGTTGGAAGTGTAGAAAGAATTTTGATATTATGTATGAAATTCTGGATGACTTTGGGGACTTACAGAGTAGAAAAGGAGAGATACTTAGCAATAGAATCTGTGGTTTTGGTGTACAACATAGTCACCAGCTACCCATAAACCAGCACTCTTTTTTGACTATAATGAGGCAAATGAAGCTGCCAAGAGCATTAGGTAAAATGACATTAGTTAGACTAGCATGGATGAAATCAACCCACCTGGCTTTGAGAAGAGTTAGATTGTATGAAATGGATTACATGACATGATTGCCTGAAATAGCAGGGGCTTGTGTTCCAAGAAACCTGGATCTGTTTGTAGAACTCAAAGTAAAAGCAAGATTGAGAAGACAAGGGCTACTTAACTTATTGAAAATATACCTTGGAGCAAGATGTTAATTATTATGTTTGCAGTAGCCTGAAAGCTATTATTTATTCAGCTTTTTTTTGTGGAAGCAAGGACTCAGACAGTCCTTTGTCTGTACACAGCAGTTTTGCTTCATTTTCTGTAATCACTGAGCATCTTTACTGACACTGAATTAGAAGGTTCAGGAACAGGGAGAAAAAAAAGATGCTTGCTTGCTTTGTTGATAACTGGATAAAGCCAAAAAAGGATATTCATAAGACAGGATGGTAAAAGGATGACCTCCAGGCCTGAAATTACTCAGAAGCAGTGGGCATTGGCAAGGCAAATACTGCTCATTTATCACAAAGCCATGCACTTCCAAGCAGGATCTGGTGATAAGTCCGTGCTATCACAGCAGATCTGTGTGTTACCTGCTGCAGAAGGGTGAATCACTCTCCAGTGTAAGTGCTGCCTGGCAATACACTATCAAGTCTTCTGATACATATTCAAAAAGGACATACCAATTACCTTAATGGAAAGAAAACTGTTTCCATACATGATTGAGCTTTCATGCTGTTTGTATACAGGGCCTGGAGAGTGTGAAATGAGTCATGGGTAGCTTCTTTTTTAGCAGACTGTTGAATAAGTTATTAGGCAGGCAGCTACTCTCAGGCCAGTGTATTGGCCTGAAGGAATAGGTAAACAAAAAGAAAGAATGAAGGAATGGAGAAAGAGCAGTTGCTCACACAATACTGTCCTGCTTCTAGGCAAATAGACTTTCTAGTGTCTTAAATTTCTTCCTCTAGTAACAGACTGAGGGGTGTACTGAACTTTAAAGGCCTTCACTAGTTGCTAAGTTATGCTGAGACCAACCACAGTGCAGCTATTCAATAGAGAGATTGCATTATTTTGTTGCTAGACTGCTTAACATCTCAGTACCAGAAACAAAAAAGACCAAGCACAAATTAGAGCTGTTAATCTTTAGGACAGCTGATCTTTCTAAATATTCTGAAACAGATATCTTTCCTCCTGCTACTAGTAGCGATTGGTTCTTAAAGAGTCCCTCTTCTATCAATGAGAACTACATGACTGTTTCCTTTAAATAAGCAGGGTTTTTTTCATAACTGTTTCAAGCTCAGCCACATGGAATTAGCTGACATTTGTTCATTCTTGAGGATTTGCCTCTCCTAACAAAGACTTTTTTGCCAAGATTACTGACCAGCTGGCTATGCAGTCATTCAGAAGCATGCAAGAGTCTGTGCAGGGGAAGGGGAGATTTTGGTAGTTGGAAGTACCTGTGGGCAGCTGGGAGGTTACGTCCACTTAAAAGCATGATGTCTGCAGCTAGAGGAGATCTTGTCTTCAAGAGTTTTGTTCAAGATACCAAATAAAATTATTTATTTTAAATTAAATAGTATGACTCATGCTTGCACCATATCAAAGCTGGTTTGATTTTAAGGCAGTCTGTCTCCCAATCCATGTATGCGTACTCCAGCAAAAGCAGCAGCAAACATGAGATGATTATTTATTTCTCTCTTCCACCATTTCCTGTCAGTCTTCATCAACAGGAAAATTAAATTGTGACCCAGCATAAATAAGGGAATATCAAAATATGGTCACTGAAAGTGGACTACATGGTGCTTTCAACATGGAGGTAGATTCTGCTTCAATCATATTTGCTGTTGTCTGTTAATAGCTACCTGACAGAGAAAAACACACAGATTTCTCTGGCCCTTCCTCCCTCCCTCCAAAGCTCTTCCCTCCAGTATCTGTTTTACTGAAGTCTCCTCACATTATAAATGCCACCTCAGAGCTCTTTTTAATTACTGCAGTAGATCATCAAAAGTTAGACTTTTTAAAAATTTCTGTTTTCAAGCTTATCTGTGGCAAGAGAAGGGACAGGGACAAATGATTTCTGATTGAATTTCACCATGAGGAAGTATGCAAGGCTCCAGAAATAAAATAAAAAAAAAAATATGCCACATTCAATCCCCTCTGCACAATGAGTCTCAGCACTCCAACATGGAATATGGCCATGCAACCATTTCCCTGGATAGATATTAGCTAAATGTATCTATCCACCAACCTCATAATCAGAGTTTTCCAGTCCACAATGAGTGATTTGGTCTTCATCTCACTTTTTGGCAAGAAACAAGAATTAGAGAAATAAAAGAGACTGGAAAGCAATATGAAATGATGAAATGGAGTGTATGTCATTGACAAAAATCAATTTGTGATTATTATATCCAGTAGTAGCTTCTATTTTCCCTCAAACACATAGACAGTGGGACTACATGCACTTTCAGCAAGTTTGGAGATGACACCAAAGATGAGTGGTGCAGTTGATTCACTGGAGGAAAAGTATGCCATCCAGAAGGACCTTGACAGACTTGGGAAAGAATCCATACAAACCTCTTGAAGTTGAACAAGGCCAAGTACAAGGTCCTGCATGTGGGTTGGGGCAATCCCCAGTATCAGTACAGACTGGGAGCTGAATGGATTGAGAGCATCCCTGCGGAGAAGGACTTGGGGTATGGGCAGGTGAAATATTCAACATGAGATGCTAATGTGCCCTTGCAGCCCAGAAGGCCAAGCGTGTCCTGGGCTGCATCAAAACTAACATGGCTACAAGGCTGAGAGAGGGGACTCTGCCCCTCGACTCTGGACCCATAAAATCCTGTCTGTAGTACTGTATCCAGCTCTGGGGCCCCCAGGATCAGAAAGATGTAGATCTGTTAGAAAGGGTCCAGAGAAGGGTCATGAAAGTTTTCAGAGGACTGGAACACCTTTCCTATAAAGTANAGTTTTCAGAGGACTGGAACACCTCTCCTATAAAGTAAAGCTGAGAGTTGAGTTGTTGATCCTAGAGAAGGAGACATTTTACCAAGCCCTGTAATGATAGTAAAAGAGGGAAAAGTTTTAAACAAAAAGAGGGTAGANGCAGGTGAAATATTCAACATGAGATGCTAACGTGCTCTTGCAGCCCAGAAGGCCAAGCGTGTCCTGGGCTGCATCAAAACTAACATGGCTACAAGGCTGAGAGAGGGGACTCTGCCCCTCGACTCTGGACCCATAAAATCCTGTCTGTAGTACTGTATCCAGCTCTGGGGCCCCCAGGATCAGAAAGATGTAGATCTGTTAGAAAGGGTCCAGAGAAGGGTCATGAAAGTTTTCAGAGGACTGGAACACCTTTCCTATAAAGTAAAGCTGAGAGTTGAGTTGTTGATCCTAGAGAAGGAGACATTTTACCAAGCCCTGTAATGATAGTAAAAGAGGGAAAAGTTTTAAACAAAAAGAGGGTAGATTTAGTTTGGACATAAGAAAGAAATTCTTTCATCATAACAGTGGTGAGGCATTGGAACAGGTTGCCCANAAGGCCAAGCGTGTCCTGGGCTGCATCAAAACTAACATGGCTACAAGGCTGAGAGAGGGGACTCTGCCCCTCGACTCTGGACCCATAAAATCCTGTCTGTAGTACTGTATCCAGCTCTGGGGCCCCCAGGATCAGAAAGATGTAGATCTGTTAGAAAGGGTCCAGAGAAGGGTCATGAAAGTTTTCAGAGGACTGGAACACCTCTCCTATAAAGTAAAGCTGAGAGTTGAGTTGTTGATCCTAGAGAAGGAGACATTTTACCAAGCCCTGTAATGATAGTAAAAGAGGGAAAAGTTTTAAACAAAAAGAGGGTAGATTTAGTTTGGACATAAGAAAGAAATTCTTTCATCATAACAGTGGTGAGGCATTGGAACAGGTTGCCCATAGAAGCTGTGGATGCCTCATCCCTTGCATTGTTCAAGGCCAGTTTGGATGGGGGTTTGAGCAACCTGATCTGGTGAAGAATAACCATGCCTATGGGGTTAGACTAGATGAACTTTAAAGGTCTCTTCCAACCCAAACCCTTTCTAATGCTACGATTCCATGATTCTATGATTCCATACAATTAGTATAAATTGTTTCAGGATCTCAGTCCCTGGTGTGACACCTGACAGGATGCAATATCTGATCAAGTGTTCCACAAGAAGGAATTGTTTACAAAATAACACACTAGAAATTTGTCAAATATTACTAGTTAAATTCAGTTCATCTTTGCACGCAGCCATGCCTGACAACTTCTAAGGATTTTATTTCATTTATTATATTTATTAATTTTCCTATATCTATGTTAGAAATTCAAATAACATCAGACTGAGATGAAGAGCTTTGATTAAAAAAGGAACAGCTAGAACACCTTTATTCAGTATCTTACTCTACTCCATATGTCTACTGAAACATTTCTTTCTTCAAACATCATAATTTATTTTTTTCTTATTCTTTCAGCACCTCAAATTTTTATTAATAATCTCACTGGAAATATTATTGCTGCAGAACTTCCCGTTGACATCATATTAGGAAGCAAAGGGAGTGTCACAGAGGAATATGCTCTCATATTTTTGGTATCACCTTTCTCCTTTTAATTTCCTTTCTATTTGTATGGGAGGAAGGGGAGAGTCCAGAGTCCAGTGTCTGAAACACTGGATTATTTTCCTGTCATTCTCTGCTAATACAAGATTCTTCCCTTTGTGCCATCAGCTAGTGTTTTGACAAGTAATCAAAGACCCAAACAGACAAACATTCCTCTCAGGAAAACTCATATCTCACTATTGCAAAGGCTTGTTTCATGCTTAGCCAAAACTGTCCTTCTCAAGGCCCTCCATTTGTTCTATCAAATAGCAACACCCAAACTACTTTCCTTCCTTGGAATTTAGCAACCTTCAGTCATACACAAATTTTTGTGAGAAAGTAGTTTGTTCTGTAAGCATCATGCACAATTATTGCATCATATAGTTTGTCCAGAAACAGAGTAAAGTTTTAGCCCCAAACGTCACAATCTTTGTAGCCAGCTAAAAAAGCTTTTAAGAACAAAAATGTCCAGGCAAACTTAGTAGTGGCTTTGTTATAAACTCCATCTCCACAGGAGTAAAGGGTTGTGAGTGCTTGTATTTGCATAGACCTTTGAAGATAAAAGTGTTGAAAGTTATTTTCTGTAAGCATATGTGATGGCGAGGTAGACGAACACTGGACAGGAGCCTCTAGAGCTAAGAAGCCACTGTCTGAACTTACAGAGCAATAGCTTTTTTTTTACACAAGACAGGATTTCAGCAATATCTACTGAGCATTCTTTTATTGTTTGTGTTCCAATTCAAGTCTGTATATGACATGTTTAAAAGCAAGCAAACAAACACATATAGGCATTTCCTACTATTATTTTCCAAACCTATCTTTCCAAAGAAAAGCAATACTGAGTATAATATTGGGAGTCTAAAATGGGCATAATATTGGGACTCTCTGGAATTTAGTATCTTAGACTGAACAATATTCCAACATTTTTTAATTACTTTCAAACATTTCTTTTTAAATTAATAAATTTAAACTCAAATTCAACTCAGAGTGAGTTTTCACGGCAAGTCTCGGAAATACACAATTACAATATAAACAGTGCATATTTCTAACCCTTTTTCACATAACTAGAGGGAAGGTGAAAGTATTTCAAAATCAATATAGTTAAATTTACTGTTACTAATTCCATAGTCTTTAATCATTAGTGTAGTAATAATAACAATAATAATAATAATAACAATAGTAATAATCTAGTCCTTGAAGTGTAGCTTTCCAGTTTATTTTCTAGCAACTTTCAAGAAATCATGTTAAATACTTCTTGCAAAAAAAATGTAACAATCTTTCTTTCAGAGTTATGTTATTTTAATTCCTGTTAATATCTTCTTTAGAAGATAACAGCCAGTTCCTCATTGGAAGGGCTAGTGTTTCAGAAGTTAACTTCTAGCAAGGCTACTTCCCTTCTTTTCAGCTACTACGCAGCCAAAAAAATCCTTAGTATATTTCTCATTTTATTTTCAAATCAAAAAGTAGGTTTAATGTGGTTATTCCTGGAAAAGGAATGTTTTTCTAATATTGTGAAATTTTGTGAAATTTAATGCATGAGAGAAGAGTAAAAGCTCCTGGTTTGCATCACTCTTACTACACATCTGATAGTAAATTTCCATCCATGAGCCACATGTGGTACAACACAAGCAATGAGGCCACATGATTACTGTGAATCTTAACTTGTGGCACCAAAGGAAGTATGGGGCTTTCCAGATGACTACTGCAATGCAAGGAACATTTTAGAGTGATGAACTATTATTTCTGTGAATTCAAACAGCACAGAGATGTCATAAGGAACAAAAGCTTCTGACACAAAGCAATGCAACATGCAGACAAGTGAGCAAATAGAAAAGGTGTAAATATATTAGGAAAAGGATAGGATAGACTGCAGAGAGTGAGTTTACAACTTCTTCAGTCCCCTGTCCACAAATCATTGATATAATAGAAACCATCACAGCTAAGTTTGTGTCCTCTTACAAATTCCCTGTTGTAACATTGTTCCCCTTAGAACTGTCCTCATCACTGTTAGGGTGTATTTTTACCCACATTTACTTGTGCAAGTTAGAACAGATATTCAGTGTAATACCATTAGAGACATCACAAAGCTGAATAAAAATTTTATGATGAATTAATTTCATGAGAAAATACCAATCCCCAAAACCAGAAGGAGCTGTTAGCCTCACAGCCTCCTGGCAAGCATTGTGTCATGATGACACTAGAAAAGACTTTGAGCATCTGTGAGCCTCGTGTTAGAACTGCCTCAGGGACCTGAGGGCTTTCAGAGGTTGTCATGTGCAGCTTTCCATACTTCTGTACCCTTTCCAATGGCAGCAAATCCCTGGATCTCAAACCCTCCTGAACCTTTTGCTTCTCTTGGCAACCTTGAAAACCCTAATGCCAAAGCTCAAACGTCTGTCTCTCATGCTCACTGATCGTGGCTCTTACATGATGTGAGGACTCATAATCTCCTGGTTGTCTTATTGACTTTGACAAATCAAGAGATGCTGCGATTGGCTTTCCACTCTCACTTTCACTACAGACTTGCTAAGCTAAATACTAGTTTTCCACATGTAGGCATCTTCATCTTTTGTTTCAAAATGGATCACTCTTGGTCTGCACTGTTGGGATAGGGCTTAGCTTTATCCTCAGATGTAACGGTCCAAGCTTCTAAGGGCAAAATCAGCTGCTCTGCTTGCCTAATCAAACCTTCTATGTTAGAGGATCTGCTAGAAAAAGATGCTTCTGACAGAAAATATTCCATCTATATATTTTGCAAGATAAGTTACACTGATTTATCCTTGATGTCTCTGCCAACCTTGTATTTTATGATTTAGTATGGTTTTTTTCTTTGTACTGATATTTTAGGGTCGGAGGGCTTTTAGGTCATAATGACGTTATGCCAGCTCATCTTGGTATGCCAGTTAATCTCAGTAGACACGTGCTTTCTAAACAGTGGTAAGACTTGAGTTACTTACCTATCTTTTATTTCAATTTCATGGGAAGAACACCTCGATATATGATGATTAACGAACCAAATAAATGTTGGCTTTAGGCTTCACCACCAAGAAGTTCATATGACATTCATATGAATGATCCCACGCCTCATTCTCCCTGGCCCAAAGTTAACTTGCATCTGCAGTGAAGACTGGATCAGGGCAACAAAGGAACAGCTGTTTCCCAGCTATGTGACTGGGATCCCCTGCTGCAGCAGGTAGTCAGAATGGCAATACTGTATTTCCTAATTCCAGTAAATTCACCTGTGAATAGAATACTGCAGGTATATTCCATTTTCCCTGCTGGAACGGGGGAACTGTGAGAGAAAGACATAATTATTAATTCTTTAAGATTAAACCAGACAAAATTTGCTGTCTCTCAATTGCAACTCAAACCAGAAAGACCTCTAAAAACTCCAGGAACCTGTGCATCCCGAGCAGCCTCATCTAGAACAAGCCTCACAGCTCTGCTGCTAGGTAGCTGGGAGAACTTACCATTACGACTCTATTGCAGATCACTAAACAAAATCAGTTAGCTCCCAATTTCCCCCATTTTTTTTGAGTGATTCTCTTTCAATGCTTAAAATGGCCTGCTCATAATAGTAGTAACAGAATCCAAAATAACTCTAAGAGAAGTCAAATTGATTATTGCTAAGGTTGGTTGCAGGTGCTAGTTCTGCACTAGCTCCTTTGGTTATTGTGTTTATTAACTTTAAAATAATATTTTCTATTTTTTCTATTTTGTGTCTTCCCCTTGACTTAAGTGAAGATCAACGTAAAGAAAAGGAATGTATAAAATCTGGGTATGCAAATCACAGTACTTTAAAACAGTTACAAAATTTCTTGCTGAGAGAGATAAGACAATGCAAATTATATATTAAACAAAACTGATTGTATTTGCATGCAAATGATAAGCTGAAATACACCATTGAAATCTGTGCCTGCTTGCACACTCACAGCAAGTTCATTTTGATAGCTGAGTACCTGCTGTGCCTTATATGACACGCTACGTTTATTTGAATAAGCACAACATTTTCCTCTGACAGAAAGTTCTCAAGGTAGCATTCCCTGACTTCTGATAGTTTCCTTCTTATACTTACTTGGTCTTATCATTGCAGAGAAAGCTCATGTGCACTCTCATACTATTTCCAACACAAGTTCAGCTCTTTCTAGAATTGCAGCTTGCCTGGTCAGGGCTAGACACTTGCCTTCATTGAGCTTGATTACAGATTTGCCCAGACCTTGACTGGAAAAACAATATCAGGGAAAGGACCACCCATAGGCTGTAATACATATTAAATTATGTTATAAGAATAATTGCAGACAAATAAGAAGGTCCAGACACTCCAATATGAGCAGAATTGTTAGCATTAGTAGTGTCAAGCAGCAGACAGGCCACGTAGAGTGGGAGAGAACCAGGTCAATACAGAAGTGCACATCCCAGATATCACCCTCATTTCCAGTAGTCAGAGGCTGAGTAGCTCTTACAGCATGATATGTATTACCCACGGTTTTTGTCTAATAATTATAGTAATTCTCAACATTCATGCTGCTATTTTTTTTTCCTTATTTATTACTGAACAGCTCTGTGACATCCACTGTCAGCCCATATTTACTCACATATCTGGGAAAAGCATATCCTTTTGATCTACTGTCTTTTAATCTCACTTATGGTCTCTTCCTTTTTGCAGTGCTGGGCTGGCAGACAAAAGGTTTCAACCCTGCCTTCCTACATGCCAGTTTGGAAGACTGTATGGTCCAGCTTGCCGCTAAGAACCCGGACTGCAGTCCCTAGGGCACTCCCATCCAGCCTGCTTCTTCATTCCAGGGAGCAAGGGACAACTTGCTCATGCAGCAGATTTGCCTCCTGCTGTACCTGTGACATCCCAGCACAGACCACCAAACTCTACTACCAGTCTGTTAGAACAGGTGAAGGGCAGTGGCTCCTGCTGACTGGGAAAGGAGAGGAAAAGATGAAGGAAACACTGATCTGACCTACAGGTAGGATTTAATCCATGCAAGTATGAAGTATGGAAAATATGTCTCAACACATCACCGAGATAGAACACACAGTAATTAGTTCATCCAAATGAAAGCAAAATTTCGGGTTTTTTCATCTTCTCAGAAGGCTTTTGCTTGAGACAGCCCTGACCTAACAAAAAGGGTACTTGTGAGACACACTCCTTATGCAATAAAAATTTCAAGGCTCCTCATGCTGCCCAAGTATGACCAAAATAGATCAATATTGCAAATGTTGTCTTCCAAATTGCCATCATTGCTTACATATAATTCTAATATACCATTGGGAATATAACAAGTTGTAAGAACCATCTTTTTGATGCTAATGATTTCCCAGTTTGATATGAGATGTTATGCTGACACAAGTATCTGTCTTCCTGTTATGTACTAGTCGGAGTATCTTGGAAGAAAGGACACTGCAGCAGTGAGAGTAGCCAATAATTCTTTTGGTTTATGAAAATCTATTGATTTCAAATTTCCAATAACCAACATGTCACTTACATCACCTTTCTATTAGTCATTTCAACTAACAGAGAGAATAATTTCAATTTTAAAGATGCTATGAAACTCCTGCTGAATGCACAAATGTATTTTATAACTATCAAGCAAAATTTTTATAGATGGTTAACCACAAAATACTACGTCTCTTTCGAAAGCAATAATTTAATGACTGCTCTGCTACTAAATTCCTCAGCTTCTCCCAGTAGAATAGTTCAGATTGCAGATGTTTTTGATGGGTTTAACATTACTTTGGTACTGTTTTTCCTCATTTTCTATTTGTGGAAATATAAATATATTGTCTTCAATTTTCTTGTGAAGAATCTGTTACAACAAAATGCTCTTGCATAGAATCCAATATAAGAAAAAATTATTATCAAACAAACACTGAGGCCTGCCTTGAGTTTTAGCTATAGTACTATAGATTATGCTTCCTGGTGAGATGCATGTAAGCTTTGTTGTCTCCTACTATTTCATTTGAATTTACTGGAACTACTACTATACTTAGTCTTAAGTACATATCTGCACACTTGACAGAGTGAGGATTTTGTTGCTAGTATGTCTTACCATTAGGACAGGAAAAGAATGGTTGATGGTATCTGCTGAATCCCAGAGTCTAAGAGGGGACATGGCTGAAGGATTTACAATATTACCTACGTGACGACCACCCAAATTCAGAGATATTGACTGGATCCTGGAAGCAGAGGACAGTGTGTTTCTGCAGCAACTTTGCAAGATGAAACATAATCTATCTGCAGCAAGAGATCTAAAACTTTTGTATTGTGAAGTAGCTCTGGGCACACTCAAGACAAAAAAAAAGACAAAAATGCTGCTTAGTGGTATGAGTAAAAAGCAAAGTGTTTCCACAGCAAATAGGCAGAGGTAGAAAACATTGCTTGGCATTTTCCAGCTCCATTTCTCTTGCACTATGAGGCTCAAATCAAGGAAGTTCAGGCAAGGAATTGGTTACTACACTCCCTCCTGTTCACACAAAAGGACACTTTGTACCTGTTCCCAGTGAATGAAAGTTTGCTTTGTGTAAAAGCAGTTCATCACCCCAGCCTTGGAGTCCAGGGGAGTGGTGGAGCGGCAAAGCCCAGGCACGCTCTGGCTGGAATCAGCGTGCTACTGAGGAAGAGGAAGGCTGAAGGGCAGGTCTGCTGCAATCAAGATTCATTACCTTTAATATGTAAACGTGCCGCCACTTGAAGTTTGATGTCATAACAAATGCCAACAGCAGGGATAGTCTGCTAAGCATAAGCAAGAGAATGTGTATTTTTCACTTTAATCCCAACTCTATTTAGTTTACTGTATTTGCTTAAGGCTGGAATAATTTTCCTATCTTCCACTGAGATATCATTCAGAAAAACCTGCACCACACTGACCCAATATAATTATAAAGCAGTGTACTCCATGCGTCCTTTGATGTTCTCTTAGATCTACATCTCCGAAACTGTGATTTGTTTCAGACATTGCCATTAGGTTTGTGCCAGGCCCTCAGCTGGGGTAAATGATGTAGGTCTGTGGGATCTCAGGTGAGCCCCAGAGGTTCATGCCAGTATCTGGGCTGTCTTGGAAAAGTCAATTCTCAGGTGACGCAGTTATGACAAAGGCATGGACTGTGGCTAGAGCTGAGAAAACATGTGGCTAGGCTAGTATTTCTATCTTAAAAAATTAAAAATAGAATTAAAACCAGTCACATGATTAAAATAGAAGTTTCTTTTCTTCTCATGTCAGCTGGTGACCCAGCAGTTCAAACGCTTCTCCTCCACACAGGGGTCACAAACAGGGCACATGGACCATGCGTCTGGGCCAGCACACAGCAGCTGGATAGATCTGGATTTCCTCTACATATTCACCCCTCTGTTCAGAATATCACCTCCCACCGCCACTTTAATCCTTGAGTCTTTACTTTAGTGCTTATAATAAATCAATAGACAGTAGAAGAAAATCCCTGTGGGAGAAGAAATTGTGGTCCTATTATAAAAGCTTAAATTTCCCACCTGCCACTTGACCAGCAAAAAGCTTGGATTCCCCACTCCAGTTCAGATTATGTAAAACTATTCAAATCCTGAGTGACAGTAGTTATGAGGACAGCTGTTGGACTCTCTAACTGGGGGAGGCAGGAGCAAATGTTGTGGAGTCCAATAAGAGCTGTCTTTCTATTCACCCTTCCTCCAGAGATCCTTACAATGACTTTGTTTTCTTTTGCCTTTTTTTTTTCTTTTTTTTTTTCTTTTTATTCCAGTGAAGGGAAACAAATAATCAGTCAAAGAAGTAAAAAATACCCAGCCCCAAAGCTCTCAGGAATGCCATTTAAAAACAGAGGTTGATTCAGTTCTCCTCACACTTACACACACACCCCACCCCCACCCAGCCAATCCCCTTCCCCTCTCCCAACCATTTCTGAGTTGTGTTATTTGTCACAGAAAGTGGCAGAAGATGGTGGGGTGAGATGCCATGTGAAACAGTCATTTGTCAAAACTATTCAGTTTGACATGTTTCTGGGAGGAAGGTTATACTAGAATGATGCTGTCAAGTTTTCAGTCAGTCAAATGTAGAGGCATTCCCCTTCAGCTCACTAAAACTCGGCCACTGCCAGTAATACCATTCTTGTTGGTGTTTCAAACTGCTGTTTACCAGGGGGTTGAACTCCAGGAATGCAAAGTGGTTTCCCATGACAGTGGTTACCGTGCACTGGGGAAAGCTAGAGCAGGAATCCCAGCCACTCAAAATCACAGCAAATTGTGAAAGCCCTGTTAACTTCCCTGTGTTCATTGGGTTCTGAATGCCCATACAATACTCCTGCCCATGCAGGAGTAATTGGAGAAGCCTCTCTGTTTGCACCTCTTTCTTACAAAGACTGAGCTTCTACAGAAGTCAATAAAGAATGTTTTATTACTGGGAGGTGGATCAGCCCGATGAAGTTTTGCTGAATGTGCAATGTTCATTTGACCTACATCACGTCTGAGATCAGCTATAACAATATGATGGATCAGCATTTGATAAAGCCTCCAAGACCCATAACAAAAGCACACACCAAACACGCCTATTGCACTATGACCACAATCTTTTAACTTTCTATTTAGTTCTGATCAAGAGCTCATTTCTTATCTTTGTTGCATTTGTACAGTTACATTTTTCATGTGCAAATCCTGGCCTTTACTTTCTTTTGTTTGGCAACACAGAGATGCCATGAAACAGTATCAACATGGAAACTGGAGATCCCTTTGCTGTCCTGTTGCAGTCAGATTAAAATCAGACCTTTTCTTCCTTGCACCTTCCAGGCTGAATATGAGGCCTTTGCCATAGCCCTCACATTCCTACTCTTCCTGAACCAGGATGAGGTTTGATTCATGTTACACTTTTGTTATCATAAAGGAAGGTGCCTAGTCTTCTGAGAGAGTTTGGATGAACTGCTCACTGCATTGCCCGATGTACAGGGACTGATAGCTGAGCCCAACTGACTTTCACATGGCTGAGTAAATCAAGTCACTAGAGTCCAGAGGGGTCATAAACCTCCAAAGTTCATGCCAGGATTTCAATCTGCCACAGAACACAGAAAAAAAAAAGGAGAATTGGTTTCCTTCAGTGTCTTTAGTTCTGGTAGGATCCAGAATATTAGACAATGTGTTCACATTTGCAAATATCTCTATCAAAAAATTATACTTCTGAATGAAACTTTCATAGAAGAGCAGGGAATAAAAAAAAGCAGTGGCAAACCTGAGTTCTGATGTAAAGAGGATTGCTCTGCAAAGTCTTCCATTTAATGAAATAAAGTTACATGATTAATTTTAAACTCCAGAATTTTTGCCACTGTATTATAATTTACATGATAAATACTTCTTTCTGACTGGTTTTTGTTGATGAATTTTTAGGTAGTGGTTGGACAAGCAGAACCAATATATCCCCTAAAATGAACATAACAGTCCTAATTTAGAGAGACAGTCAGTTTCCTTCACAGAAGTGAGAAGCATCCCATGCAAGTTAAGTCAAAATGAGAATGGAAGACACACAATCCTTCACAGAAATAGTTTTGCTATACTGCATTTATAGCTAATTATTTGGCCATGCAAACAGCTGCTAGATGCATGTTTCAATTATAAATATTTATGTATATGGAAAAAAATAAAGCATTTAGAAAATTTTTATCCTTCCCTGATTTGCCTTGTGGAAACATACACTTTCTCTTTTTGTTGGTTTTTTTTTGTTTTGTTTGTTTGGTTGGTTGGTTGGTTTTTTCCTAAGAAACATTACAGTAATATATTTTAAAGCTTCATAGCAGAAAGGGCATGGGAGTCACTTTCAGGTTCCAGCTCTGCACTAGTTGCTCTTTTTTTTGTTTTTTGGGGGTTTTGTTTGTTTGGTTGGTTGGTTGGTTTTTTCCTAAGAAACATTACAGTAATATATTTAAAAGCTTCATAGCAGAAAGGGCATGGGAGTCACTTTCAGGTTCCGGCTCTGCACTAGTTGCCATCAAAGAATGTATTCCGATAAGGCTGGGACAGAGAGAGAAAAGGTAAAGTTTAATATGAGAAAGGAGTCTTTGAATGGGTAATTCCCTTATGAGCTCAAAGTACCCAGGTTTTTCTCTGCCTCAGAAAGACTCGATAGCAGTTTCTGAGTGGTGCTGCCAATGGGTGTGTTCTGGATAAACATTACAGTTGTTCTTCCCACACACATTTGGGACACAGTGCCCCCCTGCCACTGAAATCAAGAGATTGTCCCAGGCAATTGGCATGTCCTGGGATAATGGTCAAACCACATGTTTAACACAGCAGGTATGTTAAATGGAGTGAACTTGGCAGGTTAAGGTCAGTCTCCAGAGATAACATTATCATAATAGTCATTTGTCGTCAGTGGGAGCAAACACAGGCATGTATCAACTCCTTCTTTCCACAGCTTTTGCCAGAACCTGATAGGAAATAAAAATACCAGAACTTTAGGAATCAGGGTTCTTGCTACCCTTATTTATTGATAGTGTTAAGTCTGATTCCTCAGTATGTCCTGCTATCTCGCCTGTAGCACTAACAAGGTAGCAACAGCTTTAACCAGAGGAAACTCAGGAAAATCCAAATCAGGTATGTAAATTTTCCCATTCATGCTGCAATAGCATTCAGATCTGGCTGCGTGCATTACCCAGAACACAAAGCTATACAGTTTTAGTCTTTATCAAGTCTTTCATTCTTTCCTCTTGAACTATTCCAGACTTCAACACACTGAGTTCAGAGAAAGTTCAAGCTCACTACTTACACCAGGAGGGATTAAATCATTGGTTTGCATTTCACAGGGATCATTGTAGGTTCACAGAGTGGTTAAAAGACAACAACTAATATTTGTGTCAGCCTGGCACTCAATCCATGATGTTCAGCCTCCTTGCTGCACTCCTTCCAGAGCTGCGATGGAAATCATTCACAGCTAGAAATGTTTGGCACATCAAAGCTATGCTGCCAAGCTGGTACACCTGAAATGTTATCTGTCCTCTCTTGTCAACGTTTATTTGCAAAATCCACATAATCTTTTTAACACAGAAGTGTTTTCTTTCCAGGTATAGCTTGGAGTGAATACTTTACAAGGTCAGTATTAATGTCAAATTGTTAACAGCCTTAGTCCAGTGAGTATGCAAGGGAAAACAAAACAAAATTCCAACAAACAAAAAAGGGGAAAGGTGAAGACATCTTAGGGAACGAATAATTCTCTTTGGATTTGCAGAACATTATCAGAAATTACGACGAGGAAAAACAGATTTTTGAAAGTTAGGGAAATTATACACCATATGCATTCTCAAATCTATGCTTCAGATCTCACCTTTTAAAAAAGGCATAACATATTGATTTATTTTATTGACTTGTTTGTGGCCTGTGATAAACAATGCATCATATAAAAGCCATCATCCATTACACAATGGAGTATACTAAGGGGGGAATAAAGAAGAAAATTCTGTATTCCTTCAGATGGAAATGTCTGAAATAAATGGAAGATGGGAGAATTTTCGCTGAATAGTGTGTTCCCAGTATTAAAAAGTGCAACATTTTTTCAGTCTCAAAATCCTGCTGAGACATTTGCTTCAAAAAGAAACTGGCAGTTGCAACAATAACAAAGTAGTGCTGCTGAATTAACAGAGTATTTAATGTCATGATTTACAATATGTTATACAACTGAAAGTTATGCCTTTGGCCTTAGCAGATTAGGTGGTGAATTTTTATAACACCAGTGTAAGAAGGAGCATGTCCCCTTCTGTTTGCTCAGACAGCAGGTTCCAGCAGGGGCATGCAGACCATGGCAGAAGTGAGGGCTGTTCCTGAGAGGGCTGGAGTGACTTTCACCCCACGGATGGTAGAGCCCTTGTGTCTGGGCTTGCAGGTGCTCCCAGCCTGACAGTGTGAAGGCTTGGCCTTTGCTGGGTACAGACAGTGCTACAGGAGATCAGCCAGCTGTACCTCTGGCTCACTCTTATTGCCTCTGACCAGTGCAACACGGTTGCTTGCTCCATGGCACAGTACAAAGAGCAAACAAAATCTGCCCTGACATTCCTTCGTCTTATCCCTTCCCTTCAAATCAAATAGGTCTTGTAACTACATTTGGGTGTCAGGTTTGCAAAATTGTAGGCTCCCTAAGGCAGAGCCAGTGTGATCTGATTTGCCTGTACAGGACCAAGCAGAATGAGGCCCTAAACCTAATTTGCAGCCTCTAGGCACTACAGTAATATCACTAATTTAATACAAATGACAATGAGAAGAAGGGACATGCTATTCACAGGAGTGACTTCCCATCCACAGATGCTTGGCAGGACTGGAGATTTGAATTTAGGGAGTGCATAGGCTTTGCTGAAATGGCCATTCTTTGTACAAATATGTCCCCAGGCAGTAATAAAAAGAAACAGATGCAGATTAACACTAACAAATCACATACCCATTGCACTATACATGTAACTTAATGCACGTGAATAGTCCTACTGGGTTTACATCTGTTACAGACTCACAGCCTTGTTGAGGGCATATTGAATGTCTCTCACAGCACCAACTCTCCCCAAAAGCAAGGAGTTTGGCAGCGAAGGGAACAGTCCTCCCACAGAAACTGGGGGACACCAGAGGAGGGGAAAGTGGAGTAGGGCCACCTCCACTTTACCTAACAAACTCTCAGGATTTGAGGCATCTTGTGAAAAGTTGTTATCTCAGCTATCTCTGCCTCCCATGTGGAGATTGAGATAAGATGATTCATTCATTCCCATACCTAAGGGACCAGCTATAAATCAAGGGTGGTAGGAGAAGAGTTGGAGCCTGGATGACCTGCTTACACGGATCTACAAATTTTCGGATGACTGCTGTTGGGTAAAAAAAATTCTCACTTTGGTGGCTGACTGAGTTATACCACCACAGCAGTATCAAAAGTGGAGGTAGAGATGAGTAAGTACATCTTATGAACATGTGCCTGCTCTCTAGGGCAGCCAGAGTTCAGTCACAGTGGAAAAGGTAGCTGTGACCTGTGGGTGAGCAGATCGCTACGGTAGGCATCTACTTTTGTTGTCCTTTCTCCTCCCTTAACTGACAAAACAGACACTGGCAACTTCAGCTACATAAGGCTGAAGGCACTTCTTGCTCTCATGATCTTAGACGCTATCAGAGGTGTGACAACATAATCATTCACCCAAAATGAGATGACCAAGAATCTCCAACAGTGCTCATAAGAGTTATGGACTAAGATGGCCCTATGCATTTTGGAGAAGGGATTCAAAATTGGAGAGAAGACCAGCTGAAGGGCCTGCAAAACATAGTCCACAAATTTATTTTAGCTCTAGATTGATCACATTTGATTTCAAAATGCTGTAAATAAATCCTTCCTTAAAAAAAAAAAAAGGAGGAAAAAAAATGTCATAGGTAGTGTGTGTGTTTTCATACCTATGGCTTTCTGTAGGAAGTGTCACAATCTTGTTGCTTCCTCCTGTTTTTAAGCTGCCCTCTTGTGTCTTGTTATCAGGTGTTTTTGACTTGCATGAATTCACACCGCCATTTGTCTGCATCCTCTTGGCATGTACAGAAACTGAGTCAATGACCTTCCACACCACCTCCACTGCTTCTCTCAAAGGATCTATTATGTGGCTCACTGGAAGAGAACAAGCACGGTTCTGTTTCAGTCAGCATGACTCTTACAGTATAAACACTGAAAAAAAACCTGCTCCACATAGCTAGCCTCATTTGGCATTAGTCAGGAAAGGTCAAGGCAAATTTGGAGTCAGGAAAAAATTGGTCAGTGTTTGGAATCAGTCTCACTTGAGCTTGACTTCCTGTTCTGAAATAAAACCAACCACAGTGCCTCACATTATCTGAATACAAAGTTTAGAGAATGTTACTATACATGCCATGCAAACACATTTTACACACAGTAATTCTTTGAGTGCCTTAAAAACTCCAAGCATAAGCATGGAGAGTCAGCAGTTGCCAAGAACCAGAAAAAAAGCAAAGTCAAGGGTTTGTATTCTTTCCATCTCTATGTATACTATAGAGTTGATTTATTAAGAAATTTACCTCTCAAATAGTGGCAATTCCTTCTAGAAATACATACAGGCCAACAGAAGAAACAAAACTTGCAGCTTCTCACCTGGTACCCAGGCCCACTATTGTGCATTCAAGAGCAATTCAGGCAGCCCGAATTTCAAACTGAGAAAAGGCAAACAAAGATGGTTTGATCTTTTGTTGTTTTGCTAATCAGGCTAGAAAAATAAAAACATAATGTATCTACTTTATTTAAACTAAAATAATTTAAATATCAGTCTGTCAACAGAATAATTAGATGCATTATTGATTAAATAGCAGAAGAAGATGACAGTTTGTTAGCTGTCTGTTCTTAATGGAATATCTGTCAAAGTTAGAAATTTGATCTCTCCATTCCTTTCAGCCCCCCTTCTTCCATCTGGCTGCAAATCCTTATGGACAAACTAAATAACAGGAGACAATGAAATAACCTCTAAGCTTTATGGATTTGAGGGTCCAGGGGGGCATGAGAAAGCACTTCACATTAATGCTCCAGCACTATAGGTGTTTAATGGATACCCAGTTGTATCCCAGGGAAGAGACCTTCTTCAGTAGCATTAACTGGCAATGATTTTCTTGCTCTATGTTTTTCCAGTCTTGGTACTTTCTGTAAGCTGTCTGCATTCCCATCCTGACTTCCCTAAACATAAGTGTTTTCTGACAGAATAGAGAAAGGACAGTTTAGGGTTTGGGGTTTGTGTGGCTTTTTTTCCTTTTGACAGCAACTCACTCTACTCTCTTTTCTCCTTGATAATTTCTGAAGTGGAAAAAAATAATCTCTGCTCGCCTATGGAGATATGACCTTCTCAAATTTCTTCTGAATACAAATTCTTTAATATACATTAAAAGGCAGTTTTCTGGTTTTAGTTAACATGCTTTTCTCTGTCTGAAATGAAGGGTCATCATGACACATCTTTTCAGTGATGGTGAAGGTGTGAAATCTGTCAGAAATAGAATGCATTACAAGTTCCACACATCAACTGTTGACCTCTTCATCAGCGCTCTGTAAGAAGTGTTGTCTTCCTCTTCATAAGAGCACAGATGATGCAGGCAGCAAGAGGACTTGTAAAAATGAGCCATTTTATTCCAGCAAATACCTTTGATATTCCCTGATTCATAGCTATATAATTTTTTGTCTTCAACTTTCTCAATTCCCCATCATTTTTGAATTCCTGTTTCCAGAAATCCAAATTATGATTCTAGATCTATTTCCCCCAACAACTCTGCACATATGTCAGTACAACTGATGTCTCTCCCACTCTCTACCATATGCTTTCTACTCCTTGTTGTCAGCCTCCTAAAGCTGTTCATCTTGTTTTCTCACCAGCATTTTCTCTGGCACAGTTCGGTCACTGCTCAGAGCTTTGCAGTACCCAGCAGGGCAGACAGAGCTTGTGTAGTAACACATTCCTGCATATGAGTGTGCCACTGCCTGTCAATGAGCTGTTACTCTAGAGCACCTGGGAAGATGATGGGGACAGAGCTAAAAAGTCCAGAAACGGATGTGTGTCTCGGGAGAGGGGAAAACAACACAAAACAAAACAAAACAAAACAAAACCAAAACCAAAAACAAA
>VYXD01010569.1:108986-141343 GCA_013397195.1 Hylia prasina
AAAAAAAAAAAAAAAAAAAACCACAAAACTTAAAAGCCTTTTCAGTCAGATCCAATCCCAAGTCTTTCCCCCCAGCTTGAGCTGTTCTGCCCCTTCATGACTGGGCATGGCCCTCTCATAGCTTGGCTCAGCCCCAAAAATCATACAGCCATAAAAGAGTTTGGGCTGGAAGGGACCTCTAAAGTCATCTAATCCACCCCCCTGCAATGAGCAAGGACATCTTCAACTAAACCAGATTGCTCAAAGCCTCATCCAGCTTGGCCTTGAATGCTTCCAGGGATGAGGCAGCCACAACTTCTCTGAGCAACCTATTCCAATGTTTTGCCTGGATAAGAAATTCTTTCCTATGTCTACTCTTAATATACCTGCTTTTAGTTTAAAACCATTACTCCTTGTCCTATCCCTACAGGCCCTGCTAAAAATTCTGTCCCCACCAACAAGAAGGGAATGACAATGTTCAGCATGACAGTGGCCTTGAAGGGGAAACATCTGAAAAGGTGCTCTTCTGCCTTGCTTAACCTTAATGTCTGGTGTTCTGAGTCATAGATTAAATGAAAGAGCAAACTCTGAGACTTCCTGGTAGAACTGCTGCCTCAGTTCCTGTACCTCACCCACTTACAACATCAAGCACAGACTGTTTGCACTTCACGAATGACAAAGGGATCATTCAAGGGGAGGGCAGCTCACAGAGTGAGGCCAGCAGAAGACTTACAGCTGATTTGCTCTGGGAATTGTATATACAGTGACAAAGCTTATGGTGTTCCTATGCTGAATTATCAGTGATGAGTATGACACCAGCTAAACAGGCAACAGCAGTGCTCTGCTCCTCCTCAGTACTGGCAATGCTTCCCAGATCTGTCAAGACCTCAGGGAAGCCAGTGCTGATCTCTGCGTTGACTGCCATGGAGTGTGAGAATAAGAAGCAAAGAATGTTCATTCTTTGTAGTCTTTTACTGTTGACCTAGAATCAGCTTGCCAACCTTAATTATTAGCCCATTATAAACCAAGGAGGACCACGAAGATGACTGAGGGGTGGAGCAGCTCTCCTGTGAAAACAGGCTGAGAGAATTGGGATTATTCAACCTATAGAGAAGGCACCAGGGGGACTTTACAGCCACCTTACAGCCCCTAAAAAGGGCCTATGAATGTGCTGGAAAGGGACTTCTCACAAGGGCATATAGGGATAGGACAAGGGGAAATGGCTTCTAACTGAAAGAGGACAGGTTTAGATTAGATATAAGGAAGAAATTCTTTACTGTGAGGGCTGTGAGACGCTGGTTTCCAAGGGAATTTATATGTCTCTGGAAATGTTCAAGGCCAGGTTGGATGGGGCTTTGAACAACCAGGTTTAGTGAAAAGTATCCCTGTCCATGGCAGGGGAGTTGGAATGAGATAACCTTTATGGTCCCCTCCAACCCAAACTACTCTGTGATTCTCAGATTCTGTGACTGTGATCTGAAAAGGTGGTGGATTGCTAAGAAACAGCAACTATGAGGAAGATAGAGAGAGTGTCAAAGGACAGCTTTGCACAATGTATATCACGGAACATAGCTCATTTCCCTGTTTTCTTGGTCTGCTTTCTCACAAATAAATTCTAGGAACTTACGCTAAGGCAAATACCTACAGCTCCAGGAGGATAACTTTCTGATCTCTGCACAAGAGTTTGTTACTCAATAGATGAGAAAATGGGAAAAAATCCCACAACCACAAAACACTCTCAGCAATTAAATGCTACTTCTAAGAGCTACACCATTTTTAGAAATTAAAAATAAGTAGGAAACCAAATATTTCTGCCTATTTTATAGGGGATTTTTAAAAATTTTAAAATTTATCTTAGAGCACTCTAACACAGACTACTAAATATATGCCAAAACAATGGATTTCTCTTTTAACAGAGAAATGCTAATTCATTAAATTTCTTAACAGTGCAAAATAGAAAACTTTCTACTGGTTTATTATCAGGAGCTTTGTTTTTATTGCTTCTTTTCATATGGGTTGCTGAGCTGTTTTAACAATTTAGCTCACAATTTTTAAGGAGTTTTGTTCACAAACTCACATACAATTCTTCCACTAATGTAACTTTTGACTTCAGAACACAACCTAAAGTCATTAACTCTTCACTTCTTTTTATTCTGTCTTTTTCTAAAGCAATGCATACATACAAGCATTTCTGTGTTCTTCCTAGCAAGCAGTCCTACCTAACAACAAAATTTAAAATCTTTCTTCATTATGTCCATATTAGCATATTATAATTACTTTGGAAATATCTTGTTTGACAATAGAAGATACTGTATTGTACTCCTAACACACATATATATAAAAGCAATTTTATTGGCCAGAACAATGTTCTTAAAAATGTAAATTCTTTCTCAGTACAGAGAAGAAACATGATGAAAAGGACACGGCAGAGAGAATTTGGACCAGGGAATCCAGATTTACCTCTAAACCATAAGTACATATATATAAAAATCAGTAGAGTCTGGTGGACAAATAAAACAGTCAAGTAGTATTTCCTTGTAAAGGCTACTGTAACTCATAAATCTGTGTGCTTTAAAACACACAAAATCCTATAGAATATTTAAAAAATATTAAAGACATACTCTGTATTGTTCTTAAAAATTTTGGTGCATATATACAATTCTGTTCTCAAATACTGCTGAGAAATGCCATACAAAGAAATTTTAAAAGGTTAAATAGAATAAACTAAATCCAAGGTACTGTACCTAAGTTTTTTCTAAGGAGAGTAGATACACTGAGTCTGGCATTTAGTTGGGTTCAAGGATGGCAAACCTCTTGTTTATGATGCAAAGAATTAGGCTGATTTGTCCAGCACAAATAAAAACTGCAAGTTCAGCAAAGTTCTTCTGCAGCAAAGAGGAAGGAACATGAGAAATGAAGAAAGCACCCCAGTCATACATCAAGGAGTCTGCACTCAAATCCCTGTCCTTCTCTTGTGCCCAGGAAGTATTTGCAGTTTCCCATATTCAGTCGTGAACTCCACTTAGTCTGGATATCAATGACACAAGGCAGAGGATAATTGTGATTAACACGTCCAGTATCCACTGAAATGGATTACTTCAAAAATAATGAGATGGGCTCCAAAAGCCCAGTCTGGTATTTAGACCCCAGTATGTAAGTCTGCTGGCATCTGCTGATCCTCTAGGAGAATCGTAAAAGCCAAGGCAGGTGCTCATTTCTGTGGCTCACACATGACCTAGGACATCCAAGGCATCCACACAATGTATGGCAGATGTGCAGGTGTGGCACAGATTCTGCAGGAGATGCAATGTCGTCTGAAGACTCATGGGGTTATCCCAGGGCACCTCCAGTGTTTTAGATGCTTGTGTGTGCAGGCAACGTGATCAAGTGTGCAGGCAGTAGAACCACTAAAGCTGAAGAGCTACTTAGTACACAATCCAGGGGCACTCAGTGCCGCTCTGTGAGGCCATAACTTTCTGGGTCTGTGGCTGAAAGCTGTGTGGGTTTCCCTGCTACATTCCAAAAACTCCAAAACCATGGTCAGATGTCCCAAATGAGCCTTGTATCTATATCAGGCTGTGAACAATCACTTTCTAGACTTTCCTAGCTAGATTAAGGCAATTTCTATTGACTGTAGAGGAAGCCTATTATGCATGCAGACCTTTTCTCCTAGACAGCAAATTTTTGATTCTGAGTTGAATCCCATTTTTTAAAACTAGCAAGGAAGAGACACAGCAAACTCTTTAATTGTCAACAACTCACTATTGTTAATACCTGAGAAAACACAGGCTACAAAAATATCATCCAGAGAGAGTAAACAAATTTTAGCGTAAGGTATGAAGCTGGAAGCAATGTATCCTGGGATTTTGGATTAGAGTTAGGCAGAGTTACATAGCTGAGGAGTGGAACATTTCCTGACACCCAGGCAAACAGAGAATGTGAACCTCTATTTTTTACTACTGGAATACAGCCCTAAGAATCAAGCTATCATGTGTGCTGCTCTTCTTCCTTCCTGCCATGGTCACTGCTCTTTGTAGGGATGTGCTAAATGTTTACTCATCCTAAAAGTAAGAGAAGGATTACATTTAACAGTGCCTGGGATTGTTAATGGAAGCAAATGGAAGACCTCAGCTCCAGCTCCTGAGCTGTACCAAGTGGAAAACAACTTTGAACAAAACTCAGAAGACAGAGAGCAGACAATTTTGTTTTGATTTTTTTAATGTATATCAAATTTGTCAATAACACCAATCAGTATGACTGAAACTGCAGACAAGGGATTATATGACCTATTTATCTTTAACTTGTTTTTTCAAATGTGTTTGGTCTAACCCAGTTACCATGAAAAAGTAGTGAAAGTAAATTAGAAGAAAAATAAAATTCTCTACTGCCTGCTGAAAGCTGGGAGTTTTATATCCTAGAGAGAACTCCCATACAAAGGCTCAATTCACATAAGTATGAAATATAATTTTAAAAGTTCTTTCTAAGCCAGCAGGAAGGTAGATTCATCAGTCTGGGGTTTTCTGATAAAACAGCAGAAGCATCCATTTTCTAGGATAACCACATGATTTATTTATGATTAATCTGGCAACTGTGTTTCTTTTAAAGATAAGATCCTATTTAAGTTAGTGGGAAGGTTTTTCTGCACAACTTATCAATACAATACCTAAAGGCAGTGACTTCTTTTTCTATACATATATAGAGCAGCAAGCCATAGTAAGTAATTTGTAAAGCAATTGAGGAGATATGGCTTTTGTGTGAAAGACCAGTATCTACTTTAAGACTTCACACACTAAATTATATGTTGTCCACAAACATGAGTTATTCTTAGACAGGTCAGAGCCTTCCACCAGAAAATCATCCTTACCATTTCTATATTCAGCACATGCCAAGAGGAATACACCTGTCCTTCAGAAGGAACTATTGAAACATACTGCACAGCTGCTGAAAAACTTTAGAAGGAATTATTGGAAAGTACTGCAAAAGAGATATTTTCAGCATCACCAAAAGCTGACTTAGTTCTCATCTCTTTGTTCTACTGGCTGAACTATGAGTATTCAGCACAGACATGTAATTTGTAGAAAAAGAGAGTAAAGATGCAGATCAAGTGCTGGGTAGAAATCCCAGGAACAGATCTAAAATTAATATGTCCTGATGTTACAGTAATATTGACAAAGATGCACTCTACTATATTTGTAATAAACATTTCCACCACTTGCTTTGTCAGATACTGAAAAGAAATGAAAAAGCAAATACTGTGCAACTTGCAGTCTACTTGACAGCAGACAGGAATTTCATGGTTTTTTGGTTGGATGATGGGTGGATCTTTAGAAAAAGTATGACTGGTCATAGTTCCCCAAAATGAACAAGGAACGTTTGCTAAAATCCAGGGTTCTGTGCTAAAAACCCCTGAGCTCTCTCACTGAGTCCCATGAGGAGTTAGGTGTAATTTTCCTGGACACCATTGGATTGTTCTTGAACTTCATTAGTTCCTGATGCATATTTGCATATTGGTGTATGAGAAGACATCAAGAGCCATTACATAATGTTCTTCTGGTGAAATTGCTCATTACACTGACTTGTTGATGAAGGCTTGCAGCACTGTTTGTAAGGGCTTTGTTCCCAGTTTTACCCTACTAAAATACAAGTAATTTCCCTAACTAGAATCATGTTTCTTTAATTTAACTTAATTGTGATGACGGTTGCTGCCATGATCCACAGAGTTGTGCAAAGTTTAGAACACTGACTACAGTTTTGGTTTTCACCACAGAGTCCATATGAAGTGGGGTTTTTTACTGCAGAAAAGAAAGAAAAATAAAGAAATCCAGTCTTTGAAATAAGAAAGAAACATTCAACATTTCAAGGTCAAGGGCATACGATGTAAGCCAGTGAAGGTTCTGCTTTTCATGCCTGTGGGCCCCTCTTATGAAATTACTGCTTTGTATTTGCCTTCTCCTTTTGCTGTCTTCCCTCGGTGCTTTGGTCGAAAGCAGGAAGTAGAGCAGTGGGTGGAAGCTCACATACACACAGAAAAAAAAAACCCAAAAAACCAACATTTTCCATGGTCAGAGGGGGCTGGGGTTTTCACAGAGGACAGAAAAATGTTTAATTTAAAATGCGGTGAATCCAAAACTGGTTGTGCCCACCTTTAGGTGTAACCAAAACAGAACAGGCACATTAAGTTCAGTTCCACAGAAAACACAGACCAAGCACAAAATGGGAAAGGTCAACACAGGATGGTGAGGGCTTCAAGTGATGCAGAGAGAAAATTCCCCAGGAAAGCATTAGTGTGAACATAAGCCAGCTGTGTTATTTAATGATGGGAGGCAGGTTCTCTGTGGCTCAACTTTTTATGTGTTCTTGTAACATCCAAGCATTCCACTTGGGCAATATTCACAGTTTGCAGAATCACTCATAAGTCTGCATATTTTCAGTGAAAAGCCATTAAAGCAACATGGTTCTCACTTTGTAATAAGCATGCCTGTTCTTTGTTTCTTGTTTTCTTGCACTGTGCATCTCTGTTGCAGTTTCATGTTCTTTTAATTTTGATAGATTCTGATTAATTATGAAACTTAAGAAATACAGCTGGAACCGAGATTTAACTCTTTTTGATACCTGAAATCCCCTTGATGCTCAACAGGCATGCAGAAACTTCTACAAGTCATCTTCTGAGTAAAAATACTTCCTAGCTGCCCATAGATACTGTCCAGACTGCTTCCTCTTCTCTCTTCCATTTACAACATTTAGCATGTACACCGACCAGAAACTAGGAAATCTCCCAGCTAGGATTGCCCTCTCCAAAGAGGTTCAGATGGCATTGCCTTCAGCTGACCTTCCACCTTCCTTTCCCTGCCTCATGATGAAAAGGTTCATCACATGAACCATATCAGCTGTACGCTGATAAACATGTGAGAACATGGAGAAATCCTGTAAACTGGGAATGTTGCGCCTTCAACTGCAGTGAATTAGGGCACAGGCTTTCTTCAGTCATGATCTGTCTGCTCACCAGTCAAGACCCAGAGCCTGTGGTCCTACGGCTCACTTTGTGGTGTTTAGGCAGACAGAAAGGATATAACCTGTCGTAGTTTAAGCTCAGATTGCACTGTATGTTTCCACACCAGGTGGATATCATGGTAATCATAGCTTGAGTAGAAAAAAAACACCGTGAGGCTGCAAACCTGCTTTCTTTTGCAATCTCTTGTTTTCATGCGCTTGTATCTATAACAGCTGCACATAAGTTTGAGTATTTCCAGACAAAGTCATTTTTCTAAAGGTAAGCAATTATTTTCAAAAGTAGGCACAAAAGCATTGCAAAACTATTATCTGAGAGGTGAGAGGAGTTGCAAACACCTCTGACGATAAAAAATTATCTACTCTCCCATTGACCTATTCTATATCTGAGCTGACTGATTTTTGGCACTCAGGATGTTTAGCTTATACATACTTAAGTTCCTAAAATGTACCACAGGAAGGCTAAGGTACACTTTGAAAAGAAGTATTTATGGGTTGTGTTCAGGCAACAGCAAGATCATAGATAAAAAGGGAAGAGCTCTGATAAAGCAGCAGGCAGGGTACTCTGATAAGAATGCTTGTGCTGCAGTGTATTGAACTGGCTGGGATGGATTTAACTTTCTCCAGGGCAGCCTCATAGTGCTGTGCTGTGTGTTGATGCAAATGGGTTGATAACTCAGTGGCAGAGCACCAAGGCTATCTCTCCAACATTCCCCTCTCACCAGTAGGTCGGAGATGGTCAAAATTTTGGAAGTAAACACAACCAGGACAAGTGACCCAAGCTGAGCGAATATTTCATATGGCATCTGCTCAGAAATAAAAGCTGAGGGAAAGGCAGGAGGTGAGGGAGAGGGCAGTCATTATTACTATGTGTACTCAAGTCCTGCTTCCCAATAAGTGGGAAGTAGAGAATAAATCTTTCCCTTTGCTTCCATTTGTGACCTTTGCCTTTTGTTTATTAAATTTCCTTTTTGTGGGAAAACACCTCAAGTATTTCCATCTTATTTTCTTATCCCAGCTATACTGCTGAGGAGGAAAGAGATGGAGTGTCTTTGTGGGCACCTAATTATCTACAATACCACTCCAGTCCCTCCCTGATCCTATTTTATTTCTTTCCCAAGTAGACATGACCTAGGGGAAAAGTACTCTGATTAGTAAATTCTCCCAATTTCAGAGATACAGAGATTGTATTTCCAGCTGAAAGCCTGAGTTACTAGGGAGGCCGGAATTAAAACGTGTTTCAGCCTGTAAATCACAGGACTATGTGCCATGGCCCAAGCTCTGTTTTGATTTGGTACAGCTTAAAGAAATTGCTATCAGAGTGCCCCACATAAACATCCAAAAAAAAAGACCACATTTCTAACCCCACAGCAAGGAGCAGATGTTATTTTCCATGATTCACTTACGGGTTAAAAAAGTCAACAGAAGTGCTATAAAATGTTCAGTTCTGTTCAAAAATACCTAGTAGCTATACATTAAGCAACCCTCCAAATACATGATAACTTCTGGGAATGTCAGCCAAAGAGTGTGCAGACTGGTTGGTAAATTGCCTTTGAGTCAAAAATAGCGAGTGCGTTTCTTGAGCAAGGCCATTACAGTAGTTCAGAACTTGTGGTCGGCACCCGCTGCATGCTGCTGAGTCTGCAATTTCACAGCAATACAAATATCAACAGACTGGCCATGCAGCACGGAGTCCATTTCTGTAACTAAGCCTGCAGGATGTATTCAAGACAGATTTATTAGAAACTTCATCAGCAGCGGAGTTAGGATTTCCCCACTACCGTCTTTTGAAGTGCAAATGTGAACAAAATTACACCATATTGCAAAACCAATATGTTTTATCCAAAGCTTTGCATATGATTTTGATTTTTAAATGCACAAGTCTGAACATATTCTTTGGAATGTTTGTTTGGTTTTTTTCCCAGCTGGAGATACACTCAGATCTAAGTACATCAAAAGATAAAGTAACTCCACTAAAGCTTCTTCAGGGAAAAGACACAGCAATCCCAACTATTGAAAGAAACTGGCAATTTACATGAGATGAGGTGTATTTGGCAGCAGCAAAGTACATTTTGGCCCTCTGTCCTATCTCTATATCTTACAGTCATTGCTGAACTTTATTATTACAACAATCTTATGAAGAATGGCCTTATTTTTCTTGCACAAGTGTGTATTTTATGTGTATGGAAAGTGATAAAAAGACCTCAAAATGAGTTTTGGGGTTGATGAAGGAAATCAGCATCATCCTTTGGTTAATTCCATGAACAGAAAAGAACAGAATCTGCTCAATTATTTACTGGGAACTATTAACCACTGTAGCTAGATAGCTGTAAAAATACCTAAAATCTTGCATCCAGCCAGGAATCACCACAGGATCATCTTTTTACCATTTCCACTCTTTGCTTTCTTGATCCTCTGGAAGTAACCAAAATAATTTTTTTAACAAGATATAGAGTCAAAGTGGTTTTTTTTCTGTAATCTAGCTATAGCTATCTACAAAATCATTTTAAATGAAACAATATATTGTAGGTATATGTCATTTCTATTGTAGTCTTTCAAAGTTTCTGTAGGATCCTACTACGATTCCATTCTATTTTTATATCTCCATAGAATCCCAAATACCAAACACTGCCATTTCCAGAAAATGTATGTTCTTGACACTATTACCACAATATCATTGTCTCATCCAAGCAGCAGTCAAGTGACTAGTATCTTTCCTTTCAGTTCCTCATTCCACTGCTGCCTGTTCCAGATTTCTTTACCACCTAAGCTTATTTTATTGTGTTCTCAAATTAACAGGTACCCTGATAAGTGTTTTCTGCAAGTGAAAATCTACGTGCAGTATGCCTTCCCACATGCTCTTAAACATGAGCTTTACTGTAACTCATAAATCTGTGTGCTTTAAAACACACAAAATCCTATAGCATATTTAAAAGAAGATTTAAAGGAAGGTTTGAGGGATGGCAGGGAAGGATGAAAGTCAGTAGGGAGATGAGAGGGAGTCTCTGGGTGCTGGTGATAGAGCTGGTGGTGCTGCCAGTCCTGCTCATGGGACCTACACACACAGCAGCAATGTGTGTGTAGCACACAGCACAAAAGCCTATTCAGCTTGTGTGATTTAGCTTATTAAGTAAAACTGCCAGACAAGGTTGGGGCGGGGGAGTCTGCCAGCATTTAGAGGATAGCTCTGTCCTCACTGAACCACAAATAGTACCATCCAAGGACAATGCTGAGGAAATATGATATGCAGAAAATAAAAACAGAATGTTTCAAGGATTTTAATTTGAGGCTGAGACAAGTTTCAGGAGTATGAATTGATATTTAGTTAAGAAGGGAGCAGGAAGCAAAAAGAAAGCAGTGGTTAAAACAAAAATGTTAATCTAAAATTGCTGTAAGTTGATGTTTTTAAGGTGTTGGGGTTGTTGGTTTTTTCCATTTTTAAAAACTAAACATGAAAGTTCTTCTTCAAACAGCCAGCCATCTGGCTTTTTGTGGATTTTAATGCAGCTCCTGAAATCTGATCTGAATTAATATAGGCAATAGTGTTCTTTGAAGTTAGCAAGCACATAAACACAAAAGCTTTATCAGTAGGGCCATTCATACAGCAGTAAGTGATTGTAGAGTAAACTTATCCAGCCACAGCCTGTCCCAGCACAAAAACCATTCCCAACAAAGCATCTAATTTTGAGGATGGGAGCCCGCTCTCTGAGCACACACAGTCTCCAGTTACACATGTGATGTGGGGGACACTAAACAGGAACAAGAGTGGAATTGACCCTGTGACCTCTAGGTCAAGCTGCAGGGTTGTTACGCAGGCATCTGCGGCCTCAGCAGCTCGGTGATTATATAGCAACAACAGTGTGCTGAAGCTTTAAAAAGATTTGAAAACAAAGTTCTTCTTGTGTTGTTCAATAGTTACGCCGTGTCAAAGAGCCTGTCAGGCTCTCCTTCACAAGACAAACTGATCTGTGGTCTTTAATTTTATCCCTTTGCCCAGCACAACATAGCAACAGTCTCTTCTAGCTCTCTCTTGTGAGAGACATCCTACCCACAACTTCCTTCCTACAGTCCAGATTAGCAACAATTTCTGTCAACATCAACATGTTTCAGAAGGTGTGTTTAATAATATAGAGTAATATTGAGGAACATAGAGCAATATAGAAGTGTCTGATTAATCTCTGGGGTATACTATACCATCAGAAAACCCTGCAGGTTTCCCAAAAATCAGCAGGACATTGTTAGGCAGTAAGACCTCCCTCAGCTCCAGTTCCCTGATCTTCCAGTTCCCATTTAGGGGATTGTCACCTGCCAGAGATATTCTCAGATGGAGTCATCAGCTCAACATCCTTATTTCCATCACCATCTCTCTTCTTCCAGCTATACCTCCACCTCTGGAGATGTCACGGTGTGAAGAACAGTCACAACTTCATCAAACCACAAAGCCAATTAGATATCCCCCATCTGAGATCAGTATTTTCTATCATGGCCAGGCAGGGCCCAAGTTACGTACAACTGTGGCCGTTCCAGGATCACATGTTGGATTTTCATACAACTTTTTCTGTATAATTGCATTTTCCCAGCAAGTACAATATAAGCTTCTAAAATGGCAGGCATTCTTACCTGTAGCTTTGTCCTAAAAAATTGTCGGCAGGTAATAGTTCATTAATTATTACTGTTGTTCTGCAGTTTTGCTGTTCCCATCTCATATCACAGTCTAATTCAGGAATCTTTTTCTATGAGGCACTTTATTATTTTGATAATATGTTTCAACTGCTTGATGGTTGGAATAGATACTAGTAGTTACAGATCTAAATCTGCAATTTCTTCCAAATTATCTAAACTCAACCTCACAACATACATGAACTTTTCCTGAAAATTCTGTCTAGTTACTTAAATTTGAATATACATGGCAATGAATCCTCTTACTGGAAAACTGATAACAGTTTAGAACAATTCCAACATTCATTTTACCTCTAGCTAACAAAAAAATTGATAAGATTTTTTATTTCAATAGATCAATGTTCCTCTGCCAAAAAAAAACAGGCTCTTTTGAATTGTTTGAACTATATTTCTGTCATAGAAAGCATACAAATAGTTTCCAGGCTCTCACCGTAATTTTGAAACATACAAAATATTCCTATTTTTTCTCATGGCATTTTCCTATTATTATATTATTTTCATATGACAAGCTAGCATATTTTTGTCTCATATTTTCTTCTGTGCAAGATTGTCCCAGCTCCAGCCAGGCAGGGTAGGATGTTGCAGTAGAAGGAACATGGATAGCACCTGGATGTTATTCTATACCACTTCACATCTTTTCTGGGAGTGGGCGAAGGGGTCTCATCCAGGTCTAGTGTGGTGTGGCATGGTGGAGTGACTGGTTGGGTTTTGTCTTCAGTTGAGGGGGTTCCATGTGAATCATTTTGCCTCTCTCTTGTACCCTCTGTCATTAGCATTCTTGTTCTCACTGTTCATTTCCTTATTTCTGCTGTTTCCAGTAAGTTGTGCTTATCTCAACCCTTGATCTTTATTTTTTCTGCCTCCAATTCTCCTCTCCATCCTGCCCCAAGGAAAAGGGGAGAGGCAAGGGAAAGCAAGAAAGCGGCACATGGTTTGGAGAGTCTCAGTGGGAGCACTAAATTGGGGAGCACCACTCCTAAACCACAACGAAGATGTGCAGAATGAAAGTCACGACTCAGATCAATGTGTCTGCCCTCAGCAATATGACTCCACAGAGGTCCTATGCCAGCCTTGAGGTGCAGTGAATGAGGCAGGAGGGAGAGCTGTCTACCAGACCCAAGGCTCATGGCCTAGTGGCAGCAGCTCTCACCCAGCTTTTTCATAAAAACTCCTGTGACATACTACACTTCTACACAGGACCTGGATTCTGGTTTGTTTTTCACGTTCACTAACAATACAGGGAGCCAGACCCCAAGCTGTGGATTTGCACTGAGACAGAGTGCTCTGTCTGAGGGGGCAAGATTGTTTACAATATTTCTGAATCTGATGGCTCAGATGTTGTACAAATGCAGCCAATATTTCTCAGATGTTGGCCCTCTGGGTCCTGGAATATATCCTGAATTATGTTTGTGAGGCATTCAGCATGAGAAGGGTTGCTATGCAAGATGAGGATTCAGGAAAGTACCACAACAAACACAGAAACAGATAGTGATCATGGTGCATTAAGGCATTTTCCTCACCACTATAAGAAACAGTGATGGTACAAATCAATTTTATAATATTAGAAACAGTAGAGTTGCCCATGGGGGTGGCTGAGATGTCAAGATGCAAGGGATGGGGAGGAAGGAGCAATTGTCACTTCTATTCCCAGTTAGGCAGAGGACATTGCATTCAGTCATTTATAAAGGTTTTGTGTAAACAGAACCAACAGATTTGTGGTTAACATCCACCAAATATTATTTCTTCCTTTTCTGCATTTGTTGTAAAGATGTATGTGCTCCCCTCAGCAATTCATGTAACTGAGAAATAAAAGCTATTTATTTGATATGTAAAATTTTCCAAAGAAATACCCATCAAGCCCAGGCAGTCCTAGCCACTAGTATATGATAAATTCTTCTCTTCTTCCATGAAAGCCTTTTAAAGGTGTGTGAATTTCCAAAGGTGTGCCCAACGCTCAGTCACTCCAGTAGCTCTCCAGAGAATGCCATACACAAAACACTTGCTGGACACAGCCCATAATGTTGGCAAACAATGAGAAATGAAACCAGACAGCTTTCTGCTTTGTCTTTTCTTCCAGTGAGCATTTGTGGGGAGTGTGATACATACATACACACTTGCATATAAGGGCATTTAGGGGCCCCTGTGAGCAGGGTGACACGGGTAGCTGCTTTTGCATGGGCTGATGGGATGTCCATGCCAGGAGCATCTCCCCAGAGCAGCAGGAAGAAGTTAGAGAGCTCCTGCCTTGGGCACTCCTATTCTGGGACCAGAGCATCGAATGGAGCCAGACTTGTGGAGAGTTTTCTGTTCTGTAAACTCTGGCTTTTTTTTACTGTGGTTCACAGACCAGCAGTGCCCAAGACCAGGACTGCCTCAGAGAAGGCAAGCCCATTTGCAATCCATCAGCAATTAGTTCAGAGGTGAATTGACATCAAACACCACCATTTCTGACCACGTATTATTATGGATTAACGGCATCAGTTTTTATGCATGTGTGCAAAGCAAGACTCAGCAGTCTAGCTTGAAACTGCTTACAAAGGAGATTGTCTCAGTATTGCATTTGGGAGATGTGCATTTGAGGATTTACCTTTTTGAGGATGGCCTTGCTCTGGCACCAGACCCACTGGCGCACACTACCCAGGCCATGCAGGAGGTTTGGGGGTAGCAGTGAGGCAAGGCAGAATCTAACACATATTTCTGACCTAAAAGAGATCAATATTAGACCCACGCCACAACAGCTGGGGGTCTGCTTGGGTCCTTGCAGTCATGCTCCTCTTGCAAACAGTGTTTTCTCTAGAAGGGGGATACTACTAAATCATTCATGCAACAATGGCAGCGACCTGCCATCATCTCTTCCTGAAGAACTGATTAGAATGTACGAGTCACAATCCCTTTCACCAGGATTCAGAGGTGAGGGCTAAGGAAGGGCAAAGTCAGTCATGCCATAAACCACTGCAAATCTACTGGGTGGCAGAGAAGACCATGAGGAAAATTTGGCCAGACCTTCCAACCTGAAGTCAAAACACAAATATATACACTAATCTCAAAATGAAAATGCCTCAGATACTTATGTAAAGGCTCTTATAGCTGCTACAGTCATAAGATCATAAGATTTTGATTGACATATTTAGGGATTGATCATTATATGCCTTGTAAACAACCTACAATAGTGTCTTAAAATTCAGTCAAGTCTGCAGGCCCATGAAGTTGTTTATAGTTTTTAAATGGCCTTCTGAAAAATCAGTGCTGATGAATGCTGTGATTCTTGTGACTGAAACAAAAGCAAGGCATTTCAAAGATTTTAGGAATGCCCCGATGTTGCCAGTATGCCGTGTAGCTTCATTTTCTGAGACAATATTGATCTTTTAGTCTGTACTTATGGCACTAGAAATGGAATTTATATACAGTGGAAAGGCTTTGTTGTTGATTTCACCTCTGGCATAAAATCTAGTCAGCAGTATTTCTGGAAAGTCCTGAACAAATGACAGAAAGAGTCTGCTTGATACTTACTGCCACTATTAATCAAGACTGAATTCCAGCTAAGTAGTACAAATGGTATGAGAGCAGACATGGCAGTGGAGAGGTATCTGTAAAAACCGTGTCTGATTGCAAAAGCAGGATAACTCCAAGCAATCTCTGTTCCCATAATACCTTCCAGATTTGATCCAGCTTTGGATTCCAGTACCCAGGAATAACACACATATTTTGATCCTCTGATTGCACTTTTTCCCCCAGTAGCTGTGCTAGACTACAACAGCTTCCTTTTCCTGTTTAAAAGGATATGTTTTCAGACTCCATTGTGAATTTATCAGTAGGAGTTCCTCATTTTCAATACTGCTTAAGGTGAACAGCTTTCCCTTCTCATGTCCTTTTAGCACAATTGTACTTATTTTTTTCCAAATGAAGCATACCTATGACCCCATTTATACCCTGAGGCAGCTTTTGTGGTATTAACACTACTCTTCCAAGAGCACTTGGTTTCATAAGTTTATAAGATACATGTTTGCTAACATTAGCATGCAACTGTGTTGCTATAATAACATCATTTCTGTACTTATTTTTTGTGCCTTCATGTTTACATTGGAGATGGTTCAAACTTCTCCCCCAAGGAGTTGTTTTCATCCTTCCTTTCCAATCATTCACTAACTACACAGAAATGTAAATGGTGTATGTCCAGTTGCCTGGGCTAATGTTGGATTTTTCAAAGTAGTTGCACTGGGACAAGAAAGCTTCAGTCTGTGATTTCAGTCTAACAATATCTGTGGGGTATGTGTGGATGTCTTGGGCATGAGCCTGTTTAATGAGTGTATTTTAAAGTCTGGTAAGCTGGATATGTGCAAGAAGAAAACACAAATGCTCTACTCTAAGGCATGTAGCATGGGTCAACCTCTTTGATTCAGCCCAGTGCCCATTTCCTTGCATGGGCTGGTGTTTTTATCCCAAGGAAACTGTATTGCAACAGTCATAACTACTCCACTTTACATAAAGCTATTTAGTGAACATGAGATGTGTTTTGGGTTCTTTGTGGGCTTTTTACAATTTTTTGGGATCTATCTTTTATTTAATAATGATGAAGGCAGAGAGCAGTGATCACCTCTAAACAACCAAAATGCTGCTTCAAGATATTGAAGCCCACAGGACCAGCAACTTAAAAACATATTCCCTCAAGCACCTATGTAAATATTCACTAAACTGTATTTTTCCCCATTCCTCTACCAAAGGAAAATAAAAATCAAGTATTGCCATGATGTACTAATTCTGTTAGCTGATAGAAACCACTGTATGTTGGATGCCTTCATAGACCTGGTCTGAAAGATGCCTAACAGATTAACTGATGATGCCTATTATGCATATTGAATGTTTAACTCTTGCCTTGCTTTGCCATGTTTTTATACTAACTAATCACAAAATTGTAATTTACTTCTTTTGTTATTATCTTTTATTTGCTAGATTAGAGTATGATTTTGTCAGACAGTCTAAATCTGATCCTCTCTAGGCCCAGGCTCTATATTAAGATGAAAAGATCCAGAATAGGGATAATTACAGCTTCTCTTCACATTCTTCTGCTCATCACAAGTTGCCAAAAAGATGATCCTTGTTTGGATTTCAGAAACCCAGCAAACTATCTGCCAGATATTTATGATCTATATGGATACAAATCTTCATGAAATATAGTCTCAGTCTGGAAGTTGCTCCTTTCATGGTTGATTTACAGTGCATAGTTAATGCCTAATTATTTCATTGTGCCTTTTGCCAGGGTATGAATAATTCATGATCCTTCTTTAACAAAACAAAGAACAAGTTGATTCATGATCTTGATCCACAGCCAGAATTTTAAAAAGCATATGAATATTGGAACAGTTCAGGATTTGGAAAGATGAGAGAAAGACCAAGCTTCACATTCTATCTAGATTATCCACATTAGCATCCAGAGGTTATATGGTAACAATGCTGAGTAAGAGATGGAAAGAATATACAGTTTATCACTTGCAAAACACTTCTGAAACCTAGCCATGTAGTTATTCCATCAACCTCACAAACTGGCCATGGACTGTCTTCATGCTGCAATTTCTCAGGTGTTGACTGTGGTCAATCATTTTAGTTGGTGAGTCAGAAAATTATCTGTGAGCAAAGGACAATGTCTGGAAGATAAATTTATTGCTCACATTGCACCCTCTACTGTCTAACCCCTGTAGCAGCTCTGGGCAAAGTCTGACTCCTTATTGGTTTGTGATACAGTGGACAGTGAAGTAATTCAAGGGAAAAATGCCAAAGTAAAGGAAAAGGCCACATAACAGGTAACAAGTAAATCTGCATGAGATCAGAAATTAATGACTATATTTTTAGTCAAATGGCTGACTGATGAATTTTTAAGGCCAAACCTTTAATCCTGATTGCATTACTAGTCTGAGTTCAGTGAGAGAACCTCTTTAATGAGGTCAGCAGGACATTGCCAGTAGAATGTGAGCCACAGGATTAGAAAGCACATCTGCCTTCCTGAACCATGGGATATCTATTTGAGGTTCAGATGCTAAAAGTCCATCAAGGTGTCCAAGCAGGTCTGTGGAGTACAAGGGCCTTTATCAGACATCACATCTCACTGATAATCACAGGTAAAACACATCAAGCTGCCAGGTTAGAAGGATAGGTAAAAGCACTGGAAGAGGTTGGAGAATGGGCAGTTTTTCACCTTACGTTACATCACAACCAGGAGCACCTTTTATTAGAGTATATCATTGCCCCATTGTTCCATTAATCCCCTTGTTCCATTAATCATCCTGTTCCACCACTGCATGCAACAGAATACAGCATTCAACATTAATAGCTCAGCCGGTCTCTAAATTCCTACCCAAAATGAGTTATTGATGACTCAAGAACCAGAAGAGTTCCCACTTGCTCAGAGTGGGGACTAGCTTAACTGGTAGATCCCAAATAGGGATCTAGGGAGTGATACTAGAATTTAGACCCTGGTCCCAAACATATGAAAACATGCTATGCAATACAGAGAGAAATCCATCTCTAGAGAGGTCAGTCTGCCCACCCTCACTGAGATGTGTAAAATGGCTGGGATGGCGAATCTGTGCTGGTATTTGTCATCTTCTCTGTCTACAGAGGGAATCTAGATAGGGTTTGAATTACATGCTTAACTTTTTGCCAGTTCATATGGGAAGAAAGCCCTACCCTGCAAGGTTCACAATCCAAAGGGATATGCTTCCACAAGCATGTAATGGGAAGAAAAGGCACAGATAAAGAATGGAAAAAACGTATCTGTATAATTACAGGTGTAGCTGATTGATAGGGGAAAAAAAACCAGATAAAATATGGATATTCAGTCCATGGTAATTACTCATTATCACAAGAGAAAGAGGCATTTCAATCTATTCCTATTAAAAGAATTAAGACTTTGCCAAAGTTTCTTCTGATCTCACTTTAGTTAGTATAAATATAGCACTATTCTATACATGTCAATAGAGACAAACAGGTATTTACTGGAGTGGGAGAACATGGCTTCAAATTCAGTCTCAGAACAGGGTTACAGAGGACCCAGCACTCCCACCACTTCCAGGGCAATGTTGAGGAGATTATCAGAAGAGAGTGGGTGGCAGCCTACATAATCATGTTTGTGCCTGTGCCCTCAGATTCAGCTTTTTACAAGGTAGGGTTTAAAACAGGAGCCGATGCAGGCTGTTTATTATTGCAGCCAGACATAGTAAAAAACCCCAAAGCTTGGTCCTCTCAGAAACCAAGCAAATGAGTAGTTCTGCTGCAGTTATTTCTGTTAGTTTTGCATCATGCTCTGCTGTTGCTCAGGGGTACTGTCGTCATAGGAATCAGCAAAATAAAAATTTTCTTCATTGCACTGTGAGGGAGGAGACATAAAATTCCATTAAATACCAGGTCTTCAATAAAGGTTGCAACAATGGTGCCTGTTACACTGTAAGGAGCAGTTTATCCCACTTTCTCCTTAAACCTTCAGTGTGATGTGCTTTCCTTTCAAGCATTTACAGCAGAACAGAGGGAAAGTATTATAACAACTAAGCAAGGAGTCATACTTCAGGATGGTTGTTAGCTTTAAAAAGCAGTCTGCACAAAACACCAGACAGCATGGAGCGGGAGACGACTCTGCAGTGTTTGGACTTGACAAGCAACCTTTTGCCTCTGACTTCTGTTATTTTAGGACAGTAATCTGCTGCTCTCAGATTTCTGTCCTTGGCAAAGACTGCAGCTCAGCCAACACATGGATATCCTCGTTTATAACTGAAACATAGGGCTGGAAACTCAGAGCCTAGATTAGGAGGAGCTCACCACAAAACATATCCTCTCCTCTCATTATCACCTCTGCTTCATAGCATTTGACATCTACCTCAGCCTTTCTTGATTGCTTGTTAAGCACTGAACATGTTAAAGATAGGAAGAGCTCTCAGCCAGCTAATGCTTTGGGAAAAGGTTAAACTTTGAGTTAGAAAGACTTATGCAGAGTTCTTATCTCGTAAAAGCTTCTAAAGGTGGCTACAAATGGATCTTCTTTAGCATATTTCATGACAGTGGAAATAAAATAAACCTTTGACAGGAAAATCATGGACTGCAAATATTGGGGGAATCAAATACAAGTGGAGTAATTAATTAATCAATTACAAGTAATCAGTTCACTTGATTACTATGTCTAATGCAAACTGACATTGAATAAAAAGGAAAGCGTTCACCTCACTTGTATGGTAACTTTTAGAAGTTGCTTCATGATAGGCACAAAATGAAATTTGCTTCCAGAAATGGACTTGATACAAGACATGGGGTTTCTGCACATATTGCAATCGTATCTCCTGTCTGAGCTTGTGCAGATTATATTTTCCAAGAGTCTAATACCCACTACCCAAATCCCACAGGATCAAAAAGGATTTGTGCATGGCTTGAATCCATAAAGAAACTAAGATATTTCAGGCTGGTTTCAGGAACACATTTGCCATACAAAGCACAGTAGACCCAGGTGCCGAGAGTAAATACAGGAAAGGCAATACTGAAAATCAGAGTTTAAACCCTGGCCATGTCACTGCATGTAAAGCACATGCTGGTTTGACCAAGTTTGGGGCTATAGCTCTGTGTTAGGAAGGGTTCTGTTTCAGGACATAAAGCTGGCTTTCTCTGAAGTGAAAATTCAACAAGATAAGTAAGTAAAAAAAGCATAAAAATGACAAAATGTAAAAATAAACTATTCTCTTCAAACTGCATCTAGTAAATCAAGACAGCAGAGCCCAGAAACAAAATGAGTGTTGTTTCAGTAGAGCAAAGTGACAGGGCCAACAGCAGATGCAGTTCTTGGCACTGAGTTCTGCAAATTCTGTAAGCAGCAGGGATGAACCTGTTTCACCAAAGATTAAGTCTACGCAAAAGCATCACATTCAGCATTGGGAAAGAGGCTCATCTATTGTACTGGCAAGTAGCACCAAAGATAAGGTACCCTGGAGACAAAATGTGAGGCTACTTAGAAACACCCTTGCCAACCTGAAAAGAGAGGCAGCACAATGGTAACCAGTGAAGAAACAGCTGGGCCTGGTGGCACTAGGCTGTGTCTTTCAACCCATGCTATCAACACTTGTTCATACAGCCCACGTGTTGTCAAGTGCTTGTCGCTTTCCATTTGGTCTCAGAGATATGAATAGGGTTTGGTGTCAAAGGAGGCTGGTTAGGGGCTTGGGTTTGTTTTCCTTTGACACTCAACAATATTGGCAATGCTATAGTCACATGATAAGACTGGCCATGTGTGATTTACATAATGGTTGTGACTTATTGTTGACATTAGAGAAATGCCAGGAAGACCCAAGGAGATTTTGAAAAAAATACAGGTCATCATAAACACAGCTTGTAAGAAACACACTTCTAGCACTTCACAATCATGCCAAATTCAACAACAGAAAAGTGTAACTGTTGGCCAATTCTAATGTAAGCATTCATAACATGGAACAATCCCATCCAGTTCAATATTTTAACCTCTGGAAAAGCATATATTCCATTACCCCCTTAAATCTCCTTCGCAGATTTTATGTAAGAAGCTCACTTCTGAAGCTGTATTGAGAAAAACAAATGTCATAAAAAGTTTCATTGTATGAATTACGTGCAAGTTTCAAGCTAAAAGAAAACTGAATCCTTTTGTGAAAAATGTGTGCACTTCTGCTCCAAGTTATTTGATTAAAAAAATGCTCATAATCCTTCTTTCCTATATGAATTCCCCTCAAAAAGAATCCAAGAAAGTCTTCTCAAGAGCAGTGGATGAAAAGCCATTACAACAGCCAGTGGCTTTTAAAAAAACTTGCATTTTTTTGGTGTATAAATTGTTCCAAAACCACATTCTACTTAATGACCACAGCAAATTGTAAGCTTTTTAAAATGCTCCATTGGACCTTTTCCTAGAAAGAAATCAGGCACTGCTGCAAATGATCTGAGGATAATAATTCTTTAGAGAAGAGGCTGGTTGCTGGAGATATGAGTAGCTGGATATCAAGTTTTTTGTTTCCCAAAGCTGAAATAAAGCCATGTCCATGGACCACATCAGCTCTCTGGGATCAGATTCTCAAACAGCAAATGTGTGAGGTGGAACTTCTGACCAGCAGTGATTTTAATTCATCATTACAGATGCAATGCATTCAAGAGTCACCAAAGATTTAACCCCCAAGAAATTCAACTTCTACAACTTTCACTCAGGGAAACTTCTGCATTCTGCCACTGCACACTTCTTGAGCCACATTTCACAGAAAACATAATGAGAGCAAACCACAGTTTGTGCCAGTAGATTGTGAGCATACAAGGATCTGGTCTATTCATACAATGATCTGACACTGCAACACTTAAGTACAAGAGCCTCTTCTCCAGCCCAGATGAGGCTAGGAAGGCAGAGAAAGCTTACTTACATGTGGAAGATGGGTAATTTTTTGTAGTTTTATCCTCAGTAGTTTTATCCTTACTATTCTGAATCAAAATGGTCAATTTTAGGGTATGTTGCAAGATTCAGTGCTTTTCCTACATGTGAGAAGTTTTGGAATGAACAAATATCATTAGAGAAATTATGTAACTAGAATTTAGTTTACCTGTCTTGAAGCCACTGGAGAATAATGCTGCACATTTTCTGTTTTCTTATTTCTGAAATTACCCATTTTATCATGACCCACAAAAACTACTGCAAGGTCACATCTCCTTTTTTACCCCTTTGATGTGGAAATGCACATTATTGAAATCTTCCAAGATTAGAAGTAAATGACTCTAGTTCACAAGACTGAAGTAGCTCTGTCCAAACTTACATCTTATGAAAAACAAAGCAAGCCCACTTAAAAATTTCTGGTCATCTTGAAGATATATCTATACATAAACTTCAGATACTTTTCTTGTCTGGTCTAAGAGGGAATTTTTTTCAGTGTCTATTCAGGGTAGTATCAGCAACTAGTTCTCTTAAAATGAAGGTCAGCTAATGTTTCCAATATGGTCATTTTTCAGTAGTTTCAAGTCAACCTTCATATATAGAGATAAATACCTTTAAAACTATTTATTTTTACAGCAGGCCCATGAGGTCATTGCTAGAAAGAGAGAACAAAGTTTTTTCTAGTAATAAGAATAGAGAATAAAATAAAATTGAGAGAAGCTCTTAATGATAAGTTTTTAATGAAAACTTCAAGCAAAAGAAAAGTTTCTTAAAACATTTCTTCTGAATATAATAAAATTTGGTCAATAGTTTCAGAAAGAAGATTCCACACTTACATTTTTTTCGCTTTAAACGTCAAAAATATCTATGACAAGTAGATAGGGTACCCTATAACCTATGTAGCCCCACAAACTGTGTAAGTTTCCTAACTATCCAAGCTGACTACAAAATATTTGTGGGGTGTAAGAACCACAGCCCCTTCCACCTCACTTTCTCCTGAATCAGAACCCAGCCTAGCCCCTAATTTCTGAGTGCCAAGCCCTGACTGTGTCTCCAGCTAGAGCCCACTCCCTGATACTGTGAGCAGTGGTGGGAGCTGTGCCTTTAGCAAGGCATGTGCAGGACCTCTGTGAACCGCTGGCCTCTACAAGAGCAAGTGGCTCATGGATGTGGTCCAGCCTGTGGTCCAGACTCTGGCTCTGGCAGCTGCTCACTTTATTTCCTCTATACTCTGCAGATAGTCTGCAGACAGACCTGATTGGTGCTACGCACGGCCAACACCTCTGCTGAAATCTCTGTGGCTGGGACACAAAGTGTGCATCTGGTAAATGAACTGAATCTTAACTCGTGCTGGCTCACCTGCAGTCTGTGAGATGTCAGTACTCTGCAGCCTAATGGGCACACTGCAACATCTCACTACAAGATCAGCTTTTCCTGCCCACTTCTTGTTCCAAGTGTTTCCAGAAAGTTTGAATAGTCTAAACAGCTGATCAATAGATGGCCACTTCACACAGTTTCTCACAGGTCACTCAGTGTTGCACCCATAGCTTCATGTTACCTATGTGCTATCAATATGTATTTGCCACAGGTAGTTTAAAAATTGGGCCATCTCCCAACCCAGTGCTTGACAGGAACCCAGCTCATGGACAATGCAATCCAAATGCTCATTCATCTAAGATATGTCCACTGTATTAAATACAGCAAGTTTGGTTAATGACACTTTCTTTGGCTTCTCAGTGTCTGTGTCACACACCAGAGAGCAGAAAAGAGAATGCATTGACATGCAATCCTCATCACAGAGAAATTCCTAGAGTCCTCTGGGTGAGTTATCTACAGACTTAAATGTATGAAAACATTTCAAGAAATTTATTCTGTTGGTCTTTTATGGAAAAATGCAAGAATTACTGTTTTGCTAGTTTATAATATACTTTTAGGTTAGACAATTTCTAAGCACACATGATGCTGGTGTGAGACTGGTGTGTAGGGCATTAGACACATAAGAATAGCTACTCCTACTCCCACCCTCAGACATTTTAACTTGCTCTCAGCAAGCCCTCCAATACAATGCCCACATCCTCCTCCACCCAGAGTGTCATAGGTTGCACCTTTACCTTTCACTTCACTGACAGATACAAATCAGAACACACATTAGAGTGGCTTTTTAGTTTAGAATAAACATTTCAACTTGGACACTGTTATTGTATTGAGAGAGAAATCTTTCACCCTAACTCACCAACCAAAATCTTCCTGTATTAAAAGCTCTCTGAGCTAACCTTGTTATAGATGAAATATACCCATGTATCAAGAGACACACAGAGACTCAAGAGGGAATAGGAAGAGAGTGTACTTCAGTGTTTCTTTACAAAAAAATGGTTTCATTCATTTCTCGCTAATGCTGTTACTTCAAAGAACACCCTTTTCAGTGTCATATTCATTTGAAGTGACTGATAAATGAATCTAATTGGAAAATTTTCTCACAGTCATTATTGGAAAGTTTCTATTTCCTCTTGAAATATTGCCTATTTCTTTCATTTACTAAGATTGTTTCACACTGATAAATACCAGGAAAGTTCATCAGGAAAAAGAAATATCTTACTATCTTAAGGCAAAGATGGAGATATTTTACTTCCTAATATCCTAAAAATACAGACAGACAAATCAGACTAATTGTAAAATTTTACTTAGTGTTATAAGTATCTCAGCCACATCTAAGGAAACAGTATATAAAGTTTCCTCAAGTAAAAATATTATCATTCATCTTCCTAATATTTTGTTTTTGTCATTGAGGTTTGCAAATATGCATTAATACCAGCACTTGCAACTAATCAGTCCATTTTCCATCTATGATTCATATCCAATATTAAAAGTTATGCATTTTCAGGCAAAGTACTCAAAGCATTTCATAAAAGCCATAAAAATCTTTATCCTTGTTTTGCAGACAGTGCCACAGAGGTGATCTGATGGTACAAAATCATTCCATAAATCTGTTACAGAGTTAAGAGCAGAACTTACATCTCTCTGATCTCATTTCCCTCTCCCAGTCAGTTTTTGCATCATGTAACAGGAGGAACACAGATGATGTGCAAATCACTAAATAAATCCAAGATCACCTCACCCACATTCTATGCATAACAGATCTTGTCTTACCAAGAATGACAAAGTCAAAATTAGTTAGGTTTATTAAAGAGGAGACAAGATGCCTCTGAGCATCACAGTGCTGAGGTTTTTGTACAGTTGCATATGCAGGGGCTGATCTTGGATTTTGTTGCCCACGGCTGATTAGAACTGAAAGCCTTTATAATTATAGCATTTTCTAATTATAGAAAGCATAACACTTCCACTTAAGAACAAATATACGGGTAATTGTTCAGTGACAATGAGAAGAAAAATAAAGTACTATGACTATTTAAAGAAGTTTATGAACACATATTACATAATTAAAAGCACACTCAAGTACAAATAGTTCTTCCTAAATTGCCACTCTTCCATGCATTTTTAACACTAGGGAAGCATGTGGCCTTGGGCTGAGGGCTGGCCATGCTGGTGGTGGACTTATCTCTTTGCCCAGAGGGAGGCAGGTGATGGGAAGCAGTATCTCGATACCTGTAGGAAAGGCTCAATGGTTATGGAGGTATCATAATATCTAAGCCAGACAGGAGTGAACAAGAGGTGTGCCTGCAATTTTAGTTTCGAGTACTAGAAGAATTTTGTTTCTTCTACTAATGTAGGAGAAATGTAAATGTAAAGTGGCTCTTCTTTGAGGAGGTGACTAGCAAGAGATGTCCAATGCCTTGGGGACAGGAGACAGGCATTCCTGAGAGAGCTGCTGTGCCTTGCAGGAAATGCAGGAGCGCTGTGGTTCAGGAGGCTTGGTCATGTCAGCAGGGAAACTGTTCATCAGAAATACACAACCATACTCTTGGCCTTAGCACTCTTCTGCCATCCAGCATGTCAGTGGGTTTTCACAACCTGACGTTAACTGAGGGCTCAGCTGTCTACCTGCACACACAACCTGCCATCAAAGCTCTAAGCCTGCTGTCATTCAGAGCAGCTGAGCATTAGTCCCCAAGTATTTTTTTCTAGAAAAAATTAATTGCTTTTGCTTGTACCCACTGCCAAAAGCACGCTTTGAAACCACCAGCAGCCCTTACAGGGACGGAGGCTGGATCAAGATCTGAGACTGACAGAGAGGTGGAAAGGAGCCAGCTACCAGGAGCTTAAGCAGCACAGTTCCCAAGGGGCAATCACATCAGAAAGACACAGAGCTCTGCTGAACCACTTTTAGCCGTGGAGCTGGGACCCAGCTGCTCTCTTAACAGCTCACTCCACTAAAGCAGACCTCAGCAACCTTAGCACAGCCCTCCCCCATCTCTCTCTCGTGCTTCAGAAATGCAGAATTGCTGAAAGCTTGTTTCCCTAAATCTTTTCCTCTGGCAGAATATCAGTGAACTGGCATCTCATCTAGACATTTACACCCTGAGTGGGCAGTATGAGGAAAGAGAGAGTCAAGATGTTGCCATTAAGGAACAATTCTTCCATGTAACACATATAGACCAGGAAGGTTCCATGAGAGTGCGTATTGTCAGAACTGATCTCTAATCATCCTTCTCTAGAAAATTCTTTCCAGCTATATCTGAGTGGTCTTGTGTTTGCAGAGATATGAGACTTCAGGCCCAATCTGCCCTTATTAAAACCATTTGTTAAAAAAATATACCTGCAAGCAGAGGAACATCTACCAACACCTTAGGATGGAAAATACAGAAATATAACAAACTGGTTTATATTTTTTTCAGATTGAGTTAATGGAAAAAGTTATCACTTGACTACTGACATTCATCAGGATAAATGCTGACAGGTTTTATATAGGCTATAATATCCATCTGGAAGATGTTTGGATATTTCCAAATTTCAGGAACAGCCATTTTATTTGCAAGACAAAGGAAAAGGCTAAGGTTTGAAATGACTGCCTCATTCCACAAGGAAAACAATTTTTATTTAAATGTCACAACCATGTTAAGCTTCAGTGTAGAAAAGATTCATATGTTAGCATTGACTTAGTTCTCTTGAGGGGTTTTTTAAAGTAGCTTTGAGCATACGGTTTGATATGCTTTATTTAAAAGAATTTCCTTTAAAAGATCCATCCAGATACTAAACTCCTTCAGGCATCTGAAATGCTGATCATGAGAACTGCTTGACTGCTTAGGAAAAGGTACTTGTTTGGAGGCAAATCTGATGTCTGACTCTTGTGAAATGAGGGCATTAAGATATCTTGCACAGGATAAGCTATAAGGCATTTTTAAAAGAAACAGTTAGTTCCTTCCAACCTGAGTAGGAGGCAGTCAGAATTTCCTTTGTTTTTAGTAGATTTTAAACTAACTCTATTGTTTAGGGAAGGACTGTGAGTGACCAAATGCCTAAGCAATATTGTATCTTGTCTGTGCTACACCATCTGTCTTTGCAAAGCTGCAATATTAGAAGCCTTCCTGTTTTGTATTTCATGTTTTATTATGCTGTGATATCTTTTCATAGTATTAACTTAAATACTGCAAGACTGTCTCCAGGTTTAGAGAAAAATTTTCCTTCTCCCTCCCCTTCCCATCAACGGATATTGTTGTATTCACCGGAATTCAGTAATTCTAGTAGGGGGGTAGGGGCTTCCTCTAGTCCATTTGTAGGGCTTTCTCCTCATAGTGTATATAGGATATAGTTTTATATTTCAGACAGACCAATGGATATAACTTAATTTCTGACAGTGCCTTGCTGGCTGACAGGTGGAAGGATGGACATTCTCCCTCATGAGGCATCTCCCATGTGACTCATGGGGTGCTGGAGAAATGGGGACGAATAAAATATTTTTCATGGAAAAAAATATATCCTTGTAAATCAACAGAAAGAACAGAGCTTTGAAGGCACATAAAACTCTACAAGGGTAACTAAGCTAGACTATCTAGGCAAACTCTCCAAAATGTTCCAGTTCACTGGATTTTACTGAATTAAGAATATAGGAACTGGAATTCTAAATGTATCCATAATGAACTCAACATCAGAAATCATCATGAAATATGGTCCTAGGTACAGCTTGCCTCTACCAAGCCCAGACTACACAACTAGGTCAACAGAAATATGGTCTGAGTGAGAGAGGGAAAATCACTTTCTTTCCTCATTCTTACAGAATAAAAGAGAAACTCAGCAATTTTAAGCTGTAATTGAATGAATGGAGATTTAAATGATGCTTAGCAATGGCTCAAGGAAAACCGTGACTTCACTTGCAATACTGTTTGACAACACATAAAGGGAGACTGAAGCTGACCTCCATACATGCTTAAACACCTAAGAGCCAGGTTACAGGACAAGCTAGTGCTATCATTTCCAAATTAAACTGGTCTTCCTGAGAAGTTCTTCTATTTGCTCATCAAGAGAGTCCTAAAAACTTCTATTAGAGTGAAGAGGAATGTTATGGGTTGACATGATTTGGTTTTTGGTTGAAAGAGGGTGTAGGATATCACCTGCCAGGATCTAAATTCTCTTTAGAAAAAGTTGAACACCTATCAGACGCAAGTTCTTGACTACTGGCAGGTAGTTTGACCACTGAGAAAACAGGATATGACTTTTGGTTAATACCATATAAAAGCTGAGAAGGTGAAGCTGCCGCCCCTTTCTCTCCCGATGAGCCAGCAGGTCACACCTCGCGGCAGCCACTGCACAGGCCAGGCTGGGCCAGGCCCCGCTACCCCTGAGCAGCCGGGCCAGGCCTCGGGGAGCCACTGCTTCCCCTGTGGGGGACCGGCCCAGCCATGCCTGGGCACGATAACAGCAGGGGAAGGGAGGAAAAGCCCCAGCAGCTGCCCATGTGGCCAACTGGGGCTGGGGGGGTATGTCGTGTCCCCCCTCCCACTTCCTCAGGCCTCTGGGAGCCCCTGCCCCTGCGAGGGAGAGACCCACACCATGAGACCGTGGGGTGGAAGAGAAGGCACCCACCAGGCTTCCCACATCGCCAGCGTGGTTTGGAAGACTTTTGCTGCTCCAACCAGCAGAGAATACATGGGCACCACAGGCCAGGGCACATGTAACTCTTTCTTGCCAGCAGATGAACTTTCAGGCACTGAAAGATAAGGTAAAGGAACAATGAAGAAGAGAGAGCATGAGACTGAGTCAGTGAAGAGAGAGTGAAAAGACTATAAAAGGGAAAGGAAAAGGAGTGGCCTAATTTGGCTGAACGTTTTCCAAGTAATTACTGGAGAATGGAATATTTTTTCCTGTAACATATAGATACTGTTTAGGGGGAATGTAAAGTGCTAGTATAAGTGATAAGAAGTCTTTTTTTGTGTTCCTAAGGGAGAAAAGGAGATTTTGAGTTTTAAGATGAAGATGATTTTGGAAACGGGAAAAAGAGAATCTTTGCTTTATACTAGAAGACGCATCCTTAAACAGTACCCCTAATAAGCAGATTATAATCCATATGCATTGTTGGGAAAGCTGCTAATGGGTGGGATTTCACAGTTTGCAAAGGCTCCTTTCAGGCCGCTGTAGATGTGTGGCATAAAAGCCACCCAAGGACTGTTCTTCGTGTGACCATATCTCCATGGGACTCAGAAAGATTCCTTTCCTAAAAGAACTGATGGAAGATTTTTTGAATGATAAAACTGACTGAAGTTACAGGTTCTGTCATTTCATGTTGTGTGTAGGAAAGTGTGAATACTTGTGGGGGGGAGAGAAGNCGAGAGAGAAGGATGGTCTGAAAATTAAAGCTTGCTTATTTAGGTGGGGTTTTTTTCTTATTTTCTTAATGTGTGTAAATAAATTATCTTTTGTAATTTTAAAGTAAGCCTGTTTTTGCTTTCTGAGTTCTCCTAGTCATATATAAAATTGGAAACACAAACCTTCACATTAATTGGTGCATTGGCGGGGAAAACAAACCAGAAATTGGCGAACATGAAACCATTACATATTTAAACAAAAGCTATTATCAAAATTATATACAACTTATAACTCTTATCTACTTAAACAACAAACTATTCCACCCTTAGACAGTTCACCATAATTCTACTTAACATACTAATACTTGCTTTGCTTTTGGATTCTACAAGTCAATTTATTTTACAGGTTCTATCAATTTTTTTAATCAAAGTTCTCTGGCATTCTCCACCAAATTAGGTAAAGGTTTTAGTTCGAAATCGGGCGGAAACACCAAAATATGTAATGGTTTCACGTTTGCTAATCTCTGGTTCGATTTCCCGCCCAACGCACCAATTAATGTGAAGGTTTTAGTGTTTCAAATTTTATATGTGACTAGGAGAACTCAAAAAGCACAAATAAAACTTCTTATCACTTATACTAGCACTTTACATCCCCCTTAAACAGCATATATTTGCAGCAGGAGCTTGACTAGAAGGAGACTGCCCCACATTAATATGCATCATCCAAGTAACTTGGAATCAGACAACAGCTTCTACTTGAGAGAGTTCCTCTGGATATACAGAAGCCTTGGAAACATCAGGGTAAGTGCTGAAATCTCCCTTATTCTTGCTACCAATGACTGCATCAAGCTTCTGAAACACCTCTCTCAGGAAAACAAAGAGATTGAATTCTTTTTCTTTGGCTTTTCATCCTTATGTATTACAAGCGGCAGACAGGCTTGGCAAGAGGAATGCTTTTAGGGCCTGATGGATACAGAACAACAGACCTAAGAAACCATAAAAAAGATAAACAAATCAATGTAATCTCAATATGCCATCAAATTCAATGTTTAACATGCAGTAAACATCAGACTTCAAAAATTTGTGGGCCTACTTAGAGTGATGCATTAAGTAACTTGCTGACAAATCATATATTTCATTTTTTAAAATGGCACAACCATTTTAAATTAATAAAATTGCCTGGCTGGTGAAGGTAGAATATAAGTCATTGACTTCAGTAATTGTTTCAGTATTTACCCCAATACTGAGACCAACAGAAAAAAATATTTTAAGCAGATAAAACAAAAATATATCCTTTTATAGCTTGCAACTGAACTTTTATTACTCTTAATACTAGCCTGGCATTCCAGAGGTAAATATCAGGGATGGTTTTTTCATTTCTTAAGGCAGTAATCCAATTCCACATAAGATGTATGTAATTATATACACCAAAGGGATGTAGATTATTACACATGAGCAATCAGTGTGAAAGTATGGCTAGTTCCAGCAGGCCTTTTTTTTTTTTTTTTTTTTGAGACGTTATAGAGGTCGTGGCACTGCAATCAAATGCAGACCTGCTTTCTTTTGTAGGTTTGCCTTCACATTTGCCTTTTGAACATGAAAAAGGATATTTTTTTCCATGGAGAGGAAAGGTAAGTGTTCTGCACGTTTTTTCCATTAATAGGGAGCAGCTCTGTATGAACAATTAAGCCAAAAATAAATAAAGCCTATTTCTATCTGGGAGCACAATCAAGTCAAACACCAAACACATAGTCAAAACAATGGTCTTTGAAGGCTGGCATAACTCCAGAAAAAAAATTACAAAGCAAAGGATATTTAGTTTAGAAATGTGTTGAACAAACTAGAAAATAAAGACCTCTTGAAATCACATAACAGTTTTGTTTTTTTTTTTAATCTAAACTTTTTTCAGTTTCAACTCAAAAGTCAAGTTTTGTTGAAAATGGAGTGATGGCACAAGGGAGTTACAAAGAAGCAACTGAGAGGTGTCATTCATATTGTTCAGAAAAAAAAGTTCCCCTTATCAGGAATAACCAGAGTGGAAAAAATAAATATGATCATCTGAAATCACTCAAGCTTCCATGTTTATCATTCATGATAAAGCTTAGAAATTAAATGATTTTTCTATTACTGCATGATAACCAATATAAAACCTAGAAACTTAGAAAAGAAGAGGAAGATAGGGAAAACTGTTTTTTATAACAAGGAAAGTATGCAAAAACAGTTATTCATTCCTTTAAATCCAAGAATCACAAAATTCAGGAAGAATGGGTTCCTATATATCTGAAAAGCAATTTCAGAATTTGTCATACTCTGCTTATTGAATTCCTCTCCCAGTAAATCTTCCAAGACTTAGGTGAATGCCAGCTGCAAAACAGCTACTCATGAACAGCAACGTGACCAGCCATGGCTGATTTTATATGCTTTGTTGGGTTCTTTCTTCATTAAGGTGGAAACAGGAAGGAAGTTCTAGGACACAGCTAGGGTTGCAAGTACTGTACAACTCAACACATTCCACATTAGAGTTTAACAGTGTGTCCCCAATATATAGGTTGAGTTTTCTTTTCTTTTTGTTTTTCCTCTTTTTT
>VYXD01010569.1:141376-267560 GCA_013397195.1 Hylia prasina
TTTTTTTTTTTTTTTTAAATTTGGGGGTTTTTTGAGTTCTCTTTAAGGATAATTACAGGTGTCTGTAAGAAGAGTTTAACTTCTGAGATGACCAAGGTAAATCCTCACCTGAAGAATTTACCAGTGACAACCTCTCTCAGGGTCACCGGCACTTCAATGGTAATGTCATAAAGGTCTCTGTTGAGATACCACACACAGCATAGTGTTACAGTTAATGTCCAAACATTGACTGACATATGAATGATCTGCAAAGTCATAACAGTTTTCAGTCACATTAGTAGTACCACCTAATTTTACTTGAATTATGATGAAGTTTGAAAAACACTGTCACTCTGGAATATTACTGTCTGCTAAGGGACGATGTATACTGCAATGTATTGTAATGAAATAAAGAAGTTCCTGGTTGTCAATTTTAATAGTTGCCCTAACAGATACTGGAAAGGTGATGACTGAAATTTATTGCAAATAAATAACTCTATTATATAAATAATTATATATGCAAATTCCTGGGATATTTGAAAATACTTTATAACTCTTTTTGAGATTGTGTGTGCCTGAAAACCTCAAAACTGATACTTGTATTGGAATATGTGTAAAAAAGCCCAAGCAGAAACTAGGGTGAGAAGCTGAAAAGCTGTAATAATTTTGGAAATACAACTGTATATTAGATTTAGATTTCGGAACATCCAACTGTTCACTGCCTTATTTAAGCTTCCCCTAATCAATTTGTCTTTCCTCCAGTTACCAATATCCCCATATTGTCAGTGTTAACTTCCTTGCAAACTACTTCAGCAGCAAGAAGGACTCTGAATAATTAACAAATTACACTGAGAGACCTACCTTGTAGAGGGGCACTGTGCTTGACTGCTGCCCACCTCTCTCTGCATTGTAAGTCACATTTCTTCCCACAGGCTCAGTTGTTTCTTCAGGAAGTTTTATGAGTATGCTGAGGATTTGAAGCAAAAGTTTTATCAGGCAAAAATTAACTACCAGCTGCCTCAAGTGTCCAAGACTTACATGTTGACCCAGTCTCATTTTAACTGTTTTAGCTTCTGCATAATGTCCTATTCTCTGCTCATTTAGACTGTAAACTACTCTGAGCAATGAATTTCTCTTAGTGGTTGTATATAATATAATATAATGTAGTATAAGGTGACGGCTTTGGTTTCAATCAGAAGGTCTCAGGTTTAAAGCCATAAGCGCTTTGTAAGTTACAGAGTCACCATCTACATGAGCACACACGTGCCCATGAAGCTTGCATAAGTGTACATAAAGATATTTGTCCATGCATAGACACAGATTTATAAATATGTGTAATAAACATATATTGTAAATTTGTAAAAAAAATGCATATTTTTGTCATGCTATATGTACAGATTAAAAAAATTTACTTAGACATCTAAATCTATATTTACCATATCTGACTCTCTTCATGAGCAAAGAGGAGAAATAAGAAATACTCCAAAATAAAACCCCATCCAGCAGCATGACACTGTGGAGTGATTTTGATAAAACCATTTTTAAAAAATTGAGGTATTCTAGAGAGAGAAAAGTCAGACTACAATGAATCATACAATTTTTAACAAAAGCTGAAATAGCCCCAAGACCTTCAGGATGGCATTACACGTTTACTGAATCTCCTCAATTTCAAAATTCATCACAGGAGACTGTCACTAACACTGCATAAGGCGGTTAGTTCAGTATTCCCTTAAGAAGTAATAATTTTCCACATGCTGGAGATACTAATGTAAAAAAATACCTTCTACATAAAAATTCCTGTGTGCATTTGGCTTCAGAGAGTACAAGAAGTCAGAAAATCATTTCTTGTCTTAGGTTTTTATCAGTATGTATGCCTCATTAATGGAGCTTTTCTTAGCTGCAACAAGGGATGTTTCTAAGAAGCCTTGAACTCGAGGTTTTCACTACAAGGAGTTCAGAGCTTGGTGAAGTGCCCTCAGATCTAAAGAAGTTCTGAGGAAATTCAATTTTAAGTGAGGATGGGGAAGAGGATGGGAAGGAGATGAGAGACAGAAATAGCTTTGGGGAACAGGGAAAAGGTTCTTTTAGCTAAGATGACTGCCAAAAAGGGCTTTTTCTGTTCCACTTACTAACATTCCCTTTAATGAAAAGGGCCCAGGCACTTGCCCTTAAAATCTAAAGCTAGCAAGGTTCAACACCAGAAATATTTATACATACAGAAAATTGTTGCATTCTTCTGCTCCTTTCAGGCCCGGCTAGCAGCAGCAGAGGCTGAGGGCAACATACTTCCGGGTCCAGGATGGAAGGGGAGGTGCAAGAGCCTCACTGGAGCCTTTGGGGAGAAGTCTCTTGGTTGTGTAGCAGCTGAGAGCGGCGTGTTGGCAGGCAAGACACGACATGGCTTCTCAGGGTGTTGATTAGATGTTTATTTGGGGGTCCCACCCCGGGAGGGGACATGGCCCCCACCCAGGGAGCCTCCAGAGAGGGATGCCAGACCAGCCCCAGACCTGACGGACAGACCCCGATGATCCCTCATGCATCCAGTTAAGAGTGACCCAGCAAGCAGGGGCAGGTCCAAGGCTTGGATCAATGGGATACTGGAGGTAGGAGGGGTTGGGTAAACCCTTAAGGCATCCTGGATGAGGTGTTGGGCAGGGGTTACACTGAATGACAGTTTAGGGAAGGGTTACAACTCAGAAATGAACCATACATTTTTGGGTGAACAGAACATTTAGGAAATGAATCACCACAGAAAATGTAAATTTCTTTCCCTGGAACAAGTAAGAATGTGGACATTCTCTTTCTGGTATTACAATGCTTTCTTTGGTCATTAATTCCTTTCAAACTAATATAAACTACCCTGAAGAACAGAAAGTGCTCTTGTTGTGAAGGAGCTAAGTGCGGTGGTTTACCACATTAGCACTCTCCATCTCTCTGCTCTGTCTCTCTGTTTGAGATAAATGCACAGCAGGTAAGACAAAAAGCAGGGCCTGGTCTGCACCAGTTCACAGCACAGTGCAGTGGTTTTGTGGCAATGTATTAAGACACCAGCTCATGAAAAAGAAGAGGGGGCCAAGGCTGGAAAAGGAACAGCAACACTCTAAAGCAATGCACTATTGGTATCATGAAGAGCACAGGCTCTTAGCTCAGCAGCAGGTACACACTGGATCATTCCAGTATGTGTATGTGGATCTGCTTCAGACCTTGTCGTACATCCTGGATGCCAGTCTGGATGCTCTCAGACATCCCTCTGCTCCTTGGAACTGAGTCAGTTCACCCAGGGAAGTGTCTCCTATGGCCAGCTAGGAAAGAGATCTGAAAGTACTTCAAAAAGAGGAGAAATATCCTTGAATCAGGTGAAAACTTCCCTGTCTTGGTGAGTTACCCTCATCGTGTAGCTCTCCTAACTTTTTTCTGAAAGTAGAGATTGTGGAACACAGATGCCACAAAACAGCAAGGAGTGGTAATTGGTACGATCAGAGTAAGTGGTGTGGACTGAGACATTCTGCATCAAACTGCAACCACATTGCAAACGTGGAGTCCTCAGGGCTAATAGTGAATTGTTCATCACCTTGCTATAGGAGATGATCCAAGGTAGATCAGACTTGCCAGACATAGCAGCTTTGAAACCCACTACAAGCTGAATTCCAGACTGTTTATTCCACTCAAAAATCCTTACCATCTAAAATTAAGGACTAGGGTGAAAATGAGTTATTTAGCAGCTTCCATCTTTCTGGACAGAATGAAGAGGGAATGACCACCTGGAGCCCAGGCCCTGAAGGAGAGGTTGCAGTGTTACTGGGAGCCAGCAACTGCTGCAGAGGGCTGAGGTGGGGCAAAATCCACAGCCTGCTCACTGCTGAGAACAACAGTGGCAATGTTACAGACCGACTGGGGGTTTTGGTCAGGTCAAAGTCTTAAGTTACTGTGAGGGCATAAATGAAATAAATATTTAAAATATTTATAAATAATACCAAAGGTGAAGGGAGCAAAGTGAAAAGCAAAGAGGAACAACAACATCCAGGAATCTAAGTTTAAGACAGAAGACTGTTCAGCCCTGGGGATCATATGTTTCATCATCAACCAAAATGTCAAGTACTTTAGTCAGAAAAACATAGTATTGCCTTTGGGAAAGCAATTCTAAATGAGTTTTGGATTATCTCTTGACAACCAGAAACAACAGAGAAATTCAGGACCCTAATCCTGTCTAGATTCCTTTACCATACATCCTTACTTGAAATGAATTGTAGCTGATTACTGCTTTACAAGTATCTCATTACAGCTTTAGCAGCTGGAACTACAATACCTAATAAAGAGAGCAGTTCATTCCTAGACTTTGCCCTTCCTATTCTCCACACATGCCCCCAAATCAATGAATAGGATTTGCCAAGTGAGTTTATAAAATATATCCAGCAAACATTGAAATATTTTCTCATCCAACTGTTCCACATTCGTGGCAATTTGTTTCTAATCACTGGGCAATGCTATTATAAAAGAACATTGAATCCAATGATTAATGTTCAAGAAACTACTGTCAAGAATGTGGGTATTTCCTAACTCAAGAAAATCTTCCACAGAGCCCAGTAAATCTTAGTTAAGGGTTTTCTAGTAAAAATAAGAAAACAAAGTAACTTCCCATTTGCTTTTACTGAGAGTGAAGCTCAAGATAGCAGTGAGTGGGCAGACCACTTTCTGGTGCACACCCTGGGAAGGTAAAGGAAGCAGCAAGTAAAATTTAAGTCCTCTTTCTTCCACTCTCCTTCTTCCCTTCAAGCTGGTTTCTTCAGCACAAGTAAGCATGAGGGCAGAGTAAAACAGGCTTAGGTATGTTTGTTGTGGCTGAAATTGTAAAAGGACTTAGAAATGCACTCTTCTAGGCTGCTATGGGCCTCTTGTCAGTGAATGAGGCTGAGCCCGGGATCAGGAGGGCAGGGTATATTCACAGCCCTGAGGTTCAGCTAGCTCCTACAAAGGACTGCTGTGTCTAGAGACACTTCCACAGCTGCCTTCACACACACAGAGGAACCCATTTGAGTTGGCATCACGGTGGTTTGACTCCATACTGCTGTCACACAGATATAGTTTCATCCTGGGTTTCTTATTCTAAGCTACATCTCTAAAAGATGCAATATGGAACCTCATCTCAAAATGGAACCTCATCTCAAAAGGGAAGAAAGGAAAATGTCACTGAAATCTAAGTTCAATGTACTTGTGACATCTACCAGACACTCAATTTTGCTGGTCTCAGTTAGAGTACATAATAGCATACAGTCCACACTTGTCAAAAGAGAGAAAGAAAAGCAGCCTGTTTTTCTAGGTAAAATTAGCCTTGAGCTTAAATTGCACAATAGAAGAATTTGAAACTCAGGCTATGGTTGTGAAGCAGAAAATAAATATGCTGGAGAAGTTTGCAAAACCTCATAACATCAGATTCACTTATCTCTAATTTAAAGATTTTCCCTTGCTCCAAGGGGGCAAAACTGTGTGTCATAGAAGTGCCTTCCCTCTTGCTGCTTGGTAAGTGGATTGCCCTCCTGCCTCAGGCAGTTTTTGGATTACATCCACAGTCAAAGACACACTGGAGCTTGACCATTTATATTACTCAAGTGGTCTAAAGATTTTCTCATCTGGAGTTTTCCCATTCTGCTCTGTAACATCCTAAGATATCTTTTCTTTCCCTCCCTACCATACGTCACACTGGAATCAAGACGCCAATGCAACAAAGATATTTTAACCGATGTTCAATATGGTTTAACTTTCCTGTTCTATTCAAGGCTTGGTACAAATTACACACTCCTCTCATAACTATTTCTGTAAGCATTACCATGAGAATTAATGCCACAAAACAAAAAAACAAAACAAAACAAAACAAAACAAAACAAAAAAAACCCCCTACAATTTGTAGTTCTTAGTCCATAGCTTTCCATTCAGATGAAAGATACTTTGTGAAAGTTAACAAAGATAGGAAGTAAGCAGGAAATTATGAGACAAGGCAAATGAAAAAGATTCAGCATGTTCGTCACAATATGATCCTGCAGCTGTGGCAATAAGGAGTGACAGAGGAACCAAAGTTTGAAGACAGGAAGACTTGTAAAAAACCTCAAAGCAGTGGGTTTGGATATTCATGTGCAACATTTCACAACTTTGGGACCATGTCTGTAAACAGCTGCCCAAGAGAAAGTCAGCTTATAGTTTGTTATGAACAACATCCTTCCTTGTCATTGCCTGTCAGTCCATAAAACAGCAATTGGGTCATTTTATGGTTTTTTTATTATTATTATTTGGGTTTTTTTCTAAAACTTCATCCATTTCTGCTTTCAGCTTTACTGAGCCTACTTCTGTCACCTTCATCTTGACATGCATGCTTTCATTGCCATCAGCTTCAAATGGATACAAGTCACTATGTGCAATGCACAGACAGAAATCAAGCCCTCTACCATATGAGGTGGGGGGAAATGCAGGTCCTGCAGCCTTCTGTCAATCAGAGATCCTGCAAAAGCTGAGCCTGATCCTGTTAGAGCTGCTCCTGCTAGAGCTGCTCCTAGCCAGTATGGAGCGGTGATTTACACCTGCCTCCGCCTCTGATCTGCAGTGCAAATGTCCGCCTTCATCCCTACAGTGCCTGTCCAAGAGGGTCCACATAGACATATGGGATCTCTAGGTGTTACTGCATGCACAGAGCTGGGTGTGCATCCTGCCTCCTTTCCCTGGCCACAACCCAAAAAGGAGGAATCTGTCTCCAGAGTGGAGCTGAGTTCCTGGGAGAGCGCTGGAAGCAGACTTCCCAGAGAAGCAAGGTGCTCCAGACATTTGTCCTTCAGCCAGCCAGGCTGAGCACCAAGAATGATCTTGCCTCACCCATGATGCATAAGCCAAGAACACCGTACCAGCATGGAGTCCCCATGGGCAGAAAGACAGACATCAATGTGCATGGCCACAATCAATACCTGGGTTCTATTCAGCAGGCAGTGGAAAAACACTACAAAGGCTTGGCAGTGAAAAGATGTGAAAGCTGGAAGTGAGTGAGGTAAATGCGCTTTTGCTGCTAATGGATCAGCAGGGTATCTGCAGCGAGGTGTTTTTACCTTTGGTTTGCCTCTGATGAAATCACAGCTGGGGAACCAATATTCTCACTGATTCCTAAGCTGCAGATACTGTGGAAACACAGATTTACTCCCATCACTCAAGTATTTATTAAGTTAATAAGTTTTTGAAGAAGGCAATATAACAATGAGAGTTTATCTTTCTGAGCTAGCTCTCTTCCTTTTAATTTCCAACAAAGGAGTGCCTTTTCTATTTATCTTCATTCCAGCTCCAAGCACTCTCTAGTGTAAAAGAAAAATTTCGTTACTAAGCCTGCAGGAAACCAGGAAGGTCTGCACAAGTATTTGTAATGAACTTTATTATTTTGGCTATCAGTATGTTGGGTACTAACAGTATAAGCCCATTCACCCCAACTCAAATGATGCCAGAGCAGTCTGGACTGCTGAAAACCACACGACAAAGAAACAAAGTAATCTTTTCTGTTGACTTCTGGAAAATGTAATCTTCAAGTTTTTCTTTTGTTTATCCAGAGACAAGGGTTTATGTACAATTAAAACATAAATTCAATTATTTCATTTAGATACTTTAGATTTAAGAAGCATACTGAGCTAATGTTAAAATTTTCTTGGATTTTTGACAAGTTTACTTTCTTTCATTTGGTCATTACTTTGGACAATAAGAATTTATTTCACTGCTGAACTGAAGATCTGCTTCTTAGGAGGTATGAACTCCTAATAGTTGAATGGAGACCAACATTTCCTCCAGACTTTTGAAATCAGGGTTTCAGGTTCAGACTAATCATTTATTCCTTGAATACTGCTCAATTTCAATTCACAGTCCATATAATCTTTCTCTTTTTGCAGTGTTTCCTGCTATTGTGCTGCACAACCTGTAATCCAGTTTAGTCTTCTTTTCCTATGAATATGGTGGGTTTCAAACTACTGTTTCGATGCATCCCTCTATCACTAGAATGCATTGCTAGTTTTGCCCTATTTTCATTTTCGCATTCTAGCAGTAAAGTAACTGTTAATTTATAATGAACACAGGTTTGAATTACATTGTTAATAATAATTAACAATGTTATTAACATTTGTTATTGTTAATAATAATTATTAATTAATTACAAGTGTTATCTGGCTGGTATTTGTCACAGCTCAAAGAATAAATATAGGTTATGCAAATACACCAGTAAAAAAGGGAAAAGGAAAAAAAAGTGCCATCAAAATCAAAAATTATGTGAACTTCATTTGTAGATGCAGTTGTCTGTACCAATATTTACCTGCATTATTGCTAATAATGGAATTAATAGAGAGGTTCAAGTGAATGAACTGTATTTAAAGATAAAACAATGAAATAGCACAGTTAAGGAGAAAATGAATAGTATTTCAGGTCTTACCTTGTAATCTAATGCTTAAAAATGCTGCATAAAGCTCTGGAAATCCTGCTGTAGGTAGTAACAGGAGCAGAGGACAGGATACCGTTCTACATTGCCTCCTGTGAGAGTATTGTATGGATTCATGCAAGGAGTGGAGATAGTCACTGGCCCATCACCATATTTATAAACGTCCCCAAATAGTCTGGGATATGTGAGTGACAGGTGAACATGGCAAGTCAAATCATGAGGTCATCAACACATAGTCTGAGATCATAGCCATGAGTTTTGAGTTGTTAATTCATTTTTTAGATCTGCTTAATGGTACTAATTGTTAGATTTACAAGGGCAATTTGATTACAGCCTCTGGACCCTGCCATGCTGAGCTTGATTTTATCAAGCAGAAAAATAATCAGGTACATTAAGATGATAGATAGAAAATTATTTCTGATTAATGCTGTTTCCCACTTGTGAGAGTTTTCCTGGTTTGGAAAAAAGATAAGCAGTAAGGGAATTGTCAGTAGTTTGGGGTACATAAAAGCAGTATAAACTTCAAGCCACCTTTCCCAAATTTTATGAGAGTGCCTACCATCTCCCAGATTTTTGGTTCTTTTTCTAACTCAGATGCCTTCCTGTGAACCTCCTTTTGTCCCTGTGCTCCCCCTGAGCTGGCAGAAGCTCAGTTCCCTCAGGTCAGGAAAGGAAGAACAGTCTGTCATTACTGGATGCAAGCATAAGCATTAATTTCTTCACCCAGCAAAGTACCACACTGCTGCCAACTCACTCTACATCTTCCAGAATTTTGTGATCTCCTCTCAATCTTTCATTGGCTCCCTTCACATCTTTTCATGATTCCTTACTGATTGTACTGATTGTAAGAGGTAGAAAAACGCGGCTGTGACCTGAGTGTGAGAAGAAAGGTGCACAGATATAATCATGAAGGATGTTTATGACTTGGCAGAAGAGACCAAGTTCAAGGGCACAGGTGGCAGCACAAGTGGAAGAGTTCACAGGTGCCAACAGCTCCCCACGAGGAGCATCCGGGCACACACAGCACTGCCAGGCATTGCCACAGCCTGATTCTCAGACCTCCAAGAAATGGAGTGACTAATTTCAGAGAAAGGTTGTACTTTTACAGTGCAGAGCAATCAAGAGGTCTAGAGCAAGTTTATAAAAAGAACAGATTAGTCAAGAGACTAACACCTGGGAAAATGAATTAAAACATCTCCTTAGTACACTGGAAAACTGGTAATCTTACTCATCAGCCTTATTCTGTTTCATTCTTTGGTCTTCTGCCTCTAAGACAATACTTACCATGGGAACTCATTACCAATAACTAAAATAAAATATTAAACATATATTGCCTTTCTCATGTGGTAAGGCTTCTACAAGGTTATAATAACATATTATTGCCAGGCAGTTTTCAAAAGACCTATTAAACAGGTCAGTCTATGAGTTGGAAACAAGCTATTTATTTAAGATTTTCTGTTTGCACTTAGTGCCTTTTGACCTCATTATATGGCTGTGTTTCTGACCCTGGTTTGGAGTTTTATAGAGAACAGCATGGGCTCAAAGGCAAATAAAACAATGACTGTTTTGATACACTCCCACGTAAAGAGTTCCTTTGTTAGGAGGCAGCTACTACAACTTGACAATCTTTATCATATGCAAGTAAGCATACAGAAGCATAGAAAAATGTACAAGCTAAGGAAAAGTGACTCTTGTGCCCAGTGTTTTTCCTTACTCACACATTTTTACTAGACGAAAATAAGGGAGGGACAGTCTCAGACAACTTGAACCAGGCTTTTGAACAGATGTACTTCATAAACTGAAAGAAATGGTGCAACATTTTCCTAGTGTTGGACCAAGGGCTCTGATCCAACAGACACAGGGCTTTTTCCATTCAACAGGTAGGGAGGGAGAAAGGGAGTGCTTATACATGTCATCTTTTTACCATGAAAAATACGTACTCTGAATTAGTAGGCAAGAGAGAACTTTCAGAGTATTTTTGAAGAGACATACCTGAGGTTTGGGAATACTTGCCAAGACACTTTCTAATGTATGGACTTGAAACTTTAGACATAGCAAAGATATCTTTTCAATTGGCAAGTTTTCTGCTTGTTTTCTCTGCTTTGCAACTGAAGCACTTTTCTCTTACTATGGTGCTGTGACATCACCTTTGCTTCTGACATGTGCTTGAATTTTGAATTTAGTCAGAGTATCTGGTCTCTGGATCCATGTTTTGGTTTTGCTTGTTGTTGCTGTTCTTAATGCTGAGAGGACTGTAACAGGAATAATTAACTCTCTAGGAGATTTTAGATCCAGAGAAAGCAAATTTCCAAAACTACATATTAAAAGGAGAGAATTTCCCAAAAGTCAGTGACTGCAGTAACAGGTCACACATTGTACAGGTGTTGTACTTTAAGGTTTTAAATTGAGCCATTAGAAATTGCAACTTTTAGTGATGACTATGCTGTAATGGGAAGAATGCTTTGTAATCCATGAGAAGAAAAGCACTATAATGTCATTTCATATATTTTTCATCCTTTAATCATTACCCTATTTACACTGAGTCTAAGGGTTATTGTCTCCACTTGTGATGAGCTCAGATGAAAACAGGTGCCTCACTGAAAGGCACAGTGAGAAAGTCACAACTACTAATCACTGGATATTTATGACGTACTTCCTATGGCACATATTTGCTGCCACTGACCAGCTTTTGTTCTTCACCAGCGATTATGTATTTGAGGAGGCATCCTATACAGAAGAATATTTGGCAGCATGAAACACTGCTCACTTTTCTGTGTATGATGAATAAAAACATCATAATTACACACATACATGTGTGTAATATGAACAAGAAGAGATATGCCAATACATAGACTAAAATTAAAAGGGTAATTGCAAATTTATTTTCTGTTGGCTCATCCTCTTTTGTGAGATTGATGTAAAGTGCCATAGCTGAAATCATTATTTACTTCTTATTTATTTTGGATTCTTATGATAGCCTAGAATAGGGACCTTTGGCCCTGAAGCTTCAGCCCCACTGAGCTGATTGCCAGACCACTGCAGCCTTTGTATTAAAACAGCTGACCAAGAGGAAGTCAAAATGGTGACACTTTTAATAGCAAAGCATTCCCCTGGGGAGGAGACAGGGCACACCTGCAATTATTCTGTGGCCATGACACAGGACACTGCACAAACACGAGGAATTTGAATGCTGAGTTTCACATAACCATGACTACTCACACCCACATCTATCAAGAGTGAGAGGTCTTTAGCAATCAGGAGATCTAAAATAGTGCAGCACAGCAACAGTCAGGAAAGGTTATTCAGGCCACTGTAGATCACAGCAGAGAAATAGCTTTGAGTTCCTGGAAGAACAGTAATGTTCTTGCCAAATCCACCTGCCCTTTTCCATAAGTTCTTCTGCAGCTGAAGCTAGACTATCCTCAGCTGAAGGTACCATGTTTTTGGGTTGGCATGAATGGGCCACAGGAACTGGCAGAGAGGAGGAGATGGTAAGGAAATATGGCTGGAGACAGAGGAGGAGACAAAAAGCAAATTGAGATGAGACAGAGTGTGCTACAACAGGGAAGGAAGTGACCTCGTAGATGACAAGGCAGAGTCAAAAATAAAAGATAGCTGCAAGTCTAATAGCTTGCTGCTGCCAAGGGTGTGGCTCTGCATCCCAAATTTCCACTTTGGGTAGCACTTCTTTTCAGCATGCTCTTGCTCAGCACTGTCTGAGCAAGGCAGTTCAGCTCACTAAACTGTGATAAAACCAGCCTTTCTTTTTTCACAGTTGTTTCCCTTACTCCCCTTCCTCCCCCAGAGAAGTCAGTTCTCAGCTGTACCACCAGGCTCAGACAGGGTAAGATAATTTCACAGGAGCTGTGGTTCAGAGTAGTGGATGCAGAACTGTTGTCTTCCCGAGCACATGAATGCATTCCGTCCCCTCCTGAAGCTTCACCCGGAGCACAGCAATCCCATCTTCAGGCAGCTGCAGACACATTTGCCTGCACCTTGCATCTGTATTAATTCCCATCCAAACTGAAGGAAGAAAGGTAGATGCTTCCTGGCCTGAAGTCTCAAAGAAACTCTTACAGTATTGCATTTAATAGGTATTTCTTTATTAAATCTCATGATTCCAAGAGTCTGAATCAGTCTATTTGATGGTACTATTGCTGCAACTTAGAGATGCCTGAAGAAAATTCAGTCACAGACTCTGAGATTATACTTACTCCTTTCAATCAGATCATGCTGGAGAACAATGTTATTTAACAGAAGAAATCTATTTGGTAGAAAGTGCTATTGTTAAACTATATTTGGATATATCCTTCATACACTGTTAGTACAAGGTTCTCTTCAGGTTCTGACCTCACAAACATTTTAACCTCATCCTCCAAGCATTAACCAGCTTTTTCAAATACAGATCAATGCTCTGTGGGAGAGTTGGCCCATGCAAGTATATTCCAGCTGCTATTAGATCATAACAAGTTCTGGCATTACGAGAATTCACACACCCGATCAAAAATACAAAATCGGAATTAAATATATTCTTAACTGCTCTGTCCTTTAGATATTTTTAAGATGTTCAATCCAAAAGAGGATTACAAAAAGAGCCTGGTCTTAAGAAAAAATCTTCTTGCAGAGAGACTGGTAAGCAAATCACATTGAAATTCTTCAAAGGAGAAATTAGAGGTGATCCTGCCATAACGCATGAAAAACTGTATGGGGAAGAGATTTCCAATAGTCGGGCCTTTGTGCCTGCAGTTGCAGAGCAAGATTCAGCACCTGGAAGCTAAAGCTAGAGAATGGCTGTCACTCCCTTCTTCTGCCATAGCACCCCATGTGGACTGCATTTGCAGGAGTCCCCACTGTACCATACCCAGAGTACCAAAGGGTGGGGAAAGACAGGGAAGCTTGGAAGCAGAGACCCCTTTTCCTAGTCTGTCAATCCAGATGTACAAGCTAGAGACTACAACAGCTACATTTTGTAAACGTGGTGGGTCTCTTCTGTGGATCTAGAACCCACAGTTTACTGTTCACATCACCCGTTAAAGGGAATACTGCTGGTTACAGATCCAGAAGACCCCATTTCTGCATAGTGAAAGACGTAGAGCTAGGCAACTGGGAATCATATACCCCTGAAATCACATTCATGACTACTTTGAAACTTCTACTTTAAATCTGGCATAGATACACTTTCTGTTTGTTTCTAATGTATCAGATATGATAAACAAGTATTTTAACTCAATGTCTAGTAGTGTCACTTACCAAGGGAAGGCTTTTGACATTCCTCCCAATCAAGAAAGAGGTGAACTTTTGAACCACAACACCAAATTATTCAGAGAATTGTCAAAAAAACTACTCATTAACGTTGCCTGATGAAGCCTACTACATGAAAGTTTTCTTGCAGTGACCTATTACGAGTAATCACAAGGAGTCATATGGTGTTTCCATGGTCTCTCTAGCACCAATAATAACTGCAAAATTCCAAATGCAACCACTATTGAAGTCTCAGTAATGTAAAATACCTGAAGCTTCAAAAAACTTAAAGCTGCTGCTTTGGCCAGCTTTTTAATGTCTTTTTTTAATCACTGTAAATGAGCCAGAATTAAAGGTAGAGTTTTGGAACAGGAGTAGCAGGGGAGACAAGGACCCATGCTACTTTGTTCTCTAGTATGGATCTACAATCCACGTGTACCTGGAAAATTACCAGTTTCAGTGTGTGTGGTTTTTTAGGATGCCTTAGTCCTTTCCCTCTCTTTTCTTGGTTTATTTAGAACCACAACTTTCAACTTAAGGGTATGACCTTTATGTAAAGCCAACAAAAATTCCTTAACAACACTGTATTACAAAAGAGCAAACTTCATGACTTCTGCCTAGTAAAAAAAAGAGAACAAAAAATTTTGTGGGGCCACTAGCACAGGGACAGAAAACAAATCTATGGCAGTCAATTTCTCATGAATGACCCAAATATGGAAAAATGTTTATCCGAACAAGCAATGAGTTACTTAATGAAGTTGATCATACACTGATTTGTTTGGTAGAACAGAAATTTTAGCCCCAGATTTGGGCATCTCATATAAAGTATTGGTCCCCATACAAAGTATCAGTAGTGATCTCAGTCCAGTCTAGTATTAATTATTCTCCCTGCTACAAATAAAGTGCTCTCCTCACATACCTAATTTTCTTCCAAAGAATCAAAGGCAGGAAAAGCTGAGGAAATTTCATCTCTTTAGCCTGGTCTGAAACCACATTTCTTCTGCTCTCTGTGTCATGCCAACTTTTCATGCAACTCTTAATTGTTACATGAAATCAAATGTAACACTTTTAAAATGTTTCACTTTGTCTCAGACAAACAACATGTCAAACAGTTGGGCATACCTGAATCTCCACTTTTGTGATTTCTAAGCTAGAGATGTTGATATCGGTCCAGGGGCCAAACAAGGGATATAGAGAGTGGAAGTGTCACCATTTCACATTCCACACTTGTGAATTTCTGAGAATCTGTCTGTGGTTCTGAACTGGGTATTTGCTGGACAGTACTACCAACACACTTGTACGAGAATAATTCTGCATTTAGGAATAAAAACAAAAATTTCATAGGAATAGACACAATCTAACCTTAAAATGGTTTACTCTTAAAATCAAAGAAATAGGAGTCTAATTCTCATACTTTATGCCCAGAGTCAAGCTGGCTCTCAATGACAAGATACAAATGGCACTCAGTGCGGACCTAAGATTTTTCTGCTGTGAAATCAGAAAGAATTTATTTCATTTACTTTGATGTTCACAAAATACTTAGGATAAAGACCATAGAGAAAATTATCCCAGCCTTCAGGGATGAGTAATGAACTTATGAATGACTGATAATATAAGAGGAGCATGCAGCTCATAGAATGCTAAATTTTTACAATTCACCTAAGAAGTCTCTTTTGTAATCTTGGATTAATTAAATACCAGGATCTGCACTACTCAAAAATCTGTGTCTTTCTCCACTTGCTTGGGCTATATTTGGCTTCTTAACCTACTGTAAGAAAAGCTCATCACAATCTCTTCAATTTTCACTTAGGATACACTTAAAAATTTTGTTCTTTTCTCTCCATGAAGGCCTGGAGAACCTCTGACTAAAGCTTGAATTTGTAACACCTGGATCCTTTTTGTGATACAGAATTATAAATTAGAGTAAGATAACTATTTCCCAAAAAGCGCCATCATCCCACTATTCAACTGCTTGTTGTCCACAATTCTGCCTTCTGAAAGAGAAGTCCTGCCTCTGTGTACAAGAAGTGAATGTCACAGGAAATACAACAGGCATATTCTAGTCCAGACTTTGTACCACATAAGCTATTTAATTGGATACTCAGAAAAGAAAGAGGTATAATTTTTATATGGTCCCAGAAATTGCTAGTATTTAAGACATAAAGCTTTTCAGACTAGTTTCCCTTAAAACTGCACAGCAAGTCTTAATGACAGATGCTCAAGTCCTAACCCAGCTGAAACCACTGGTTGTTGTACTGGTTTTAATAGCACTGGGAAAAGAGCTGGAAATCATGTGTTTGCATGAAAAAGATAGGACTGCTTGTATTAATTAGAAGCAGAAAGTAAAAAACACTTCACTGACAGGATGCCCTTGCTTATGCTGACAACCTTACTCATTTTCAAATTCCTCAAAGTATCTTTAACTCTGAAGTTATCCTGTTTCCCAGCAGAGATCATGTTGTTTCTCACGTGCATACAAAGCATGGTTCCTACCAGAAAAATGTCCAGGGTGCGGAGAAGACTAAAGGCAGAGAACCTGGCTGTTGTCTACATGAATGTGGCCAGCAAGCCTACAAACAGCATGGCAAGACCATTCAGTCTATCCTAGCATCTCATCCATGTTCCTTGAACAAAAATCTTCAAGGAAAGGGTCACTTTTGAGTGCTGTCCACACCCACAAACAGATGTGGAAAAGGAAAGCTAATGCAGCAACTAGCCATGATAAACTCTCAAGAGAGATTTTGTAACCCACAATTAGCCAGTATAATCCCAGCCACATAGTTTGTCTCCCATTAAAATTGTTTGACCTCAGATTTCTTTCTTGGAGCATGCTACAGTTTTGGTTTGGGTTTGGGTTATTTTTCCCCTCCATGTCCCTCTCTTGGACATTCAATATAATAGTTCTGTTTCCTAGAGTTTCAGCCATTTCAACATAATGTGAGGGTGTCAAAAATGCACTGTTATTTCAGGCTTACAAACTGAAATCAATGGCATGATTCGTGGCATATGATTAAAATAAAGGTAACATAAAAACTTCAAAGGAATGTTACTCCTGAGGTCTTTCTAAGAGAGTTTAGAAAGACCTCAGGAGTAGCCAGAGATTTTTCAGAGAAGAATCCTTTACAGTAGAGTCTCTGTTTTATGTTTAGAAGAGTCACATTTTACAGAGTATCAGATCTGTTGGACTTCCATTCAAGGAAGCCACAGGTATATATTGAAGCAGAAGCCCCTATGCTCTGCAAATTATTACTTAGCAGCAAAGTATTGCAGCATTTGTTACATTTAGGCCTATAAAAAGAAGACATCCAACAATCAGCACAGCACTCATAACAATAATAACAATATTTCAACACTTTTTTGATTTTTATCATGTAGAATCATTGAACTCACAAAAAACATTTAGCTAAGAGTCCTTGGACAATAGTTGAATCCTAAGAAGACTCCCAGAAGAGTCCCTATGACCCTCAATTTTATTATTATCTTAAGTAGTCATACATAGCCAAGGAAGATGACAAGTTTTACAGCGTACCATTTTATTACACCAAGCCCTGTGGTCATACATAAATCACACATTGAGAATACTGCAAACACCACTTTAAAGATGCTCTGTAGGGCTATTCTTCATTATGAAAGCCATTAGCATAAAATCAAGATTATATAGTTGGGAATTTTCTTCCTGAAAACTGCATTATTTTGTATAGTCTCAAAGTCTGTAATTCATCTCCCGATGGCAAGTATTCAAGGGCAAAACTGTAAGGGGTAAGCAGAAGAAGTAGGTCTACATTGCTATTTAACAGCATTTGTGTTCGTGTTTATAGGAGTATTTATTATTTTATAACATCAGAAAACTAATAGATTTTTGATAAATACTAAAGTATGCATATTCCACGTTGTGTGAGAGCAATTCATGTGCACAGGAGTTCTCAGTATCAACAGTGGGATTGGCTTTTAGAAGCTATAAGTGAATCATTCTGATGGAAAACAGAGTAACATGATCTCCGCCAGACAGTTCTTGGAAAATAAGCCGCACATGCATAACTTGTGAAATGAGGAGGCAGAGTTTCTATTCAATCAGCTTGTCTGAAACATCTATAATTTCTGTTCTCAACAAATATGCTAGTGTGTACAGAGGCTACAGACAAACCAAGGGGCCACTGGGAGGCTGGGGTCATGCTGCTGGAACCCCATTTCAGGCAAACACCCAGTTAAAAACATAATACACAAATGCTTCATATTATTCTGTGAAGCTGGGAGTAATATAGACCTAAAAATCCATAATTTGTCCCACAAGGATGAATTTTAATCATATTAGCAAATCCAGTATCCCAGCCATGCTTTGAATCTGCTTTGGGCCTGCTGGAATGGAACTACCAATAATAAAAGAAACAGCAGCTACATTTGCAACTTGCTGGTCTGCTCTCTCTTTGTCAACATATGACCTATATCCCACCAAAGCAAGGAAAAAACATCTCTTAATAATGCCTGTGGAATACTCTGGCACATTGCTCTTTATTTCTCCCTCTCGTTTCATTTCGAAAAGGAGTTTATTGCTGTAGCTGCCACTCGATGCAATGATACTGGAGCGTTTTCCAGACAACGAAGAACAGAGGTAGAAAGCTTTGTCCCTTCCAACACATAGAATCTCAAAAAATATTGGGGTATTTTTAAATTACAACTTGAAAAACAGGTAAATTTCCACCTTTGCAGTAGCAGCCTTTATTTAATGTGCAAATTCTAAGAAAACAATAACGACAGAGGGGAAAAAGAGAGCAATATAGCATTTTGTGTAACTGTCCTCAGTATAATATAATACAGCTTACTATAATGCAACAAATCAGATGGGATCTTATCTGGAGCACTTGCTTTATCTGCACCTTTTAAATGGTTACTACAACCTCTTTTGCTTTCAATGCTCATTCATCAGGAGGGCTTTTGTTATCTGAAGGCTAAGTAAACAGGAGGGAAAACAACCAACCCAAGTATTGTACAGCACCAAACAATGTCTTACTGCCACCTTGTGTTGAGCAAAACACATGAATAGCGCATACCTCACAGATACTGAAACAGCAACAAAATATTGTACAGAAAATAAGCAAGGACAAAAGCTTTCAGGAAGGCGTGCGTGAATCTGTGAATACATATGTAATAGTTTACAAATGATTTAAGAGTTCACAAAGAAAGGAAATTGATTTTTTTCATTTCAAATTTGTCCTCTCCAGCAAGCAGCAAATTTTACAGTTACACCATGAAGAAAGGGGTTTCTTGAAAAGCCAGAGAGATTTTCATCCTACTTTTGGGCTACTAATCAAACACTGCAAATGCCTTTCACACACATCCAAGCCAAGAAAAATTCCTACAGTGCTAAAACCTCTTAGAGTTTAAAATAAATCCACCTGCTGCAGACAACTTTCCCACCCACTGAATAAATCATATACAATGTCAGGATTGGTTCTTGCACTTGAATAATGTACAAAATCAATACTTAGAGAAAAATCTGTCCTCTGGTAGCTCCATGGACATTAGCTTTCCTCATGAAGCAATCACTACACAGCACCACAAACACATAGGCCAAGATAAGTGATGGCAAACTCTTCTGCCGCAAACATTTGACCTTGCAGAATGACGTTAAAAGAAAATAGTCAATTAGTATATATTAGAGACGCTAGCATTACAAAAGGTTTGCTCTCTATTCATCATTACTAGATAATGTTGTCCCTACTGTGATGGCTCACTGAACAACGTTCCTTATGTTTTAAACCTGTAACTTTGAACTTTCAGCTCCTCGTTTGCAGATCTCTCAAAGTCCTGTGAACTATTTCCAAGGTGCCCACAAAACCAGATTTCTTAAAGAGCACATTTTTAAGAAAGCATATCTCTTTTGTAATGAACTGTATATGCAAAGTTTTCAGAAGGTTTTATTTCTCCATGGGCCAAAATTTAAAGGTCCATAAACTGAAGGAGGTAGGAAAGCACTGAATTAAGGCTCAGATTTGATCTCAAAACTTTGGGCACCACTCAAATCACAACTTTTTTTTTGGACAACACATACGTTTACCTTCAGACCTGTTGAAATCAGTAAAATGTTACTATCAACATAACTGCTTAGTATGGTGCCAAGCAAGCTATAAACTTCTCGAGCATTTTCAAGGTTGCCATGCTACCATGGCCATGGAGGTCTTTGAATCAGACTTGTTTGATGGTAGCCATCAGTAAAACTTTTGGTAGACTAGTATTTTATCTTACTTCTGTCTGTAAAGACAGTTAGAAGTCTACAGGACAAGGGGGAACGGTTTAAAATTGAAAGACAGTAGGATTAGATTGGATACTAAGAAATTCTTTAGTGTGAGAGTGGTGAGGTACTGGAACAGGTTGCCTGAAGAAGCTGTCAATACCCCATTTCTGGGAGGGTTCAAGGCCATGTTGGATGGGACCCTGAGCGACCTGGTCTAGTGGAAGGTGTCCCTGTCCAAGGCAGGGGGTTGGAACTAGATTATGTTTAAGGTCCCTGCCAATTCAGACCATAGTATTATTCTATGACAATTACAGGAATGCTGTTCAGCTGCTTTTTCTTACAAGAGTTAGAAGTATTTCTTTGTTAAATTCTTAATCCTTTATTTAGGGTTTGTGACTGAAATAGCTCTATATTGTTTTACATACCAGTGAAAAAGAAACACAAGAGAAAATGCATGATCACAGAGCAACCCATTGCACCTGTGTAGATTCACCCAAACCATCATGGACAATGGCTGCTCAGCTGCCAGTATTTAAACATTTTTTTAAAAAAAATCAACTAACAAAAATGTTTGGGACAGCAGTTGGGTTTTTTTTATCTTACATAACACTGAGAAAGAACTTGTTCAGCAAGGACAGTCAGTATTTCAAACAGAGAGGCTATGCAAGTACACCATTCATGAAGAGTCCTGCATCTGGGACAGAAGATGAAAGGGAGCTAAACAGCCAGCAGGATGCAAAATGACAGCTGTTTAAACCATATTTCTAACTGCTATAGTCAAAGTTTGATATCTCTGGGGAACAAGCAGGCAGTCATAGAAGGGTGGGACACAGAAAAACAGAAAAGATCAGCATATTATTATTATTTCTATTGTGATCAGCCTGTCTGTCCCTGTCCTACAACAGCTAATTGCCTGAGGTTGCCCTGTTTTCCCAGTCCAAACACCTGGCTATCCAGACCCTGTTTTTCTCTCTAAAGCTTTAATGAATTTTAACATGTTTGAAAGAGTATTTCCCTCTGGCTTACCAAGATAAACCGAGCTATAAACAGTCCCCTTGGGCCTGTACATCCTCTGCTGAGTAGTGTGCCAAACTCCCCTATCGTCCTAGGCAATTTACTTGTCCCCAGCCCCCCAAATTCCTGATTTGCTGAAAAAAGTATCTGGTGAAGTAATGCCCTATGTCGTCCCCTATTCTGTCCAGGAATAAGAACAAAGCTGCTGGAGATCATCTTATCACCAAATACTGTGGGAAGGATTTGCAGCAATGAAAGATGGTACCTCTGGCTCTGATACTCGTCCACATGCTGCCTCCATCCATGACAAAGCAAATCTCTCATCTGCACCATCCTGTCTGTGAATACTCCCAGCCCTTCACTGTATTTTTATACTGGTTGCATCGACCAGATCTCCACAATTCTCTCTAGTGAGAGTAACTATGACCTACTCTCTCTAAATCTGTCTCTCTGACAGGAGGAAGCTGGAAATACACCTGGCAAACAAAGTAATTGGGATCAAAATCAGTCTCCTAGGAAAATGTGGAGTCCTATGTGGCAGTGGGAAAGGATGACAAGAAGGGAGGTAGGGCACACTGACCCAACTCCAAATTCCTGGAATTACTCCAAACATGCTTTACAAGTTTGCCATGGAACCAAACACCTGCCTTCACATGAAACATTGATTATTTTCTCATCCAACTTTTTATTCTGAGCACACAGAATATCTCACAGGCAGGCAAACTCTTCAGAGCACTTTTTACTGTCAGCAGGTGGAAGACAGAAAGAATTGTGCCAATGAAAGTTTTCATCCAAATTTCAGTAAAGTACTTCTACACTGCATCAGAAAGTTTCATTCAGGTGTTTATTCCTGTTAGTTTGCACTGAAACCAGTTACAAAAATGTAAGATCTGGCTGCAGTACCATATGCAGAAGTTGATGGTATACAATATATTAAGTTTGACAAGGTGTTTGGAGAGAAGTCACAGGGTACTGGATGAAGCTATCCATTTTCTTTCAGCTTACGCAGAACCATCAGAGGAAAACTGAGTGCTTCTTTACACAGCCCTGTAAGCCTGCTGCTACAGTCTGCCCAGCCTTCGCTTCATCAAAGACACTGTGACAATAAGGAATTTCAGAAAAAAAGAGAGAATGAGTACATGGCTGAAGGATGGATTTTCCTGCAGGATGGCACCTGCTTCAGTGTGGTGATTCATTCTCTAAATGCTCTGTTCACCCAAAAATGTATGGTTCATTGCTGAGTTGTAACTCTTTCCTAAATTGTCATTGTAACCCCTGCCCATCACCTCATCCCTGGTGCCTTATGGGTTTACCCAACCCCTCCTACCTCCAGTATCCCATTGGTCCAAGCCTTGGGACTGCCCCCCGCTCAGGGGATACTCTTAAGTGCATACACGAGGGATCAGCTCTCTCTATCTGGCTGGTCTCTCGGGAGGGCTGTCTGTCTGTCTGGTCTGGGGCTGGTCTGGCATCTCTCTCTGGAGGCTCCCTGGGTGGGGGCCATGTCCCCTCCTGGGGGGGGACCCCCAAATAAACATCTAATGAACACCCTGAGAAGCCATGTCATGTCTTGCCTGCCAACACGCCGCTCTCAGCTGCTACACAACCAAGAGGCTTCTCCCCAAAGGTTCTGGTGAGGCTCTTGTACCTCCCCTTCCATCCTGGACCCAGAGGTATGTTCCCTCAGCCTCTGCAGCTGCTAGCCAGGCCCAAAAGGAGCAGAGGAGAACGCAACACTTCAGAACATGTATGATTACCACAGCTACTGCTACTACGAGTTCCTGTTTCTCTTAATTCCTAGTCTATCCTAGCATGTTATCTTCCCTGTCTTCTCACTACAGCTGCCCTACAAAATGTCTCAACTACCTCCCCCTATCCCTTCCCAGGTGCTGTTGCATACTCGTGAGTTCTCTGTTCCTCAAGCACGTTTCATTCAGACCTAGCTATGAGGAACAAGGCCAAGGAGAGCAGAAAGCTTGTGACTGACACCACTACTCTTAGAAGCCCCTTCCACATGTCAGAGCTTATAACACCCCATGAATCTCATACAAATCCCTGAAAATCCCACCCACTTTGATTAGACTAGAATGAGAAGAGAGGGAAACAGCACAACTGGGATAGTGCTAAGGACAGTTTCTAGGCTCCAAAAAGAATTTTGACTGTAAGACAGACAGCAGAGATAGAAATCACATCGCATACTGGGACACAACAACTGTGAATTAAAACATAGTAGCTGTTCTGCTTCATTCTTTAGTCAGGAAACAGTATAAGGCTGCAAGGAAAGCAGAATTTTGTGTCTGGATCCAAAACTCATTTTAGAAATGAGGCATACCCATCCCTTGACCTGTAAATCCATAAGAAGAAGATATTTATCCTTTCTGTCTCAGGAAGCTAAGTGACTTAATTTTCACTTGCCCCTTTCGTATCCCTGAGATGATCTTTTGGTCTCCCAGAGAGCTGTCCTTTTCTGAAATTTTGTCTTCTCTTTTTTTTTTCTTCCATACATAGGCACATACTCAAAATGTTGCTGCTACAGTTACCTGAGTCTTGTGGCTCAGGTTATGGGCGGGCTTATCAGAGAAACAGGAAAGATGAGAGAGTCAGTTTAGGGGACCTTTGTGCAGCCTGCCAAAATTGAATGTAACAGCAACAGACCAGCATGGCAGGAGGTGTTGATAATGGCTGCAAGACTTGAGAGACTGTGTCACAGGTGAACATTACCTGTAAATCTCACAAGTGGTCCCAGCTGGAGGCCAGCTCTGAGTTCTCAACTACTAGTCTCCATTTGAGACAGGACTTCGTGGTTCCATATTACATTCAACTTAGATCTCATATTTCGAGGTAAAGCAGTGTCCAGATATAATTTTTTATACTCCTCTGCATGAGCATTCAGTCTCTATTCCAGATCTGAGATTACCCTTACAGAGTTCTTTGTGGCTCTTGAGATGATAGAGAGAAGGTTTTTGTTCTACCAGAGTCCTCTTAGTCATCATTTGAATGCATTCTTATATCCACGTGATAACCACAAATCTGTCAATGGCTACAGACATACTGGTGAGAAATATTGAACAGATACATAGGTTTATATCTGTGTGAGGTCATTATATCTGATAGATTCTGTTTGAGGGATTTCAGGCATCTGTGTAATCAGCCTGTGAGATAATGCACAGGAAAAAGCAGCAGCACAATGACACAGCCAGACTGAACTGTGGCATTTCCTGGTGTTTAGTGGTTAATGTCAGCCTTTGTATTTGATTTCCCTTGGATTTGTTGTTTGTTTGCAATTTTCGGTTGAGGATAACCTTTCAAAAGCCTAATCCCTTCTGCTTTGAAGCTATGCTGCTTAGACAATAATTACACAGACACCATGAAGTGTTGTTGGTGTTTGACTCTACATTAGTCCAATTCTATCACTGTATTCTACTTCCCCATAACCAAGCTGCCTTTAAAGTAATATGTAAGTGAATTTTGAACAGCATCTTTCATTAATCCCTGGACTGGCATTTATTTTTTTAATTATATCCTATCTAGTTTTTAATTGGTTTTGAATCCAGGGAGCTTGGTTTATACTATGGAAGCACCAACTATTTCTTTCAAAACAGAAGCTTTTTTTCCCCTTAATTACATGTTTTCCAAGTGCTCATAGTTTAAACAATTAGAATCAATTTGCAAAAAATTGATTAAAAAAATTACAGTGCCCTGTAGTCCAGGAAGGGCTATTTCTATATCAGTTCCAATCTTTAATTTTTAGCTTTTTCTTGAAAATGAGGTACCTTTTCCACTGTAAATTTGTGGGCTTTACTCCATCCAGTATCATTAGCTGAGCAAACGTTCCTAAATCCTTTCAAAGGCAATTGTCTTTCCATGGGAAACGTCACAGCATTTTAGAAATATTTTCTATTAATAGTAATTAATAGTGAGTATTTTGGGCTCATTGTGTTTTTCTTCTATAGATCATATTTTCATTTGCTTACTCTCCCCAGCTAAGAGGTAGATTTTTTTCCCTCTTTGGGGAAGGGTTTGGCTTTGCTTGCTGAGTGTCTGACCCCTTTCCCTTGAGAGTGTACTTCTTCTTGGAGATCTTCACCACCTCAGTGTGCCCAGATCTGTCCTGAGGGGTAGGAAAGGACAGCTTTGAACATGGTAATTTCTGCAGACATTTGTATATTTCATCAGGCAACAAGGTCTGTTCCACTTCATCTGGTCCTAAAACTAATATTACCTGGAGAGCAGTATAAGGAGTCAAAACAAAACCCAAGGATCAATAACAAAATGATACCACAAACATCTCCCCCCCCCGGTCCCAATAAAACAAAGAGAGAGAAAAATATCTTACAGTCTTAAAAGTGCTTCTTAAAGGAAATACATTTGTACTACCAAGTATCAGACAGGATGAGCACATCTCTTTTTCCTAGAAACCAAACTGGACAAATACTAATAAAAATTATGTAACACTGCCATGGTTTTGCAAATAAAATCTTTGAGTTTGTTTTCTCACTTCTTTCTCTCAGAAGAATCTTCCCTCAATCCACAGTCACATCCAATTGCTATGGAAAAATCAAAGGCACTTACACCAGTTTAGGGTTATCTTGATTTGGTTTTTGGATGAATTTTGACCAAAAAAAAAACCTTTACAGAAAATGAAAGCATTGTACTGCAAAGGTTGTCTGCGTTTTCCAGCAAGCATTTTCCAGCAAGAATTTTCAAGTTCACTAAGCCCTCTGAAAATGTGCCTTAATTACACAACAGAGTTGAACATTTGTAGAGGTTAGTGCTTCCCCAAAAATATCTATCAAATAAACCATCTTTTCCCCGGTTTCACTTTCAATTCATCTAACCAAAAAATGCCTTAATCACCTCGGGTATTTTCCAATCAGTTCTACAACACAACCAAAAAATGAATTATCCATGTTTGGATGAATTCTTCAATATTCTGGTACTAAAATATGTGTTCAAAATTACTTAACTAGTAAGTTAGCACACTTGATAAAATTAAAAACTAATCATAAATAATATAAACAAGGTATATACCACTATTATACTTCCATAAAAGATGAACAATGTATAGTTAGATACAGCTGAATGAATCAAGAAAAGAGGAGTAAAAAGAAGAAAATATTGTTGGAGGAGTGGAAGCATTTAATATGCTTTTGCAAATTACTATATGCTTGCATGAGATCTGTCCTCCCAAATTTTCTCAATGTGAAAAGTCCAGAAATATAAAACACATGAAATTTAATCCAATGTATGGGTCATGTTACCTTTTGTTTAGGGGAATTGATCCTGAAGCGACTTCTGTCTGACCTGATAAACAAATCCCCTAGAAACAAATCTAAAAGAAAAATCTTGTTCTCTATGCCAGCATTCAGTAAGGAGGCTTTAAGAGAGAAAATGCTACTGTTAAGAACTAGCATCAGTTAATCGAGGACTTGTTGAAAATTTGATTTTAAAGGATGTGACATATTCAATTGGCTATCTTGGAAAGTTTGATCATATAATTTTTGTGCATGTGTGTGGTGTATTTCTGAAATTTTTTAACAGTGTATTTTCTTTAGAAATATTTTGCTGCTGAGAGATTCTACTCATGAAAGTAACAAAGAAATACCCAAAAAGAAATATGTGAATTTTTAGTTCTTTTCAAAAAAAGCTTGCTAAACTGAAAAGCAAAAAATGGTCCTATTTTTAATATGAGACTTCCACAAAATGATGTCTTTAAACTTTTCTACTTCTTGGACAGATCACTATTCACATGAATATCTGGAAACTGCATGCCAAGTTACAAAATTCTGCTTGGAGAAGAGAGGATTGAAAAAATAATAAAAATAATTTTTTAAAAAAATTAAAAAGCAATGAGAATGCCTGGCCAAAAAACAATCATTGAGACATGATTACAGGTCAAAAATAAAAGTCTTGAAACATTAAAAAGCAATAACAGCAAATCTCAGAGCAATGGTATGCAATATTCTCATTAAAAAGGGGAAAATAGTAATTTCTCTTTATCATTCTGCAATATATTGAAGGAGGTGTTTAGTAAGCATATGTGCTAATAAGTTCTTACCCATTAAAGAGAAATTAGTAGATGTTAATATATTTGTGGCTATTCTCTACAGTTGTGAAAGAAGCCATTTCTATCATAAAGCTATACTTTTCTCTCTGCAAGAATCTGAATTATCATCTTCTGAAGGTTTTGGAAAAAGCAATACTTTGAACTGTCAAACTTGATAAATTAAATTCTTTTTAATCACTTTGTAAATCATCTGATGGAACTATATAATTAGATTTTTAAAAGATATTCAATGTGTGATATTCAATAATTCAAGAAAGAAGTTAATATAGGTTTGAATAAACTAATTCTAATAAATGACAGTTCCCCAAATAAGCTAGTAGTCATGAACAGATTTCAGATTCCTCTTAGCAAAGAATCAAAATTAAGGAGGTTGAATTCATAATTTTCATTATTATTTAAAATGTTAGTCCAGTTTTAGAGAGACTAAACATCAAAATATGTTAAAACAAAGCTTCATGAATCAAAGAACATGAGACTATTTACTGATTAACCAACAGATAAGTTACTGATATGAATAATTTTCTTCATTATTTGATTACAACATATACATAATGTTTACTACAAAGTACTATTAGGCTGAAAAAGCAAGAGTGATGAGACCTACCTTACCTAAGTGTTAAATTTGCATTTGCTTAAGAATTCAGCAAGAAATTAGTATTTTTATACAAAGAATTTTGCAAAAAGTCTTGAGAGCAAGTGACTTCATTTTTATTGCACATACAGCAGTGCTACAGTCTCATTTATCAATGGGGGAGTGGCAACCAGAAATCACGCGGCTGCAGTACCAGATGAGCAGAGTTTCTAAACACAGTTACTCTTTGCCATCTAATTAGTTCTACTTACACTGCTAGCACACTCAAAGTTAGCAGCTGTTTAAATAGCTTGCCAAAATTGGGTCCTGAACCTGCTGAAACCTCCATTTAAGCAGGATGCAAAGCAAAGGTAATTGTTTCTGTACTAATGCACATATCTACCTTGTTTTGTTTGAATATTTTTTCCATTTGCATATTTTCCCATTTGAAAAATTCATATGGTGGGTTTGTTAGAATTGTTCCTGATCATGTTCCCTAGGTACTCATAGATATAAATCTTCATGCTGCAAATTAAGAATGCAACAACCAAGCTCTGATTATTCTGCAGACCTGGTCAAAGAAACCTGCCCCAACGTGGAGCCTCTAGACAGGGAAGCTGATCTCCATAAGGAAAATGCTGCTTTGTCTGAAAGCAGCAGCCCAGAAAATGTCTTCAGTTCCTCTGAAATGCAGACAGTACCAGTTTGTATGGACACCACCTTGACTCCAGGGGACTACATTCTCAGACAAGGCTACACAGAGTCTTCACTTCTGAGGCTTCCTACAGAGGAGTGCATTGGGATCCACCAGGCGCCTTTCCAATTCAACCGTCATGCTCGGGCCAGAATTTCCACTTCTCCAACTTTAAGGCGTCTAAGGATGGCATCTGCCTCACAATCACTGTCATTTCAGGACTGTTCTGATACAGCTCAGCTGGGGAATCAAAAGAAATACACTGGCTCTCTCCACCACATTTGTAAGAGTCCACCTCGGTGCATCACAATTTCTTCATTATCACTGCCTCCTTGTGTCCATGCAAAATTGTCGTCCAAAGCCAAGTCTGAGAGAACTATAGCAGTTCCAGAGTCTGACCTACCCAAATCAAAGCTTCCAAGCCAAGAGGATCCTCTCAGCAACGGCAGTCCCAAAGAGCTACCCAGAAGCTCTTGGAGAGCCAGCTCTGCTACGCTTCCTACGAGACTCCCCCGCCCGAACCCTACACTTTGGGCGGGTGTCCAGGTAAGAGGAATAGGAGGATGCAACCTCTTTTTCAGTCTTTCATATTCAATGTTGGTCTATCATGGGCCAGCGCACAAATAAAACCCCAGTTCTTAACCTGAACTTCAGTTTGGGTCGTGATCCTTCAATACAGCAGACCAACTTCTACACTTCACAGGAAGGGAGATTTTTCTTTCCAAGTTAGCAAGAGACAGCAGTTCCCTTGGTGACCAGGTTAGCTTAGTCCACTCCTGTACCTGGCCACTCTTTCCCACCTCTGTCCATTAAGCCTGGTGGGCCAGTACAACTGTTGGTGGGGATATGGAAAAACAAGATGAAGTAATTTATCCTGTTTAGGATTGGGGTTTAGAAGATTATTTTCTTTCAACCCACTCTTTAACCCTTAAGCAGGATTATTCCTAAAACAGAGAAGTTCTCTATTCTGTTTTACTGAATGGCATTACTAACCCTAATAAAACCAAGAATTAAGTTAGTTGAGTCAAATTTAAGGTCAGCTACTACCAAAGGAAGAGGTATCATTCCCTTTATTTATTTCCAGTTACCTAGCTCTGCACTCACTGGCACCACCACCACCCTTTTTTATGTCCAGCTCCATAAACAAAGAAGCAATTGTGCAATCTCTTCTAAAAAAAAAGAAACCCTGGTCCAATGAATGTCAGCATCAGTAAAGACAAATAAGCAAAGGAGGAGCAAACCCTGCATCTTTCAAGGACAAGAAGCTACAATTCAGCTCTCCACAAGGACAAAAGGAGAAGTTTTTGAATGAGCCAGGTTTGCTACTAGATCAGCTCTCAAAGACCTTCCACTGTGTGCAGAGGCAGTTAAATTCACACACACGCTTATGCCAACCACCTACACAGACATTTTATGGAGGGTGGATGGTGTCAAATAGGTGTAGAGTTCTTCACTAACTGGTTAGCTTTGCATTACAAACCAAAAGCTGTTTTCCTTCTCCCTCCACCCCCTTCAAATATAGAAAATGTTCTGGATATCAAATGAGCTCTCCTTGCTCCACAACAGTGAAATCAATTAGCCTATGCCCAAGCCTATTACACTATTATTAGTATATTTCCCTTTACAAAGGAGTTATTTTTTCACAAAGAAAAAAACAGATTGCTTGCTTGCTTTCTGACCAAGTAACTAAGAATATCTTATTTTCTTTCAGGAGAGTGGACTGCCCATGCAAAGGTATGCACATATTCATTTTATCTGATTCTAAGCTTGACTCTCCTAAATTTTTAATGCATTTGCTTCTTCACTCTAAGACAAAACAGAACATTGTGTCATGTATATATAACTCAACCTTAGTTTGTAGATTTGCTATGTGAAATGCCTGTCACCAGCTCACTAAACTTTTTAACGAGATTTTTTTTCAAAGTTGGTCCTCTCCCCAGCACATTTAGCCACATTTCACACAATATTTCATCCGGATCATCGGGAAGCTTTGTACTAGGAACTAACTGCCAAGAGGTCCGGTTGTTTGGCTTAGCAGTGTCAAATTTCAGCTTGAAGAATGTGAAATATCTCATAATCTTGAGTGACATTCTTCAAAATTTTGTGGAAGGGAAAAGGGAGCAAAGGAGGTAGCAGAACAGCTCAATAATGTTCTTATACATGAGCAAAGGACCGCTATTGGAGAGGGGGATTGTTAATCCTATAAACATGGAAGAGTACATAGAATACATGGATTTTATAAGTTAGTGCAGACAAGATAAAATGTTGCACACTATAGACCTGTGCAGTGAATTGTGTCAAGGTCTTCTGAACAATTATCAGAAGGTAAAAGTTCTATTAGAAATTACTTTGTTAAAATGTTTCTTTCTTTAAGATGTTCAAATGTTTACAGGAGGGAAGTAAAGTTTAGTTTTCTCCCCACACAACAAGGAAGCAGGAGATAGTACCTCCATTAATAACCACCCCTCTCCCTTTCACAGAGCAGTGCTCACTTTACTGCATGGTCTCCTCAGGGATGTTTGGGACTGGGTGGTTTGGAGCAGACTGACATAGTCTAGGAGTCCTTATGTAATGCAGTCCCCTAGACAAGATTCAAGAGATGTGTGCATGTATTTGAAATTACATGTTCACTATAGAAGAGGCCTCCTAGATGTTCTGAACTATTGCAATTTCCAACCCACTCTTTAACGTTTTGAATTTACAATGGAGATGGAGAGAGAAGGGGAAGGAAAGATCTTTTCATGTGGATGGGAAAACAAGTGATCTGTACCTTTTGTGGGAAGAGTCTGCTCTGATCCGACTCAAAACAGGAATGCACAAACATATCTTATTGCCAGCATGAAGACTTGCATGATGTATAACATACTTCAGGGGAGAAATTGAAGATACTGAACGCAGATGGTTTAACAGAAGAACACTGAACAGCTAGTGTACACACCTTCTCTTGCTGCTGCTTGCCTATAGCAGCTTCAAGAGGGAAGTAACTATATGCCAGCTAGGGTATTGGCTTTGGACTTCTATCCTTATACCTTGTAAAATCAAGGAACCACAACCAATATTTTTTCCATAGGCATCAGCAGGAAAGATTGTCAAAAGGTGGTTGGGATGATGTATTATGAATTCTATCTAAATAAATGTTAGAAAGTGCAAAAATGTATTTGAAAATGCACCAGTTTCTGCTTTAAACATTTTTTGTCAAATTTTATCTGGTCAAAGCTCTGGGTTAAAGCCTGTCTTCATCTCCTCCTTTATTAAGATCATTAGTCTAACTCCTTAACAGCTAATCCTGTCTTATTGCAGCCAGCAAAAACTGTTGACATGTCAGATTATTCCATCCATCTAGAAGCACATTAGGACAGCTGTCAACTCTACTCCAAGACTGACTTACATATTGTCCTGGGTAAAATCATACCTCTGTCCTTCAGTTTTAATGAGCATCTCCCTGCTCCCAAGCTGTACTTCCAAAAAACCTCCTTAATGCACTCATACTCATTTTAAACAGCCTTCCCCCACACAGTCCTCACTCAAGAATGCCAGCACATCCCTGTCAGCATGGCAACTTGGTGAACTGATGCTGTTTATAAAGAACCATCCAAAAATAAATAAACAAAAAGGGCAAGAAGTACAGACAGAAGTATATGTGGTGGAGAGAATGTGAGATGCTAAACCAACACTGCCACAGAAGGAAACATTGATAAAACAAAACCTCAAGTTTACTTTGATCTCCTTTTTTCCTTGCACCATGCAGCATTATCAGAGACTGGGTGAAAAACTGCATTGCACTATTTCCTACAGCAAATCAGCTAATGAAGAGCCTTCACAGTAACTGCCATGACAGCTCATATTCAATGCCTTGAAGGAGCTGGGCTCATCTATCTTGAAGTACTCCCTCTTTTAATGTTTCACACAGCTGTAAAGTGTCACAACACCACAGAATCACAGAGTGGGTAAGGTTGGGAAGGACCACAGTGGCTTGTCTGTTACAACCTCTCTGTTCCGGCAGGGTCATCCTAGAGCACATTGCACAGGATGGCATCCATTATACTAAACCTAACTCCTTATGCAATCATATAAATATTTTACCTTTGACAATAGGTAAAATTTTCCTCACTAACTTTTTGAATCAGGGAGTCCAAACACCCTCCCTGAGTGGCTTCAGAAAAAATGTCACTGCCTGGCAGTTATCTCAGTACCGTGACCACCCTATAATACTTACCTTAGTAACATGCTCTGTTGCTTTTATTCACATCTAGTGGATATTCCTTTAAGTAATACATATGCTATTTAAGTAAGGTGATCTATATAGATGTCTGTTCCCTGGGATAGCTAGTTTGGCTAAGATTAGGGACATATGAAGATACTTTCTGTGCCTTAGAAATAACTATATATGCAGGATATTTATTTTGCTAGACCATGACCGGCTTCAATGTCTTTAATAATTTTCCATAACTTTGCCATGTAAATCCATTACATTATCATGTTTCAAAAAACAAATGGATTTTAAGAAGGAATTATTGCAGATGATATCTCCTCAGATGCCTGAGTTTGTCCCTAAAGCACAAGTATTATTTTCATTCCATCACTGCAGTCCTCTGCCCCAGTGAAACAAACAAAAAATAAACAAAAAGTCAAAGCTACAGAGTCTGAAGGCATGAGAAGATGCTAAAATATTGCAGATGTAAAAGCTAGTAAATTTTTACTACATAGCACTTCAGTAATTTAATTTCTCCAGGGGAAAAAAAAAAAACAAAACACAACAACAACAACAACAGAAGCATCTGATATATCTGTCTACAGGCATCAGGCCAGGAAACCACAGATACACAGATACTTGTGCTTCTATCTTTGGAGCATGAGTACATGAATTTAGACATGGACACCCCAGGCTCATCAGCTTGCAAAGGTATATTGTAGACAGACACACAAGTGATCTTGCCATACCCACATTTCACAGGCTTTTGCACCCGTGTGAAGAGCTTGTTTAGCCATATGTGTGCCTGAAGTTCAAGGCCTTTGTGATCTGGGTAAATAATGTCATTTAATTCAGTTACAGTGATTCTGTGCTTCCATTATTACTCTTCATAAGCCACTAGCCTGCAGCTTCAAATATATTGAGAAAATAATAGTAGGCTAAATGCTTTAAAAATCAATAATATACTGGCAAAATTTTACTGTGAAGCCAACCTGAAATAAATCTCCTGAATTTCCTAGTACACTAATAATACCTTTGAGGACTATCCTTGTACTATATTGCAGCACCTGACTTGTATAATAGCCCAGCTGCCTAAGAGATTGCATCATGGAATCATGAGAGGTTTCAGTGGCATCTTAATACAGTCATGACCAACATTGAAAATTTGCATTGGGTAGCACTCAGTGCATGTCTCAGAAATCAACCTCTCTCTTGTTAGGAGCAGCTTTCATCCAGACCATTCAATTCTTTATCTAAGGCAATTGCAAGCAGTGTCACCACAGGTCATAAAAAAGGCACAATCTCCATGTCTACTATACATATCAAATCCCAGTTCTCTATCTCAGAGCTCACCTGTCAGTTGATTAGCTGTCAAGTAACTATTCATGCACTTAAAAGAAAAAATACACCTGCCAGGTTTCACACCAAGTGGGGCAAGTGGCTATTCACAGTAAGATAACTGCCTAGACAAAAAAGAGATCTCAGTAAGAATCATGCTTAACTGACCAAAAATACCATACACAATAAGTGGTGACTGAAAAATAGGATTTTTATATCTGTACATGTACTTTGTGCCTCCTCCCTCAGCTCCTGAATTACTGACCCTTTTGGCCCTGATGCAGTATTCATGTATCAGTCAATTGAAGACAACACAACAGCAGCTGCAGACAGCAGTCCCTCCACAGCATATACTAACACAATTCGTTAGGTATCAGTGTGAGTTATTAGCAAAATACAAAAGGGTATTTAATATGAACCAACAGTTTCTGTATGAATGCAAGCAGCCTCTGGCACAAACACGCTGCTGGACACACAATGCATGTGTCCCTTTTCTTAATGAGTATAGATCCTGGACAATGTTCTCCATCAGGAACAATAGTTGGAAAGAGACGTTTGTTTTTGATCAGTAGGGCCATTGATTCATATTAAATTCAAAATATTTGAAATAGCAGAAAAAAATGCCAAAAATACTTAGAAAGAAAATAGCACAAACCAGCCAAAAGGATAAATAATTTTTTAAAACCCGACATTTTAACTGTTTCACTGGCGTGCTTTCTTTTCTTGAAATCATCTGAGTTACAGGAAGGTTAAAAGTAACAAGTCACATGTCAGCTAAAAACAGTATTTAATTGCTCCTTTAAACTCCAGTGCCAAAACGTAGATTCTAAAAGCCCCACTCACTTTTTTTCTAACCTCAGAAGAAACGAGGAATTTTCAATAATTAAATAGTCTAATTACTTATTATCTGAGGCAAGCCATCACCTTAAGAACCTTGATCTCAGCGACAATGTGGAGTTGGAAAGACAATCAGGTATTAGCTGTCAATCACTGAAACTCTCCACTCATTGTTCTTTTAGCACCTTAAGTCATAGCTCCTGTGATTTGGTTTTTTAGCTGATTCCCTCCTGCACCAGCAAGGAGCCCTTCAGAAGTTTCCTCTGCAGCCTGGAGCGGACAGCGATGACGTGTGTTGTTGTTGCATCTCACAGATCAGCCGATCGCAGGCGTAGCTCCCTGGTAGTGAGTCTGCAGGGACTCGAGGTGTTCCCTGGAGACCTCCTGGTGTCAGACAGTGCCACGGACTACCTGCCCTACTCATCCTTCCTGCTCAATGCAGGTCAGACTCAGGGTGGGGTTTGCTCCTCTGAACCCAGCAGAAGCCAGGACGGGAACATGGGTGCATGGGGGATGGGAGGGAGGATCTATATACAATGAGACCATGAGTGGTGCAGCCTCTGTGGGGGATACTGTTATCCCACACCAAAGTGATCACATTGCCAACTTTAAAATTCCTTTCTTTTTCTTCCCCTTTCCCTCCCCTACATTTTACTGTTGAATGTAAAATGCAAGTAGATGAGAGGGTAGGACACAGATCACATTGCTTCTCCACAAGCTAGAAGCAACTAGAGCCCAGGCTAGGATGTCCAACTGGAAGCAATTGAGGTACAATTTCCTACCTCCACAGCTTCAAGCAGAGAGAAAGGTGGCTCATGATGCCCTTTGTAGTAGTGTTCAGATCACAAGAGTAGCAAACCCAACACATGGCTAGAGGTTGCTCACAAGACATTCCAAAACTGAAATGCAGACCTGCAAGCAATTTCCACAAATAGCTATTGTAGAATATAGTGTAGTATGCAGTGTGATTGATGGAGATCCTGGTGGCCAGAGATCAAAAGTTTCACAAAAAGCATGTCAGCCAAGGTCATAATCAGCATTTTCATGACAGTAAATAAGCCAGCCATTCCCAGAATGGCCAAGACCTTCAAAATCTAGAAACACAAAGTTTTGACTGTGATTCCCTGTCAAACACCTGAAGATGCATGCCATATAAAGAAAACCTTTTCAGGTTTCTTGCTGAACACAGTCGTTCCTCACAAGTGCATTCCTAAATCTAGATCTCCAGCTTTTCCTCTGCCTCACTAAGGATCACAAATTACAGTCTGCTTCACTGGCCAGCCCCATAAGAGATCTGAGGCCTAGGGCTCATAGGATGGTTTATTCACTGGAGATTTAAAGACCTGCATATCTCCAAGTTATCATAATGAGAAGGCATAGACTAATTCTTGCTTTAAAACAACATCTTCAGAAACTGGCTTGAAGTATGATGGTTTTCCCAGGTAAAGAATTAGCAATCACATAGTGATCACCTGCAACAAGTAGGAGTGTTTAGCATCATCCAAGATCCCACCACAGATAGGGAGGAGCCTAACAAGCTTAATGGGTTTTAAGTCTGGTGCACAAACCACCTAAACTTGAGTATTAAATATGAGCCAAGTAGACTACAGTCTATCAAGCTGCATATATAAAAAATGTCAATAACAGTTTTCTTTTTATCTGTTTCCTTACTGATAACATTTGTTTTACCCTTTAGAGTCCAAAAAGTCAAGGTGGCCATTTGCCAAAAGAGGAGTTGTGAGTATTTTCATAATTTTATTTTTCCTTGCACTGACCTTGCCTTTTCCCACAACTAACCTGGGTAAAAATAGCTTCTTTACTTTCTCGCCCTTGGAGAAAGGCAGCCAGCAGGTGAGCTGAACTATCTCAGCCCTCCTTGGGACTACTTGCACATTAATCTGCAATGAAGATTGGGTGGCTCCAGTGCAGCCATTGCGTGTGATGCACAGGAAAACACAGTCAGTGCCACTGATCCCCATCCCTGTAGGTGGTGGGAAAAGAGGTGTCCTCAGCAGCAGGAGGGCAGAGTGGGATGGGCAATGAGAGCAGGGGCTCTGTTCAGGGCTGGCAGCAGGCCTAGTGCATCTCCCTTGGTTAAGGTAACACAAGGTGGACAAATCCGTGCATCGTTGCTTTGACCATCGTGTATCCTGTATTTTCTGTGTGCCTTAGGGCTTTGGCAAATGTGATGAACTCCCACTCACATAGAAGGGATCTAAGCTTTACCTATAAAAGTAGCATTCCAGGACACTTTCTTAAGCCTTTCCTGTCTTTATGGGCACCCTCACACTCACCAGTGAAAGCACAACTGAGGAAATTTCCTTGTCTAACACAACTCCTTGTCTTTTCCATTAATGAAAACTTTCACTTACTAAGGTATCTGAATTTCCTTTCTGTGTACAGTTCAGCATTCCAAAAGTTATTTACAAGTGTCTTGATAACTTTTTCTCCCCAAGCATGTAATTAAGAACAGTCCCTTCCCAGTATTTCTTGCATTTATCAAATAATAGTTTGTGCATACATCACCAATGCAAGTACTCAGGTTAATATGTACAAGGATTCCCTTCATTTGATAGCAGTTTCAAGGAACATGATAGCAAATAGCATTTGAAGGAACATGACCTAAACCCGAGGAGTTTTAAATTCAGCAAAATATTTTTAATCTGCAATAAAAAGCACTTGATATTTAGACAAAAGTAATTTCTAAGACTATTAAATGCCATAAAATTTAATTAATGAAGATTTATTTTCTGGTACACTGGTTCAGTATGCATATATATTAACTGCATTATTTTTTTTACTCCATTTCAATCTCTCTTTCAAAATTAGGAGCTGAACTTAAACCCGAAGTTTCAAATATTATAATCAAACACATATTCCAAAATCAACTTGAGTTCAGTGCCTAAAGTTCACACAGTAGAAAACCACGAAGTGGGAACATACTGTTCCAGAGAACAGATCAAACTTAGGCAAACACCTTATATGTCTGTGCCTACGGCACGAAATTAAAGTTCAAAAATAATGTTTAAATTTTTTACAAGGCCTGAATAAACAAAGCCAAAACAAAAGCAATTGTTTTTATTTCATGGCCCCTCAGACAAACTCCTGCTGCTCTTTTAGCTTTCTGAAAACTCATATAGACACCACTCTGCAGATGACCAAGGGAGCTTTTTCCATACATAATTCAAAAAATTAAAAATAAATAAACACATAGATTTGTATACCTATGACAGGATTTCAACTATGAATCTGTTGTCCCCTATCTCTGACAGTGCTAAGGGAAGCAAAATATTTCATTAGTTCCGTCTTTCAAGGGTAGCCCATTGCCTGTTGCCTTACCAATGATTTGCCCTGTCAAAGACTTGTGCATTATGTAAATAAGACCTTACACATCCAAAGCTGAGGCATTTACACACCCCACCCACAGCTACAAAGAAATCTGCCATCACTGTCTTGTTGTGAAGGGTTTAGTGTTTGTAATTTTATATATATGACTAGAAGAGTTCAAAAAGCAAAACAGGCTTACTTTAAAATTACAAAAGATTATTTATTTACACACATTAAGAAAATAAGAAAAAAACCTAAATAACAAATGAAACTTTCAGACTATCTTTCTCTCCCCTCACAAGTATTCACTTTCCTATACACAATATGAAGAAAGACAAAACCTGTAACTTCAGTCAGTTTTACCATACAAAAATAATCTTCCATCAGTTCTTTAGGAAAGGAGTCTTTTTGAGTCCCATGGAGACATGGTCACACGAAGAACAGTCCTTGGGTGGCTTTTATGCCATACATCTGCAGCGGCCTGAAAGGTGGCTCTGCAAACTGTGAAATCCTACCCATTAGCAGCTTTCCCAACAATGCATATGGATTATAATCTGCTTATTAGGGGTACTGTTTAAGGATGCCTCTTCTAGTATAAAGCAAAGATTCTCTTTTTCCTTGTTTCCAAAACAATCTTCATCTCAAAACTCAAAATCTCCTATTTTCTCTATATCCAGAATCATCTGCATCACAAAACTTAAAATCTCCCTTTTTTTCCAAAGAGCACAAAGAAAACTTCATTATCATTTATATTAGCACTTNCCCACAGGGGCAGCGGCTCCCTGGGGCCCGGCCAGGCCCAGCCCCTCACAGCAGCCATCGCGAGGTGTTACCTGGTCACTCGCCAGGAGAGAAAAGGGGCGGCTGTTCCACCTTCTCAGCTTTTATAGGGTATAAACAAAAGTCGCATCCAGTTTTCTCAGTGGTTAAACTACCTGCCAACAGCCAAGAACTGGCCTCTGATAGGTGTTTAACTTTTCTAAAAGAAATTTAAGTCCTGGCAGGGTAATACCCCACACCCTCCTTCAAGCAAAAAACCAAACTGTGTCAACCCATAACACTTGTTTCTGTGTAGAAGAGCCTGGAAATTTAAAGAAATCCCTTATTTAAGGGCAAACTCCTTACAGATTAGGGCAAGGTTACAGAGTTGGGTAAACTTCTTAACAGTCTTTAAAACACTGTGTGAATCAGGGGCATGTTTTTGTAATTCAACAGGGTAAAGACAAACAGAAGCAAGCATCTGATCTGGAAAATTGTCTTTCAACTCTCAAGATAATAGACTGCTGCATAGATGATTTTTTCTGCTATAAGGTATCAAAATACTCAGTATACTGTATCAAGGATACTTAAGGATGGAAGAAGGAATTTTGTATTCTTTATACACTGACATTTTTCAGTTCATTAATCTGGATATGAGACCTTTCTGTTAAATTAATGCGTAAGTATGTAGTACATTTTTGTCATCCGAAATGGAGGGGCAAGTCGGAAACAGAGAGTCAGAGCAGGTTAGCAAGGGCCCTCAAAACCATCTGGATTTTGCCACGGTTCCAGACTGCCCTAAATCAGGGATGTACCACCTTCAGAAAAAGGTCTCAAGGCAACTCTCCCAGCAACACCTACAGGTCTGGGGAAAGAAACTACAGAGTCAGAGAGATGTCAAATGGGACACAGCCACTCCCTTTGCTTCATTCAGAGGCGGCCACATGGAGGTCAGTGCCAACACCAAGATTTGGCTGCAGAAAAGCAACAAAAGCCTGTCTGCAAACAAGGCTTCTGGCCCCTAGCCACCAAACACCATACCCTCTCAGAAGCAAACCTTGTGCTTCCCACAGCAGGCTGTTATCTGCAGCTCCCCACACATAGTTGCTGAGGGCTCCTGTCAGATGCCCAACATATACATGGACATCTGACTTTGGAGCAACTCCATAATGTGATAGTGGCCACCTTAGGACTAAATAAAACAATTTCCAAATTACTATAAAGACCTAGTCCTTTGGTACCTTGATTTTATCATCCAGAAAATAAGAACATGTCATCCATCCAAAAACAGCACAACAGATCAAATTCCTTAGCATTTGCAAGCTGCCCATTAATTTTTGATACAATATACCTAAACATAGATTATCATATTGTGTTGGTTTCAAATTCAGTGTGTTTATATTGTAAGTATTTTAGAAGATAATGGCAGGTTTTTAAATATTTTAAAGGAACTTTTAGAAGAAAAATCGCTAATATTGGTAATGATATTTACACAGTAAATAGAACATAGATTCTTTTCATAAGGTTTGAAGCAGCTGATGCAACAATTAGTAGTTTTCTTTCTTCTTCAATCAATAGAGTAAATCTTGGCACGAATTTATAAATGAGCAACAGACTGAGCAGAAAGATGTCAACAGCCGGTTAGAAGTGAAAAAAGAAGCAGCAGTTTGGGAACTTTTCACAAGCGAATGCACTTACTTTCTGGATCATTTGCTGGTTCTCAAGATGGTAACGTCAGATTTCACTTTGCAAAATAATGAAACATTAGTTGTTCTGCTGTGATGGACACAAGGCCACCTGAAACCTCTCGTTAGAGGTCTGTGGCAGAATGACTTAATACCTGGCTTTTCCTCCCACTGTGCCTGCTCATCCTGTTTCCATAGCTCCCTTTTCTGTCTTTATGATGACCTCTTCTTCTAAAGATAGAAGATATCCCTTCTTTCAGGATATTCAACTGCTATTGCATTAGTCCTCTCACAAACACTGTACTGAAGCCATGCTCCAACTGCTAATTTCCGTATTGGACTATTCCAATTGCTAACATTGCTAGTGTGCAACATTGTATTTGTCATTTAACTTCATATAGAGCTGTTGTTAGATTATCCTGACTGGAGCATGAACACCTCAGAATTTGGCAGACCTGTAGTTTTAATGTTACATGAAAACAAATATACTAAAAACAACTCCTCTCCCAAAAATTCTGTATTACCTCTAATACAGTGAGTTTTAAGAGCTTGAAATATAGACAGGAATATTACACACTGTTACAAGAACAGCTGCACTATTTATATTCACCACACATCAAAAGTTAATGTATCCATTTAAAAGGATGGAAGCTTTCATAAACATTTTCTTATTTTTTTTTCTCTTAGCATAGAGAAATTTTGATTTCTTATTAAGTCAAAGAAAAAAGATCTGTGAAAATTTTTCCATGTTGCTGAAAAGTTAGCCTAGACAATACAAGAACTACTGCAAAGTAAAGGAAATAAATAGAGTGGGCTGAATTCCTCCTTGGTGGGGCAGAATAGGAAGGGACAGAAAACAGGTTAACAGGATCAGCTATTGGTTCAAGGCAGGAGAAGATCATCCTTCTTCCTATACACTTTGTTTAGAAATCTGAAAAGTTTAAAAGGTGGTGAATACTGGGAAGAATGATGGTAACAGCAGGCATGCAGGGTCCTTGTGAGTCTGATACAGGAACACACAGACAAGCCTTAGCCAGCCCTGCATGGCCCATGAATGATGAACTATTCAGCCCATGCCAGCTTCCCAAACTCTCCCGCTAAAGAAAGAACCCATTGCATTTGGGTAACCAGTTTTAAAGATGCTTGGTTACTTCCAAGTAAAGAAATATTCCACTGATTTTAATGAATCTCCATAGGGAGCTTTAAGACCACCATAAATTTAAGTTCTCAGGTAACCTGGTCATGGTAACTAAAGAATTACACAAGGCTAAGCAAACACTAGCTATTCAGTCTTGGCACCTGGGTGATGGGCTTTTTTCATTATACTTTATACACGTAAACAAAAAAAGTCTACTCAGTAACCTATAAATTTTAAGCCCTTTTTTCAGATTTAGGTCAGATTCAGTACATCTCAATCAGCTTAAAAAATACAAAATCTTAAAAAGCCAATAAATTCACATGCAGTTTTTCACTCAATACAGGTTAATAAAACAATCCAAAGAGAGGAAAAACCTCCACAGGACCTCTACTTACCTTAATCCAAGAATATCTTTTAATCCTCACAGTAACTCTAAACAATTTAGATAGCAGCAGATGCATGGGGTAGGAAGGAAAGCATTTAGAAAGGTCATAGAAATCTGTAACTGTGACTCTGATGTTACTAAGTCCTTCACACAGGGAACTGCAGGGGGCTCATTTGCCTCTCTTCTGCCCAAGAGCGCAGCAGGGACACAGCTGCCTCCATGGTAACCACAGAGAAACCCCAGAGACATCACTCATACCCTCTTCTGCACAAAATCCAATATTTAACCTTCAGGCAGATCAGGAAACTTTTCTGACAATGCCATCTTCTGCCCTCCCTAAACCAAATGATCCTTTCAGATTAATGTTAGTAAAAATGTTATTTTCAGGGGGAAATAAAAGATATTGAATTGGCACAAACAGTCATTAACATGGATTTCTTTTGGTTTTAAAGATATTTATGAACACTCTAAAATACCTCCAGAGTAATGAATTTCTTTTGGATGTGGATTTGTGGAGAATTTTCGCAAACTTAGAGGAATTAAACAAGGTGGGTAGAAAAAGAGAAGTGTTACTCAGATCAGAAATCAATCAGCCCAATAAAAGAAGACACAAACCAAAAGCTTCTATTCAGTTTCAATGCTCACATTTGGAACGTTGTTCATTTAATCCATCTTTTCTTCCTCCCTCTGTGGGATATCAGTGAGAGTCAAATATCACCAGCGCAAATCATTCTCTTGTATCTCCAGCCAAAGATACGTGACATTCTGAGCATGGGGGAGAGCTCATTTGGCTATTGTTTCTGAAGTAAACAGAAGTTTGAGAGTAATTGTCATAAGCAGAAGCCTTTTAAAAGGATTCATGGAGAGAAACTACAACACAATCCTTACAGCAAAACACTAAGCATGGCAAAATACCTACATAACAAGACCCCTTTTGCAAACAGATGAGCACAAAGACTTTGCTGTCTGTTATGCTACTGCAACAGAGCAAGTTAAAACAAAATGCCGACCCCCTCTCTCCAGCTGAGGTTTCCCTTGGCATGTGTGTAAGGAATGTTCCCACAGAGACTGGATGCTCTCTGTTCATGTGCTACTTACTCTGCTCTGTCCAAGAGGAGGGAGGCCACAAGGCTTGGCTGTGATGTGCTCCAGCTCTTTGCTGCTTTTGGCCAGTTCCTGGGATATCATTTTTCAGCTCCTGAAAGTTAAAAACCCCTAAGTCAAAAATAGCTTTCATATTACTTTAGAAACAAAACAATTTTTCTTAGCTTGAGGGCCCTTTCACAGGACACCTCACCTTTCACTGCAAAGTGAATTTTGGAAAGAACTCTGCAGCTGCCTTAATTGAATAACTACTCACAATCACATCACATGGCCTAAATGTGCTGCTGAGTTCCATTTATTTCTCTTATTGTAATTCCCTTGCCTTAATACTGAATCTATCCCTTTTTAGCTGAAACAAGAAAATTGGGAAAGGTCTTCAAAGTAGGGACAATTCACCAGAACTCAAACACTTGAGCAAGGTGCTGCTGCTCAGCCACAGACCTCACACCTGGTGAGCTGCTGAATGACCAACCCGTAGGTTGGAAATATTTTTAATACAAGGAAAAATATTTTTAGCTGGCAGGTTTCACCTTTGGCGTATTGTGGACTAAGCCTGTACATGCAGGCAACTACTAGAGTTCAGCAGATGTGTGGTTGTTGATTCTCTTGTTCTTGTTCAAAGAAGGGAGTGGGATATATTGCTGTGCTTCACTTAGCTTTGAGCTTGGCTGGAGCCTGGTCATGTCTTGAGAGAATTATCTTAAAAAGATTTCTTGCTTTGCTTTCTAATTTTGTTGTCCTTATTGATGAGGGTAACAAATGATCATTTGTTATGCATACTTCAAATAGTATGATGAATAAATGTTGGAGAAAGAAGCTGCTCTCAATGCCTTTGGTGCCTTTTTTCCATACATTTTACAGTGTATATATCTTCTTGATAGCAGGCTGAATCCATGAAAAAATGTATGCTGTAAACTGTAAAGGTCAAAATTAAAGAATGAGCATTATCCTATAAGAATCCTTGCCCTCATAAATACACCAAACAAAGCAATCTGCAGCTACTACAGTCTGTAGCAGTATCACAGTAGATTGATGTGCGCCTTCTGGCCTAACATTTGGCCAACAACTTAGTCCAGTCATGAATTTGTGTGAAAATAGTGTATTCAGGATGACAGTGTGGGCTTAGGAGCAGGCTTGCAGCCCTATCTGACTGATAAGGCAGGCATTTTTGAATCTAATATAAACATATAAAGTTAACTTACGGAAATACGTGAGGTTTTGTAGTATTTTATAGACACTTTCCTTCACCTTCAATTGTATGAAAAAAACTCAAACTGTGAAAGATGGTGTCTTCCTCAAATGACCATGAAGGCTTCCTTAACTGTCACAGCTCTGTCACACACAGTGTTTTCCAGCAGATATCATACACCCATTGTCATTTTTAATGTCAATCCATGTTAAATACAGCTGCTACCCTAAGACAAGTTTAATGGACTAACTAATCTTGTCCCAAAGCTTTCGTCATCAGGCACTTATTATCACAACATAAGTGGCTATTTGTATAGATTTGTCTTAGCTTCTGACTAATTAAAACATTCTGAGCATAATTCTGAAGACAATTCTGGCAATGTTAGAGATAAATATAGGCACCCATTACACTTGGAGCCTTTAGAGAGGCCAGGGATGGGAAAAAAAAGTTGCTTTAATCTTAACTTTGGATCACTGATGCTAATTTATCTTTTTTTTCCCCCTTACTTAGATAAGTCTCAGTTTTCTGAAAATGTTTTTTGAAACTGTGAAGAAGCATGTCAGCAAGTCAGACTCTTCTATGGATTTCAGCTCTGTACTCAGAATGGTAACATAATCAGAAGTATTCTTGCTTTTAATACAAGCAGCAGATCATTTACCATGGCATGCAGGTGCTCCAGAGCAATCAGGTCAGTCAAGTCCACCCCATCTGTCATGGGCAATTTGGTCTTAGTGTCAGGTTGCTCCTATCAGAAGGATGTTTCTATTTTTATTCTTTGGCATGTTTGAAGCAGTCATGGAAAGGTGCTCTGTATGTGGAATCAAGTGTGGAAATATTTTCTCTTCCTGGGGAACAGCAGCCCAGACTCTGAGGAGATTTTTCGACTGTAGAGGCAAGGTTCCCATTCTGTAGAAGCTGTTTCCCTGAGACCAGACCCCAGCCCCATCACTGCCTCGTTCCACTCCTTCACACTGATCCTCCTTTACTCCATGGACCAGACCCACAAGTGTTTATAATTGCTTAATTAAGAGCCCATTGGGACTGGAATTACACTTTGGCCTGTGTCTGTTAAGCAAGAGAGAGATGCAGCTACAGTTGTCCTGCCACTGTCAAGCCCTGCGTGCTCTGCAACCCTTTTGGTCAGTCTGTGGGGTAAACAAGACGGTCGTCTGAACAGCAGTCTACAGCAGCTCTAATTCCTGCTAAACTTCCCAATGCTTGTAAAATTGGAAATATTAATGAAGACAGAAAATCAATTCATTGAACCTTCCCCAGCAGTAGAGGTCATTAGAAAACTTCTGGGAAGTACTAAAAGACCCTACCTCAGTGTTAAGATTTTTTAACAGAGAAATTAAGGCTAGAGCTTGGTTTCTTGCCCCTGTGACCTCTGATTTCAGGCGTTCGTATTGATAACATTTGTGTAGACAGACAAAATCCCAGAGAAAGCTGCTTTTTATCATTCATGGCATTCAACATCTCCGATATAAATGAGGCTATCTTGTTATTTCTAAGAGGCTACTCAGATATAAAACACCATGCTACATGAAGTCATCAAAGCTATTTCAGAAATAATGGGTTTCATCTTCAACTTCCATATGAATTTTGCATTATTTATTTCTAATTAGAACAAAGTCTAAGAATGTGTCACACCTCTGCAGAGCTGTTAAAACTGTACTCCCATGCATTACTGGAGCACTGTTGTGGTATTTTGCTACTTTACAGATGTATTACAGTTTAAACTGCCCTTTACTTTTAATTGCCTCCTTCCCCATTTTCCTAGGTACAAGGAAATCTCAGATAAAATGCACATCACAAACCCAAAACTCCTGTTTCTCCCTTTGTCATGGTACTTTTCTTTCTTGATAAATTTCCAAACCTTTTCTGCAGTTTTTCCAGGGTGACCTCTGCCAGACACACCAGATTTATTGCCTTAACTATACCTCTGCTATCTTCTACTTGGAAAAACTGAGACAGAGAGAAGATTTTGGCATCTACCTGAAGGTAAAGCTTTTGTTGTTGTTATTGCTCTTCTTGTTGCTGCTGTTGTCTTCAGCCTTCCTACCTTATGACAGGATTTTAACAGCAAACTAGGATGTTCATTAGAAGCAAATCTGTGTAGATAGCATTTCACATGGATTTTTTTGATCTGCAGAGCCTATCACAGATTGGAAGTCACCCTTCTGAATGTATGTTCACCTGCATATGTGAAAGTCCCTACTTGTAATTTAGAACAGATAAGAGGGGGAAGAGCTGGGCTGCTTTTTTGCAGGCAGAAAATACAAACTACTAGCCTCTTCCATATGTTTGCACATAATCTCTTGACTCAATAACCTCCACCTTAACAAAGTGAAATGGTTACAGGGGAAAAAAAAAAAAAAAAAGACACAAAAATCAATTTCAAACGTTTTACTTTGATATCAAAACAATACCAGTAAGGGAGACTTTACCTCCCTCTAAGGCTGGAAAGAGCTATCAGACACTCTTTATCAAGTTGCAGCACTACAGCAGGTTCTGTCTTTGCTGACATAGCATCCGCATGAAGCAACAACTCCAGCCGGTGCAGTGGTGGGGATCTCAGGCTCTGCTCTTTCTGACGTCATTAGCAGACCACCGTGTCTTGTAAATACTTAAGATTAATCTTCAACATAATGGGCTTAGAAAGAGAAACCGGAAGTAGTGGGCTTTTCTCACAGTCAGCCCAAAACTGGAAGGACAAATTTTTGTGGCAGGCAGGCTCTGCAGCTTGGGCATTGGAGTTTCACATTGCTTGCTCCCTGACAAGGATTTCATAAGTTCACACCAAGGAAGAATGTTCACCAGTGGCAAGTAACAGTGACCCTAAAACATAAGGTGACTTTCAAACCTAACTCAGGTTCGTTTTCTCAGGTCTTTCTGAGAAAATTAAAACAACAGATAAATAAAGAGCCCTACTTGATATGATAGCATAGCCACAGCATCAGGAATGGTAAGCAGCAATGCAGATAGCAAGTCTGGAGGGGCAATGCAATTTCCCCTGTAGAGAGCTGTCCTTGTCTTGACTGGGATAGTGGCAATTTTGTTGCTGGTATAATGTTTTGGTTTGAATTTAAGATGAGTGAAATCTTGATAACACACTGATGTTTACTTGTTGCTAAGCAGTTTGAATTAAGTCTGTCTCTCACCACTACCAGCGAGGACTCTGGTGGGCACAAGAAGGTGGGAGGGGACACAGCCAGGACAGGTGACCCCAACTGACCCAAGGGGTATTCCATACCATATGGTGTCATGTTCAGTATATAAACTAGAGGGAAAGCTGGCTGGGAGGGCCTCTGCCCTGGGACTGGCTGGGCACTGACCAGTGGGTGGTGAGCATTCTGCACCACTTGTTTTTGTATATTTGGGGTTTTTTCCCTCTGTTTCTAATCTATTGAACAGCCTTTATCTCAAACTACAAATTTTATTTTTTATTTCCCATTTCTCTGCCCCATCCCACAGGAGGGAGTGAAGAGTGAATGAGTGGCTGTGTGGTTTAGATACTTGCTGGGTTAAACTGTGACAAGAGGCCCTTGTTCTCACAGAGTGAGAAACTCATCTTTCATTAGTCCCTGTCTCATAACAGTCAGCTAATGATGCAGAAAACTGTTTGCCACCTCCTAGCCAGAAGGAAGCTGAAGCCTAAGGCAGATTTTCTTTGTCTTCACCAGTGGTGTGAACAAAATGAACAGTGCAAGAGGTTGCATCTGCCAGAGCTGCTGGTTGCTCCCCTGCATCGACTGACACGGTATCCCCTCCTCCTCAACAACATCTGGAAGAGAAGCACTGATGAAACAGAGAAAAGTTTCATCCAGTCACTTAAAGAGAAGGTGGAAAAGTCTATAAGTAAGTAACAAAGGTTAGAAGTCAAGTATGCAGTTAGAAATTAGAAAGTTATGAGGCTTTTTTGTGCATGTCCTTTGAAGTGTGAATTGGTCAAGTGTCTCTGCAGAAAAACAACAAGGATGTGTGTCCCTATCTACAATCCTGACACTCATTCTGTAGAAAATTACTTGGGCCACCTTGTGTTGTCAAAGCTTCTCTGAGTAATGTCACAGGACTCCCAAATCAGTGACTCACTTGTATTTTCTCAGAATCATCTGCAGTGACAGGCAAACAGTTAAAAGCAGAACTCAAATTGGAACATATCAAGAAAGATCTCAAACAAAGAAGTCTTTCAGTTGGATTTATGTCTAAGGAGGATTTTTTTAGGGCTGATCCTTAATAGGATGAATTTGCACTCACAAGAGGAATATTATATCCGTGACCTTTCAGTAATGACAGGGTCCTACTATGTAAAGTTGTCTCAGCTACAGATATTCTCTAGCTATTGTGGAAAACAAGTGGCTGGTCCAGATATATTTTTTCCCTGCATTTCATTTTAAGTATATAATATTTATATGTTTAACATATGTAAGGACAGCAGTTTTAGGTGTGGCCCCAAAGACCATGGGATGTCTGGAGAGTATTACTGGCAGAATAAATAGGTCCTTCTAGAAATTAGACACCTCTGGATCAAGGAAACCAAAGATAGAAGGGTGACCCCTCTTTACTCACAGACATCTGACAAAGACCTGCCTTCATTTTTTGATCAGTGAACCAGTAACATAAAGAACAGTTCTGGCCAAGCACTCCCCTTCTGGTGGGGAGGTATGTGTCTGAAACCAATATCTGCAATATCATTCCACCCAAAGACTTGAAATTTAAGTTGCGGGTCCATTAAAGCTTTCCCCACAATGGCCTTGAATCAGCAAAGATACAGTCCCCATTTTTCAATTTTGAGGGACCCCCACCTCAGCCACTTCTGGCAACACCTCCTCTGAAACTAATTCTCATTGATTTCAACAGTCTTTTTATCGGGCTGTATATAATGAAAATTATTTTTCTCTCACTTACCAGACCAGTTTAGAATGACAGGACTTTTTTTGAAGATATTTTTAAGATTACAGTTTGAGTTTTATATGATTTCCTGTTCCCCAGACAGATTAGTAAACACAACCTGTTCATTTAGTAGTGAATTTAAGCATCTTTGAATGTCTGAATTGAAATTCTGTCCCTGCTGATCTAAGTAGAGTTTAGGCATTTTTCACAATGAAATCAAGATTTCTTCTGGGGCCTCACATGTGAGGTACTTCAGCTTTCACTGGAGAAAATCAGTATCCTCTAGAAACAGGACTGTTTTTGCCAGCCCTGGCAGTAACTGGTATTTCGCACATTTCAGGGGATCTGGAAGGTAAAGTCAAGTGGCTGGACAACATTCAGAAGTTCAGGCAGCTGCAAGAGGTCATAATTTGGCCTCAGGTCTGGGATCGTGACAAAAGGTTCTTTGTCCCAGAGGTAAGCAGATTTTAAAGGACTTTTTTTTTTTTTTCTAGGAGGGTTTAGTTTCCTATCTGTCTTCATAGTGTGGTCTCAAGTTGGCTGGTTGTCTGTATTCTAGTTAGTGGGGACAGCTCTGCTCTAACAGGAGCAGCTGCAGCCTGGGCTCTGAAGCACTGCAGCTGAACACACAGTGCCTTGGAGGGCAGCATGGGCTGCTCTCAGATAGCATCCAAAAGAGGGCAATGATACAGTCCAGGAGGACTTTGCCGTATTCCCTCTTAGGGGACAGAATGAAATGGGATAGATGTAAGTTATTACCAGCATTCAGTAAAGTAGAAATTATTTGCCTCTTTCACTTCTCAAGCTGAGCCAAAGAACTTTCCATTTACACTTAAACTGCACTACAAAAAATTACACAGCATATCTCTGTGTGCACATTTTTGCCATAGTTACCCCGTTACCGAGACAGACTTTAAGCACCACTATGGTAACATCATCAAGTATGTATCATCTCAAGGATTATGTCTGTTCACATACAGGCGCTGCAAACACTATTAAACTCAATTTGGAAAAGTAAAATCCAGCTTAACATTTCAAAAGCATAAGCACATTTAAGCAGTAGTACTGCTGAGGAAACACAGGCATGCTCAGTTATCAGCTGTGATGTACTTAGCCTGAGGTAAGAATACACATATGCTCATTTTGCTTAACTGCTGTTTGCCTCCCAGTTCATCATACCTTATGCATGATTCCCCATTCTCTCTCTCTCTCTCTCTTTTTGGGTCAAGTGTTTGAAGCAAAACTTAAGAGAAAACAGCAGTGAAAACATTTTGTCTTCAGCAAAAAGACTTCTCCTTCATGAAGGGAGGCTGATGCTAGTAGGTAATGTCCTGAATCTCCTGGTGTCCAGAGACAGCTTAACAGAATTATACCTTGTTATGTCAGGTCCAGAATGAACCTCTGCAACAGCATTTGAGCAGGTGCAGGAAAGAAAAAGCAACTGTATAGTTTATCAGAGAGAGCCTGAGATACAGCCAAGTTGCCAATAGGATGAGTAGTCTGTATGATTGCTTATTGTCCTTTTTCCTGGCAAGCAAGTAGTTGTTTTATGCGGTAGCTGCTATAAGGTACAAATTTAGTAGCCAAAATGACTGAGATATATGATTTAATGCATTTGAGAATGCAGACTGGAGGATGAGTAGTTGTGAACTATAATGGAAACAAGGCTTCTTTGTTAAAAGGATTCTATAAGGTGCGGAGATTCACAGATGTGTTCCATCCTAGAAGTAGCAATTGCTTAAAATAATCACACCATAACACTGATTTTTTTTGTTTTCCTTCTCAGAAAGCACAAGACTCCTTGACGTCTACCTCTTTTTATTTGAAGATTTCCTACTGATTACCAAAATTAAACGTAACAAAAAGGTAATAATGTCTAGAGATATATACATGGTTGCAGTTATATTTTTTAGCTTTTATATGGATTTTGAATGTACTTTGGAAGACTGATCTAATGATAAAAATACAAGATGACTAATCAGCATGAAGAACAGCTGATGCTTCCTTATGTGACTAGCAAACCATAACGCTGATTCAAAAGCCTGCTTCTAGGCTCAGTATGTAACAGGAACACTATTACAGGCAGAATTTACATTACAAGACCATAATAGCTGCCTGATGTTGTTCTGATGTGCTGGATTCCTAAAGCTCAGAAAAGTTTCAGGAATGTAAGACTTTTTCTAATGGTCCTTGCAACCTGAGAATTTTTTATCCCAGAGATATCAGAATTGTTGGAAAGAAGAAAAAAAATTAAAAGCAAAAAAAACAGGGAAAGGCTAAAATGATAGAAGATTGGCTACACAGCTTGTCCTCTCTTTGCCTTAATTTCCCCAAGTTTAAAATTGAGATATAATGACTCCTTTTATGAAAATGTTTCTTGATGAATGATTCTGTAGAGTTCTATAGATGATAAATATCTCTATTTAGATACTAACAGATGAACTGGATGACCTGAAATTCCTAAAACTTCAGTGTAGGAGTGCATTTAGCTAATTAAGTTTATGAAACTGATGTAAACTGAGTCTAAATGAACCTGTGATAAATCTCCTAGGTTTTTTGGGGTTTTTTTTAAAAAAACAGGTGTTCTGCTTTAGAGAGAAAAGAGATAGAGAAAGCATGAAGTGAGAGGTTTTAGACTAGCAGCACCATCCCTTAGCAGTGGAGTTGGTGAAGGAAGCAGAAATTCAAGGGACCTGGTACCCTTAGGCAAATCTCTTTGAGGGTTGTCCCAGGTACACATGTTGGTGAATCTTCTGTGAAGGGCTGCAACTCATCTGGAGCTCTGAGCATTCTTTCTCGTGCATATACATGAGGGAAGATGAGGAAACTTACCCCCAAGAAATGGAGAAAAAAACCTGCTATTAAAATAAGGAGGGAAAGGGGGGAAATGCTTTCGGAATGCCTATGACTACCTTCTGCTTATGCACTTGTGTTTCTTTTGTAGCTTTTAAATGCAAAGTGTGACCTTGCAGGAGAGCTCCAGGTACCAGTCAGTTTTTCTAAGATTATTCAGGCAAATAAGTTGTCTCTGTATCTTTGATAAGAGAAAGCACATAATTTAGAGCTGTTTCGTGCCTATACTTCACAAGCAGATGGCAGTCAACCGGCTAACCAACTTCATTTTCTATTCCCAGAAATATGGAGGCTCAGACACCAGCTTAATCCCTGTTTGTCCTTCCCTCACTCCTGAGCTGCAGTCCTTCATAAGAGAGGGGGGATTTTGCACAGTCCTAGACCAGCCCATCCCACTAGACAGACTCATACTGAAAAATGTTGAACCCATCCAAGTTACAGGTATGTGCCTGGATGCACTTGAATGCCTGCATAAACACCATGTCAATGCACAGTGTGTGTGGTAGCATAAGGACAAGCTGTTGTTTGCCCACAAACCACCCCCAGATGCCTGGAGTGCAAACACTGGTGCCTCAGCACTGCCTGGCTTCACAGCTCTGCTCCTGCTGTGAGGCATGAGCTGCTGCCTCAGACTTCACAGCCCGAGCCCTCTGCGCCTGCAGTGACTCACTCACTAGTGACTGTCATCTATATTATCCATTCACCCTAAAGGAGCTATCAAGACTCCAATTACTTCTTTCTCACAAGCCAAGTATTCCCTTGTCCTAACTGTCCTAATAAGCTCTATCAAACCCAGGCATCTTTCCCAAGAACATTTTCAGTCCCATGCTAGTTATGCAGCGTTTTTTCAGCTGTACCACTACATTGTTCTCCTGCATGTCCTCCCACATACACAGCAGCCATTCTCAAGGCTGGAGAGGAGATTTACCTCCTGCTACTGCTCCTACTCACATCACCAGCTCTTGAGAGGATGGAAATCACCCACCATACATCAAGGCTTCCTTGCTCTCAGACATGTAAATGCATCACAAGGGAATACGCCTCCTTATCCCTGTTGCTGTGCAGTTGGGCGTGAAGGAGGGCTGACTGCCACAGAGAGTGACCAGTCTTACCCCACCAAAACAAGGTTCCTGAAGTCACCAAATCAGATTCTGGGTTGTGGAGCAGGCATGAAACATCAGGCTTCCCCTTGGTCTGAGCCACTGACACAGCAGGCTCTCACACATCTCACCTTGGTGTTGAATGGTGCCACATCCAGTTGGTGGCCAGTCACTACTGATGTTCCCCAGGGCACAGTATTGGTGCTGGTCCTGTTTAACACCTTTATAAAAAGACCTGGGTGAGGGGAGTGAGGGAACCCTTAGTTCATAGATGGCATTAATTGGGGTGGGAGTGTTGATCCACTGGGAGGTAGGAAGGCTCTGCAGAGGGATCTAGACAGGCTGCATAGATGGGCTGAGGCCCCTGCATGAGATTCAATAAGGTGAAGTGCTGTGTGCTGCACTTCAGTCACAACACCACCATGCAGCATTATGAGCTTGGCGAAGAGTGGCTGGAAAGCAGCCCAGATGAAAAGGACCTGAGGATGCTGGTCAACAGCAGCTGAACGTAAGCCGGTGTGTGCCCAGGTGGCCAAGAAGCCCAATGGCATCCTGGCCTATGAGCCGTATGAGCAATAATGTGGCCAGCAGGACTAAGAGATCTGTACTTGGCACTGGTGAAGCCACACCTCAAATTCTGTATCCAGTTCTGGGCCACTCACTACAAAAAGGACATTGAGAATCCAGAGTGTGTCCAGAGAAGAGCAGTGAAGCTAGGGAAGGGTCTCAAGAGTAAGTCCTAAAAGGAGTGGCTGAGGAATCTGAGGGTGTTTACCCTGGGGAAAAGGGGTGACATCATCAGTCCCTACAGCCACCTGAAAAGAGGCTGTAGCCAGGTGGGGAGTAGCCCAGGCAACCATCGATGGGACAACAGGAAATGGCCTTAAGCTACACCAGGAGAATTTTTTCACAGAAAGGATCGTTAAGGTTTGGAACAGGCTGCCCAGGGAGGTGGTGGAGTCAGCACCCTTAGAAGTGTTCAAGAAATGCACCCCTAGAAGTGTTCAAGAAATGACTGGTGCTGTGGTCTAGCTGACATGATGGTGTTCAGTCAAAGGTTGGACTCAATCATTTTGGAGGTCTTTTCCAGCCTTAATGATTCACTGATTCACGCTAACACTGCCAAGATCACAGGAGCCTCCTGTATCAAAGAGACTGAAAAGAAATGCAAATCTCTGGGCTCCAGGGTCATCCTAAAGACTGAGAGAAAAAGCTTATGGAGCTACAGTGCTCTGTGAGAAAGTGAGAGATATGGAAAATAAACCTAGAGTCTGTAAAATTTATGATAACTTTGAAATACATTCACTCAGACTATTTAGCATTCAGCATCAATGCTGAGAGGATAAAAAGGTAGGCAATAAAAGGCAAATTATTGAAGATGAGATAAGGGGATGAACACTAAGAATAACCTTTTTTTAAACATGTTCCAGGCACTGTCTCTTTTTCTAATAAGTCCCCCTACCAAACCAGCAGAAATGGAGCAAATGTATCAGCCACCTCTTGCCTGCAGGGTGGAGGGGAGGACAGCCCCACATCCCACATAAGCCCAGGCTGAATGCAAGGCCAACAGCTCCTGGGTGCTGGAGAAGGCAGTGCTGCTACCCTCCAGTTTGCACCTAACAGATGGACCATAAAAACCAAAATGGAGATGGAAACATATTTTTGGATTTTTTTTTCTTTTTCCAAACCAGCATTTCCCATAGAGATTCCTAACCAGGTTCTTTCTATCTCTGTGATCCAGCTGCAATCATCAGAATAGAAAAAGCTGCCTTCTGCATTCCAGCCTAGACTCTGTCCACTGGTTATGACCCTTACCTGCACCCTTGGGCCTCACTGCTTGGCTTCTCTCCCATATATTCTTACATGCTTTATTACAGCTGTAGCCATGGCAGTCTCTGTTACTCACCTGTAGTCTTGTAACACCTTGGAAGTCCCATCCTAATATGGGACCCCTTGGTGTGAGGTACAGTAAAAACAGTGAGAAAAATTACCATAGGGAGATTGCAGTTCAGATTCCCACCATTCTGTGTAAAACAACAAGCAAACATTCCAATGTCAACAGAAAAGGTCCCTTTGCAGGAGAAAAAAATAATATTTAATATTGTCTGGAATGTGTGACCTTGGGGAATGTTGCCAATATATCTGCAGTCTCAAAGAGACTTTTATAACTGGTCGCACTAAAAGATTAGTTAGCATGTTCTCAGAAAGGTCATGTGATCCATCACATTAATCAAAACTTAAACCCTGGTTTTTGATCTAGCAAGTACTTTGGCATCCATTAGTTTGCTGAGGGTTGACATCACTTTGAAAATAAACAAAGCTCAATGCAAGTACTAGAAAAAAAGATATGCTGCAATATCCTAGAAATATCCTTTTGGCAACATGCAGGATAATTATGTAGGATAATTCTTGTCCAAAGCCTTTTATGCATTAGTGAAGGGATAGAAGATAAAATGGTGTGTTCATAACACCAGGAAGGTACCCTAAAAGCAGAACTATCTGCAAACACCATGACCTTGTACAAGAGGTGTAACTTCACATGTAAATATAATATTCTGAAGGTTGTAAGCAGCAACATACTTTCTGATTAGAATATCACTAGCTGACTTAAGCCTTCCCTTTATTCCAGATGTGTGACATTGGTGTCACTTTGTCCCTTTGCAGAGAAACACACTACATGATGCTCACAGTCATCCTCAAGAACATAAGTTTGGCAGGAAACAGAGGCAACATGCCTGGCTGCTGGCAGCCAGCCAGGGCATCCCCAGGAGCACCAGCTCAGGCACATGCCCAGGGAGAACCCAAAGCCAGCATTAGCCTGAGTGCAGCCGCTTCCCCATGTGCCAGCCATCATATGGACTTACTTAAAATAAAAATGGGACCTCTCTTATTAGTTTTTGGTATGTGTTTTTCTCTAACTTCAGTTATGATTTAGGCCACTTTGAAGGGAAATATTTCTTAATGATCCTCAGGTAAACTCAAAAGCACCTTAGCTGCACCATGATGAAGCAACTAAAAATAAAACAAATGCAAGTAGAATTAACTTTGAAATAAGAAAGCTTCCTACACAACAAAATTAGCTCACCCTATGAGGGTGCAATTGCCCTTTTAGAAACCAGAAAAGATGGTTGCATGTATCATTTCTTCAATCATAATCAATGTGATATAAAATTGGACTGACAGTTTTATGAGGTGCATTTATATCACTTCTTTACATTTTTCCAGTCTTCAGCCTACGAAATGCTTTTCTAATTCAGCATGAGAACAGGTATCAGCAGTGCATAGCAGTCTTCTTGCTACAAGCTCAGACAGAGACTGCCAAGGTGGGTAAAACATCTTTTTTCTTCTCTAAATACACAACTATGCTTTCCCTAAAGGAGGGTGACAGCCTAAAAGTGGTCATGCTGTGATAAGAATCTCTTACAGTTGTGACACTTGACCAAAACTAAAACAAAACAACACCTCAGTGCTCTGGCTCACATATTTGTTACAGAATTTTTGCTGCTGAACATGTTCCAGTTTTCTATCAGGGTTGATAACAGGTCATATTCTTGTTGAAAAACATAATTAATTCTGATTGCTAAAAAAAAAATATATCCATTTCTTGTGTCACAGAAGATGGTCAGCACCTCAAGAGAAGTCAACACCAAAACAACCCCCCCTACACCCAACTCACATGCAGTAGTACTCAGATCAGAAAACTGTCTCATGCTCATCTACTTACAACATGACTGAACAGATGGTATGATTAATTCCACTGTTACATGAATTTACCCCTCATTTTCACACCATGTCGCATTTCTAGTAACAGCACTGTGTATAACATCTGAAAGTGTGTCAGGCACTTCACAGTATGTAAGTTGTATTTCCCTCTCTAATAATTAATATACAGAAATTTGACCACCACTAATACTAATTCCTACAAGTAAACGGTGGGAGACTTTTTCTAAGAGAAGCACTGAGTGAATTCTTTCCATTTTCAAGTCACTGGCTGGTACTTGGAATAGCTATCCACTCAAGAAGTCATTACTTTCTTCTGTTACTGAAATATGACCTTCCCTTTCCAAAACTGCCTTCATACCAGGGCTACCATCTTCTTAATGTCATAGAATCATAGAAGAGTTTGGGTTGAAAGAGCTTTTTAAAGGTCCAAAGGATAAATCCTTTTAGGATTAGTCCAATGTCTAATCATACTAATTCAGAGACAACTCAACTTCTATGACCAGATTATCTGTACTAGCAGAGAGAAGGAAGTTAACATATTTGAAATTATCTCTCCATCACCCCCTCTCCTCATACCTGGATGACAGCAAACACAGACCTGAATGCTGTCAGCATGATAATAGAAACTGACATTCAGTTGGCAGCACATGGCAGATCTTGGAGAGGGACAGAATTTGTGATGCTGATAGGACTGGAGCTGTCAATCAGAAAATAAGAGGAACTCAAACTGCAGGGACAGCATTAAGCTGATTAATAACCATTACACAGAAAGGGGTGAAATAGCCTACAACAATAGCCTTCACCATTACAAGCAGAGCATTAAAATCCTACCTCCCAACCAAAACTGGAAATATTCACTGGAAATCCCTGGCCCCAGACCGAGATTCCAGCAGCACGTAGCGGCCTGAACAAGCGGGAGAGTCTCAATTGTGAGCTAATTCATGTTTCCTTCAGCAATTATGAGCACAAGCCTGAAGAGAGAGTAAAACTAAAGGCTCTGGATGTTTATGCATCTAACTTACTGGAAAATCCTTAGGTTCTCTTGGCTTACCTGTATTTTTTCTTTTTACAGAAAGCATGGATGTCACAGATAGAAACAGCAGTCTCAAATTACACCACACAACATGAAACCAAGAAAAGCACTGCATTCTGCTTCCCTGTTGAATCCTCTGAAATTTAGTAATATCAGCACTGCAACTGACAGAGCCAGTGGAAGACTATTGTGATGATAATATAGTTATTTCATTCAGAATGCCTTAGGTGTCTGAAGCTAACAGATTTCTGACCTGACAAAAGTATGGTGCATAGACCACACCACGTTGGAATAAACTGGAGGAGGGGAATAAGCCATGCAGCAAATATATCACTTCTTTGCTTCACCTAGGGAAGGCTCTTGCCACCCAGGGAAGCTCGTCATTTCCTAGAAAGCACAGCAGGGAAAACCCCCTTTCCTGGTAAGGACAACTCATTCACCAGAGAAGTTTAGAAGGATTATTGCATCATTCAAACTGTATTAATAAATTTCATTAAATTAGAACTGTGTAGTCATAGCTTCTGATATTTATGTGTCTCTACCCACTAACCTATAATATCACAAGATGTTTTTTGCATTAATATTGAAAGTGTCCATATATGTATACATATGTATGCACTTACCTGGTCCAGTGCGCTCCAGATACAGCTCTACAGATACACTGTGATACACAAATTCCTGCTCTTCCCCTGTGTCTATCATGGGCAAGTTTTTGTCACAGCTTCCCAGGAAAGGAACAGCCATCAGGCTCCATGCCAAGTGGTGCATGTGTGAAGCAGGAGGGCAGAACAGACTGCAGACAGATCTGCACCAGGGCATCACACAAGCTGCCAATGCCTCGCCACAACCTGGCTGACATAGCTGTGCTCCATCTCCCCGATCCCATGCTCAGCTGCACACTGCATCACACTGAGAGCTCACCAGAACCTCACAGCATCCTGAAACCAGTGCTGACAGGACAAAGATATTTCAAGCCCAGAGGAGTCACACCTGACAGACTAAGGTATGTGCTTTGCATGCTGGCAGAAGGCAAAGAGTATTTCACTTTGTATACTTTTTACCAAAACAACCAGCGAGTAGCCAGGTCTACTCACTTTACCAGACAAGCAGTCATTCCTGGAGACCAGCATGTCTCCAAGGACAGCCCAGAGGAAGGAAGTATTTACATACAGGCTTGTCTTCATGGAGACACAAGCTTAATAGACTCTTCTGTGGTGTCAAGAGAAAGGTATCTCAGGAAGCAGAAATTGACTTCCCAATTCAAACTGCCTTTTACAGGAGGCCTCTCCATCTTTCTCTGTATCTACACAGAGCCCCTGCTTCAATAGCTACATATGGTTTGTTAGGTTGTGCCTCCATAATTTAATGGTGGCTGATCTCCCACATTAATCATCTGGCTCCTCTCTGCAACAGAGTTCCACCCTGAAAGATCTTTCCATTTCATAAGTGAGACCTTTATTGGTCTAAAAAATTAAACAAGTGCTATTTTTGAGTCTTCCAGTTATACCAATTGTCCACCTACATGGAACATGATGTCAGAACACAGCCAATGACAGAAGGACTTTCATCGAGTGTGGGATACTCAGCAGTCTTGCACAGCTATTGGGAATGGAAAGACTACCCTGAATTTAACCTGTGAAAAAAACAGATTTGAAAAACAGTCATTATTACTGGGTCCTTGGGAATGTGAAAGCTCCCTACAACTCTAAGAAACAGGAACATTTAGCTTATTTTTACACGTGTGGCTTCCCTTCAGTTCATTTGTAAAACTATATATCCACCACTTCAAAGTAGCTTTGCTTCTGAAACAGGGCAAGGTAGTTTTGAATGATATAACCTGGTCTATTAGAAAGGTCTAATTTTTTTATTATTAATAATCATTCCTTTAACAGATTATAAAACAGAAATGACATTTCAGCAACAATTCATCATACTTTATACAGAACCCGTTGATGCATGGTGTCACCTTCCCATTCAGATCCACAGCCACCTTCCAGATCACACAGTTCAAGAATTACAGTGCACACTGGACTAAATTCTTTCACAATGTAAGGCACAACTACATGATCACAAGTAGTAAACACAAACACTGAAAATAGAACTTAAGAGAATTAAACTTCAATTAAAAAGAAATAAAACCAAAACAGACTCATGCAAAATATCTATCTACACCTACCAAGGTGGTAGGATCCAGTTTAGAAGTACAGTACTCTGTAAATAAAACTGCAACATAAGTCTTTTATAATACATTACTTCTAAATGACAAGTAAAAACTAATATTTTTCCTTTTATATTTTATACAATTATACAGAAATTAAACTGTATGAACAATATTCACATCTGCAATAATAAACTGATCATCAAAAGTCAGAAAAGAGGCAAATGAGACCATATAATTTGTGGCACGCATCCATCACAGAACACCATTCATCAAGTTCATGTCTCGAGTACTGAAGAAAAAAAAACCATGACCAAATTAATGGTGCATTTGGTGACTGAGGCTATCTGTATCCAAACAACAAAGCTCCATACAAAATCGGTTTTACCCAGCAGACCATAATTATGAAAGCTGGTGGTTATAATTTACTTCCTGTCCAGCAGCTAGAGTTTGCAAGGTTGAAGCTACAGAAGTTAAAAGATTTTAAGAGAATTTACAACAACTTGAAACTGTTAAGATATTTTCAAATACACATTTTTTTTAAAAGAAAGACTTGACTTTTTTCCTTTTTGGTGATAAACTTGCAATTTTGGTATTCACTATAACTTTTACATAACATGACAGTGAGAAAACCTTATTAAACTTACCTAATATTTGAATTTCACACTGAGAGGTAGCTTAAATTAAATCTTATGTAATGGCATCAAATGGGGGGTGGGGGGTGTGTGACCTATTTTGTGACTTTTTTTCTTTTCTTACAAAAGTGACTATTTCTACACAAGCAACATTTTGGACATTTTACTATAAAAAGTTCTGGTATTTGCTAACCCAGTGAGACATTCTTTCAAACATCCCTTTTGTGCAGGAATCAAGCTCCAGCATCATACAATGGAGGACTTTGCCATAAAGCCAACTGCAGTAGCCTGGACCTGCCAGCACTGACCTGTTGACATATTACAATGAACATCCTTTCCCAGCCCTCTTTACCCAAAAAAAAAAAAAAAAAAAAAGGCAGGAAATATATATGAATTTGGTTTTAGTGTTCAGTTGCAGCCACATGGGGAGGGAAAATTGGAAAATGTGCCCTCCAGGCTCCTGCTTTCATACAACATTGATCCAAAGGGGTAGCAGGGCTTCATTAATCTCTAAATGCACAGACACTTCTCTATCTGCTGCATAGTGAGTGTGTAGTATGTGGAGAGCTACAGACAACAGGCAGAGTTTATTACATTACCTAGTACATTACCTAGTACCTATACTCTTCATTATTGTGAACTTAAGTGGTATCTAATGTTCTCTCTAAACATGCAAACTTTTTTATTCAGTGTCCCTTTAAAAAGAAACAGAAAAAATACCTCAAAAACCACATTTCTGTGGCAGGACTTTTATGCAATTTCGCTGGTTTTGAAAAGTACATCACTTAGTGCTTTTGGAGAGGCTGTGTTTGGACAATAATTTTAAATTTATTCTAAAAGGGATGCAGAGGTCGACTTCAAAACCAAAGAAATGGACAACTGGCAAGATCCTTGCAAATACATAAAATTCTTTTTCGTCCTCATTTTATAACCTTAAAATTAAGTTCTACAAAGACGTGTGTGACTAATGGTTTTTCTTTATATGTGCTCTCAGATGATGATTGTGTTTTTGGTAAAAGGAACTGTGAGTGCAATTTTCCTTAGGGCCAAAAGTATACAGTGAAAAATCCAGCTGATTATAAACCTCCTGTCCAATGACTACAGCTAACACATGCAATGCACATGATGCCATTCCACTTACTGTAGATGCTCTTAGACAGCAAAAAGTGCACAGTGCAAATGACAGGGTTGTTTCCTAGTTCTCTGAGAATATGAGAACAGGAGGGGTGGTAACTGGAAGAGTAATTTATCAGTTTCAACATGCTCAAACCATGATATCATTCTTCTTGGCATAGTTTAGATTCTATTTGAACTTCAGCTCCAGCATTCTTCTGAGTACTGGCCATAATTTTTTTTAAGTTTTTCAATCAGCATCGGTTCCCACTCCATGGTTAACTGACACTTAACGATCCAGAAAAGCAGTTGAGTTTTCCAGGTCCCTTATGAATGTCACTTCTCCTACATCTAGCATGAGAAGCTCAATTGTTCTGGCTCATGTAGTACAAACACAGAGAGGTAACTTCATGCTTATGCTCCCAAATCCCTTCTTGCTTCACTAATAAGAAAGCTTTTCCAGTGAGGATTCACAAACAATCCCAATGGTCCCAAAGCCAACAAAAGTAGTTACTCATTGTTCTTGTGTACCTTGTGCTCCACACTCCATGACAACTTGGTTACTTGACACCTTCCAAAAACAGAGGCAAAAATCCACATTTCACCCTACAGCCTTGGAATCTTGTGCCAGAGAGTGAAGCCAGCTGAAAAATGAGATCCCTCTAAACCTCTTGCCTCTGTTGGAAGCTGCAGCAGAAAATTCCTTTTGTCTCTTCATCTCTAGACAGCAATTTTTCCCACTGTGACTCATTACTTTTATCCTCTTCATTCAACCTTTGCAGAATGGGGAAGATTACATTAGGGAGTACATGGGGAGAAGAAATAAATAACAGTGAAACAGGGCCAACTAAAGTCAAAAGCCTGCCACTGACCTCTGCAATGCTACCTGTCTCCAGTACTGCTGACATGAGGCCAGAATGGAACAGTAGGATTTGCATTTGTGAGGCAAAAATGCAATGGACTGTGGCTCTTTGACTAGGAAGAGAGGTGTTGTCTCCAGGAAGTTAAAAGAACCTCTCCCCACCCTTAGTAAGACTGTCCTTTACACATTCACAAAAGCATCCATAGCTTGTCTCTGCCCGTGAAGCAGCTGGTCTCTCACATTCTGCTCTCGAAGCAATTCTGAATGTGGATGGAGTATCCCGCAGATGGGACAGTTTCAAGAACAAAGCCCACACTTCACTGTCCCATTCCTGATGCCATAGTAATGACTAGTAATCAAAGGCTGCTTGAGGATCCCACAAACCTATTGGCTTGAGTGCTGGTTTTGCCATTATTTTCACCTCTTCCTCTATAATGGCTGCTCCTCAGTGGATCGGAGCAATCTGCCTATTGCTGGAAGCTACAAAAACACATCACTGTGCATCCTCCTGTTCCAGACTCAGTCTCTTCTGCCATTTTATTAGTTTTTCCCTCTGTTCCTGTGTCTGCAGTCTTAAAAATCAGTGAATGAAACTGTTTTGCCTGGAATTCTTTACTTTACTGTGGTAAAAGTCACTAGGCTTTTTACTTGGTTTTCCTGTTACTTAGATTTTAAGGCAGTAGAACAAAAAGCCCACATTCCTACTGAAACATGCCCATCAAAACAGTCAGACTCAGCAAGCATATTTGTAAATTCACAGCCTTTCACCTTCCACTTTCCCTTATTATGGGATATTTTCTTGAGTTTGAACACAGCTTCCAATCTGGCAGTGAAGCCAAGTATTATAGACTCAGTATACCATCAATTTGTCAACAAATATAGACTAGCACTAAGAATTACAAGTACAAAACAAAGAGAGTAAGACTCAGCAATGGATTAATAAATTCACTCCAAAAGCTGTAGAAATCATGCTGCAGAATCAAAGCTCAAGCATGACAGTTTCTACCCCAGATCTGTTCCTCCAGATTTTAACAATCCTTCCTTCTACAAATGTGTGTTCAAAAAGCATTTCCATCCCCTCAAAAAGATGGTTATATAAACTGGCCAGCAAAAAGGAACTTTCAAAAATCAAGCTGGTTTTCTCCCTCAAGCTGAAGAGCTCCACACCAAGGTGTGATCTGCAGTCAACCAACTGCACTGCTTCAGCAGCCTGCTGAAAAGGGTGACTCTGCTTGTCTCTACACAGTGGCATCCCAAAAGGCTGAATTAAGAACAACCCTTCCAGAGCTTCTACCATGGCAGAAGTCTCTCCTGAGCTTTCACATGTTCCCAATCAAAAGGCCTAAACACAACTGAAACTTCTAACCACTCTCCTAGCTCCCCTGAAAGATCTCCATCTTCCTCTGCCTCATATGTTTTGATCTTAGGCAGAAACACTGGGAAGTTTCTCCCTTCCCTCTCAAAATCCCTCCTGTTCTACGTGGCTGTCCTTCACCCTAAGAACAGCACAAGGCTCTTGTGTGTTACACAAAAGGGTGGAATGCATCTAGGCTGGAGAATGACTGTCACATATCTACTCTTCCCACATTTCTGAAGTCAGACAAACAAAGACTCTAAGGAAAATTTTTTGGTTTCTCTCAGTAAACAAATAAATAGAAAAAAAATTCCCAGAGGCAGAGATTCTGTTCATGTTTTCTATTCAAAAGATTCTTATGCCAAACAGTTACACTGATGAGGAGAAACAGGGAGTCCAGAGGCTCTATTCATGGAATTGTTGCAGCAGTTGTTTTGGGTTTTTTTTGAGCAAGCAAAGTTCAAACCAGAAAAGCAGATCAGCATTTTGTATGAACCACAGTTGTAGCCCAAACCCTTTTACAGTGACAAGAACATCATTCAGTTGGCTTTTGGGAAATAAGACTGAATTTTAAGAAAACTTCTTGACAGTGCAAATGTAGAACTTGCCAGGAAAGTTAAATGGGAATATGAAATATATAGATCACTACTTCTGGAGTAGAGGGATGAAGTTCTTCACTTGACAGTTAATCAAGACAAGACATTTTTTTATAAAGGAGACACTTTTTCATTCACATACAGAGCTGTAACTAAATAAAAGCAAACAAATCTTCCTAATGATGACTAAGCTACCATCATTGTGTCAGAATTTGATTCCTTGCCTCAGGAAACAACAGAGGAATTCAGGACACAACCTTTCTCTCTGAACAGCTGGCAAAATCTGGTAAGACACTGAAGAATTTGAGCATGTATTAGGGTATTTAAGAAAAAAATTCCTAAATATTGGAAGGCATAACCCCTGCTTAGAAGAAATAATCTTAAGGGTTTTGAAATACCAGATACAATGGGAAGAAAAGTTAGACATAGGCAAGCAAAAATGAAGAGATGCAAACAAAATGACAACAAGAAAGAAGTCTGGAACCCACATGAACTGTACAAGAAACTTCTGTTCCCAGTACAGAAAATATGAATAAATATTAATAGTCATATATTTTGGCATCTTAGTTACAGCTGCTTGGCTTATAACAAAGCCAGTTTTCCATTCTAAGCAGATTAAACCACATAACTAACATAACACTTCAGAGCCCCTGGTAATGGGGATCAGATGGAGTACTGGAAAAGTGAGGTTTGTTAGGTGTAGCAGGAGTTCAGCTTTTTCCACCAAAAGCTGATGGAAGGGACAGAAGAAAAGGCCAGAAAAACTACAGCAGCCTAAAAAAATACTTTTTCTTAGTTGGATACCTGTCTTGGAAGATCTGGATGTCCCTTAGAAAAGCAGTGATCTCTCAGTGCTTCCAGGGTATGGGCAGGGGCAGAGATGTGCTACACAGCATTGTTTGTTTGCTTTTTAAAACCCACATGGTAAGGGTTTCTTGAATATTAAAATGTGTCAACTAAATTTGTAAAAATGAAATTGATCACTGTGGGATGAAATATTATAATGTATCATATAATATTGCTACAATGCCAGATAAACTTTGTCTCCTCATTCATTCACACATACTCTCTCAGAGAGAGAGATGCACTCACACACCGACTATGCAAAATATAGATGTTCCAGCACCCAACTGCTGTATTGGATAAGGACTTGGGTGCTGATACTACAAGTGGGTAAATAAAACTGAGTTGAAGTTGAGTCCAGCCATTTTCCTCACTGTGGAGTTCAAACTTTAAAGAGAAAAATGCAAGAACCAGAGAGATACAAAAAAACCAAAATCACAGGAGGTTATAAAGACCATCAGATATGCAATCAAATGCAACAATTAGTTATGTTTTTACAGCAACATTGGATACATAAAATCCTCACAAGTTTTTGAATCTTCCTTTTTCTTTGAAGGAAACAAGAATAAACTTCCATATCACATAAATGCTGTTTCTCTTGAACAAAAAAATAAAAGATAAAAAAATACATTGTTACTCCTCTGTTTAAACTTTATTTACAAATAACTGGATATTTCTAATCTAGACATAAAAGCTCTTTCCATGATTAATGTCAGTAAGCTATGGATGATCTGAGCCCATGTCTCACAAAAAAATACAATAGTTTTGCTTGGTATCAATAAACATTTTAAAATATACTAAATTTTGCCAAGTGTTACAATCATTGTCCAAACTGAATAGTAGTCTGAGTGCTGAATGAAGTGCATCAACAGAAATAGTAAATTTTAGTGTAACATTGCTTTGTCACTCACAATAGCCAGTTATCCTTGCAAGTCATTAAAGCAAGTATCACAGACTCGGACAGGCTTCTTGGAAGAAGGAGTTAAGGCATTCTTTGCTGAGCACTCGGCACAGAAGATATTTCCACACTGTCTACAGTGATGCTGCAAAAGAGAAGAAACATAAATGCTGAACACCAGTGGCAGAGCAGTGATCACTATCATGTCAAGTCAACTCTCACCCAAATCAACTCTCATGTTTCAAAAATTAGTCTTAATTTTTAATTGGCAGTTACACAGCACAGGGAAGGTCATTTGAGTAAATCCTTTCTAAAGGGTATATGAGTAAAACATTCAGAAGTGCTTCACTGAGTCAAGAGAATATACCAGTTTCAGAAAATAGATGGGTAGGTTCATCTTCTTAAATCTGTTCTCTTGAACTTGTTCTGGTCACATGAAATTACCTGCTTTCATACTGAGAAGTACCCTTGAATCAAAGGATTGAGCAGCCTTTGTTTGAAGACTACCTAATGTCACCCTGGTTTTGAAGATTTTTCTAGGCCTTCTAATTTGTCTTCCATATTGGAGTCAGAATTTTTACTTTCCCACACTTTGTACTATAAACAATAGCTTTGTTTTTCCTAACTGTCCTTCATTGGTTACATGTTTTTAGGCAGGAGAAAGTTGATTGACAGTTGTCTTGACCAATGTGGTTTGGGAGGTGGGATTTCATCCTCCAATCCACAGGCACTCAATAAAATTGAGTTTTGTAAATAAACTTGGGCTTTTTCTGCTTTGTTCATCACAGTGTCCTCATGAAGTTCTTTCGTGTCATGTTGCGACAACCAAAAGAACATCCCCACAAGAGTGCAGGCCAGGGGGAATCACCTAAGACAATATCAGAAAGCTCTGCAAAAATGAACCTCACAAATGTCCCTTATCTACTTCATTGTCAAGTCACTTGCTGGAGGGGTGCTAATCTCTGGATGAAGGGCAGACCCTGCCAATTGATGTTAACATCTTAGCTGACCACAGCAGTTTTTCAAGCAAGGTCTGACTACAGACCTACAACACGTCCAGTTGTTTCTTCTGCTCCATGTTTACAAATGTATAGTCACAAAGCACCAGATCATGGTGATGCCTCATGTATGCACATATACCTAATTTCAACCAATTTACATTGCTTTTATACCCATAAATTTAGTTCAGATTGGTTATAAATATATTTTCTGTAAATATGCTTACAAGAGTGTAATTTTGCTTGCTTGCTTAGGGAATTGAAGCATATTAACACTGTTTATAAGCTGACATTGTTAGAATGGAAAAAGAATCATAAATAAAGTAAGCTCCACAGCCACTATTTTTAATATGTTAAGGAGCTTCAAAAAATAACTGTATTCTGAGATGTCTTGAGATCATAGCACTATTCAGGCCATTTTCTGAAGTCTGTATCCCATCTAAGAGTTTGAAAACAATGAAAAAAGAGTAGAACACACCTACCCTCCTCACTGTCACCGAAAAGCCTTTTCCACAGGCCATACAATTCTGTACCTCATTGTCTTCTGCCCACTTCCTGTTGAGAGCTTGTGTGTGTTTGATCTATACAGAAGATGTAAAAAAGGCATCAGGCATTTTAAAAAATGTATATCTAATTCCCTCTAACATCCTCTATTTCAACAGCATGCACTACCCATTGCAAAATAAAAGCACCAATTCTGTCATGATACTCAGGGCTTATGTTTGTTCAGAGAGGAAACCTTCCAAGTTTTAAAACTATAAGCAGATGTAATAACACACAGACAGAAGTATGACCCCCACACACCACAAACGTAACACCTTAATTCACTCTAGAAAGGCAACCCACCACCAATCTGACATGAATTTGAAATTCTCCTAAGGTCCCAGCAGAGAATGAACAGGTTTAATAGCTTCAAATCAAATTATACCTGCAATGACTGGTTTTCTCGGCCAAGTTCCTGCATTGCAGCAGTTGTATTGTCCAGCTTTTTCTTCATTTCTACAAGTTTGGCTTGGAGCTTTTCAATTTCTCCCTCACTTTTTATACACCTGAGGTAAAATAATAAATAGTAAGCTCAAAGCATTTAAGACAATGTAAACTGTGGGTCCTTAGGGTGAGTTGTCAGTTCCCACATAAAATCCATCCAGAAGAATCCTTGCTCTGAAAAGTTCTTGGATGCCTTAACTAGGAAAACATTCTGTTGTAACAATCAGTTAAAGATTATACTGGCATTGCTCCTAAGTATCTGCAGCTTCTCAATACCTGGAGTTATGCCCCAAACCAGGGACAGTGTCAAATGCAGTCCCTCAACAGCAAGCCCTGATAAATACCCCTGTGCAACAGGACACTCTCACAAACCAGCTGCTGCAGATCAGGTATGGGAAAAGAGCAGGAAAGGAACCTTTTTCTTCTATCAAGGCCACCTCCCATCAGCTGAAACTTGGTTAGCTGCTCAAAGCCAAATTTCAGAGGGTATTTTTCTGCCAAGCTGTAAACAGCTAGTGGATGAGTTCAACACAGTACAGCAAAGGATTGCCAAAGAAAGAGAATCTCACTTGAATCAATCCCATCCTTTTCCAAAATCTACTGCTCAAAAGTCAAATCACCAAGCTTGACAGTACCAACAAAAGTTTTCCCCTCTGTCTTCACCAAACACGTCAGGAAATAAGGACAAAAAAAGCTTCCTGTCCCACAGGTATTTCTTCTACCCTGGAAATCACTGCATTCAGGTAGCTACTGCTGCCTTGCAAGGCCTCCTGCTGCCTGAAGGAAAAGTGCTCTACTTAGCTAAAACTTAAATATATTGTAGAGACAACAGCAGGACTGGAGAAAATAAGACTGCAGGTTTTCAGGAGGAAGAAAATGCCTCCTTCATGAACTTCAGTCTATCTAATCCAATTCAGTCTCCTAACACAGAGTAGTGGGCACACCTAGGAGTCCCTATGCAAATTCTGTGTTACTTAAGGGGGGTCTCTTCCAGGCTTCTGGATGACATGGCCATGTATTTGAACTGAATCAAGGCACAGGAGTCTCACAGTGATGGAGAAGGGCAGTTAGTTCAGGTAAGAGAAGCTCTCTCTGCCAGGCCTTACAATGTTGACACAACAGATGAGAAGCCCACAGCCTATATACCTGAAATCTCAGAGGAGCCCAGCGGATTTAGAAGGCTCTTACAGATGGACATAAATCTTTGAGAACAAGCACAGAGCTGTGGCTTTGGTGATAAGTAAAGATCCTGATAAGCCTGCCTTATTTTCTACAGAATGATCACAAACAGCACAGTTGGTTCCCAAAACCTCTTGCTGTGCTTTGACAGGGATGACAGAAGGTTGCGCTCTGGAAACTGCACCCACAGCCCAGGCACTAAAAATACAGATTTAAATAAAGCATGAATGCAGAACCCCAAATCAATTCAAGTAAGTTTTCATTTTCAGTTCATTTAATTTCTCAAACTACACTTCCACATCATCATGACCACAGCTTACCTCTCCAGCAATGCTCTTCTCTCATCCTGATTATTCTGGACTGTTGCTTCCAAGACAGCATTGTCCCCACGTAAATCATCTGTCTGTTTCTCCAGCTCGCTCACTCGTCTTTGACTGCTTTGCCACTCTTTCTTCATGGTAGCCAAGTTTTCATTCAGGGCTGTGACCTGCATGGTGAGCTTGGTCTCCTTTTCCTCATGTTTCCGTTTTTCTTCTTCTTTGTCATTTTTCTCTGTGTGCTATAAAAACAATGGGAAAATGATAAACAAGCTTCAAAGTATTCTTTCCCTATTCCCTACATTTAATTGAGGCAAAGAATCTTAGTGTAATAGAATCACTACTTGTAATCAACATACTCTACTAGACAAAGCTGTCATCTCACTGAATTTTCCTATACCATTAAATGCCTCTAAGATTTTTGATCTTGTAATTTAAAAACTCGTGTAAAGTGAAACTAAAGTCAATCCATTGCTTCTTTTCTGACCCTGGAAGAATCTAAAGGCATGTTCACAAAACATGCCTCATTCTCTCTAACATACTAACCAGTTTGGCTTCAATTTCAGCACATTCCTTCTTCAGCTCCTCTTCTCTCTTTTTCAGCTGATCTTTGACAGCTTGATGTTTGTGTTTCTCCTGTTCCAGAGTTGAATTCACATTATCTATTTTGCCCTGCAGTTCTAATTTCTGTTGAATCAATAGCTGGTTTGCATCCTTGAGATTTGTCACCTCCTGTTAGGATACAGAGTTCAAAGTTAAAGTAGCAACACTGAAATCCATTTAAATGGATTTAAATTCAAAAATACTGTAATCCTTTCCTAGGAGAGGATAGCAATTAATTTTTAGTTTGATCACTGGAAGAAAGGATGATTTTATAGAGCAAAGTATCAGTGATTTTCATGATCAAAGATTTTACACTTATGATCAACATTCAATTTTAAAAGTAATTTTAATGCATGTTTCTGCTAAAGTGGACAGGAAGATCTGTCGAATTGTTTTCTACCATTCCATGAAAAGATGCATTCCTTGTCATTTTCTAGGTACTGTTCTAAAAATTACTTCGTATTTTTCTCTGGGTGAAATAATGACGTTAGAAACTTCATAATGACAATGTATAACTGAATGTTGATGGAAGAAAGTTAGTTACTGTTAGTCTTCAACGTATAAAAAATTACTCTGTTTTAAGCAAGTGGGATGATATAAATAATGTCTTTACTTGTTCTTCTGTAACTGAACTCAAGTAGAATAGATAGTTTAATTTATAGAAACTATTTTCCTTAAAATTACACATCCAAGCATACAGGTACTAACAGACTAATAGGGGTGGACCATTTTTCATAAATCAAAATTCACAATATTAGTTAAAACCAAACAATGAAAAGAATATATGCTCAGAACAAGAGGATAGATGCATATATAGATACATATACATCCATTCCTTGCTAGGAGGTGGGAAACAATTTAAGTCTTTAGGAGACTTTCAGTCTGATTGCTTGTAGGGAGATGAAGAAATTACTATTAAGATGATATTGGTGTGCACACCCTTTACATCCTTATAAATTTGACTCTTTAGAATAGAGATTTTAGGAACAACAATTAGAATACCTTTCCCCAAGCACAAAGTACTCAAGAGAAACAAAGTACAGACTTAAACCTAAAAATTACAGACCATTTTCTAAACAACAGAGAACAAAAGAACATCTGAAGGTCATAAGATATCATGTTATTTTCTTTTTATTCGTGTATAGGGATCTGTACCTTATACTTGTGCAACAATTTAAACTAAGTGTGCTTAACAGCTGCAAATGTAACGGCTTATGGAAAACACAAACTGCAGCCTTTTAGGAATGTTTTTACAGAGACTAAAAAACAGAATACGTAGATGTGGCAAGAAACAATTTTACTGAAGTCTAAAAATTATTTCATTAAATCCCCCCAACTTTTACCCTTTAGAGAGCTCAACTGATTGTTATGATTTCGAAAGAGAGTTTGTCTTTTATGAGGCTCCTGACATTTGCCTTTTATGAGGCTTCCCCAACTGTGACTTTTTTTAAGACATTTTAAGAAAGAACACTAAGGGGGTTTCAACTCTACCATGCATCCTTGAGAAGTCCCAGATGTGCCTGGAATATCTAGGAAAACTTTACCATCGTGACTCTTCTGGACAGCTTTTAATTTCAGAATAGTCAAGCAGGGGTATGCAGAGTGAATTTATAGTGGAACTGAAGAAATGCCAGGACATACAACCCATCCTGAAGCTAAGACAAGTTATGCAGCCCACCTGGCTCACTAGGCCCTGGTGCTCAAGGATCATCACCAACCAAGACATCATTGTTGAGGAAGCTCAATAAAATCTGGTCTTTGGTTCCCTTACCTGTAATACCAATATTTACAGTAACCATCTTTGCAAGCCATTCCAGATAACATCTACTGAAGAGGCACATATTTCTCATCAGATAACCAAACATATGAAGAAGATTTAGTTTGCCTCAATGTACCTACCTTCTCAAATTCTTGCTTGCAGGCTCTAAGCTCTTCACCCAGCTTGGCACTTTCTTTTTCAAGTCTACTCTTTATTTCCTGGAGCTCTGTCGTTTTACATTTTTCATTAGCCAAATCTTTTTCTTTCAAAATCTTAACGAGAAATAGAAGTGCTAGAAAAGTTACCTCTTCCAAGTTCACGAAATAAAAACCCCAACCAATCAAAAAAATCCAGGGCCCAAAAACTACTTGGTGGCCTTGTAATTATAGGGAGACATCTGCCATATATGTATCCAGAGTAATGCAATTAGCAGCATGATTGCAGTTTTAGAACTAGTAATGTTTTCCCACCTGTCTAGCCACAAACCTGTCTAGAACAAATTAACAGCATATTCTGAACCAAATTCACCATAACTGTTTCTTTCTTAAGCCTTTTCACCAGAGGTTCAGTAAGACTGTCATTGTTATGCACTACAACAGTGTTATGCTCTCAAATTAGGGAGGTAATAGAAAATAATAAAGGGTGCCTGCAGGGGGTGGATGTGAAATCTCCTGTGTGGAGATTTCAAAAGGCAAAGGCATTTACCCTGTCATTCTGAAGATCTTGTAGCATTTTGGTCTTCTCACCCAGCTGCTGTTCTTTCTTTGATGCATCCTGCTCCAGTGTAGACTTAGCTTTCTTCAGTTCCTGAATCTGTTGATTATTGCTAGCGATTCGATTCCTGCTGGAAACTAATTCTTCTTGAGCTAGAGCAAGTTTTTCTTCTGTGGACTAATTACAAAGAGAGTTCTGCAAGTTATCTGTCAGTATAAAAGTTTCAGATACTAAACAGCCACTTAAACACTTTCGAAGTAGAAAAATTGCTACCTAGAATGCAACATTTCCCCTCAAATGTTGACAGAGCATAATTACAGAAACTTCTAGTTTACAAAGTTACCGTAAGCAAAATGAAACTATGCCAGCATAATTTCCAGGAACATAACCTTAATGTACATATTTCAGCTTGCATCCTTACACAGACAAAATGTGAAAACATGCAGAAGGGCAGAGAACAAAAGGTAACTGACAAAAAAAAGAATATACTTGAATTTGCTCACAAATTAATTTTATTATCTAGGCAAATCAACTGTTCTATAACTCTAGACAGCTGTTACTTAAGAAGCAGTGAAGCTATACTTTGAAGATTCCAAAAATCATTCAATGCTATTTTTCACTAATGACTTAATAAAGTTAGTGCTTGGACAACTGTAAATTTTTTTTAAAATTATGAAGTGAAATGTAGAATATAAAAATGCTAATATCAGGATAAAATGTTTCACTTTCTGCTGCATAAGCATTGTAAACATTAAGTTTAAATTTTCATTCCAAATCTAGAGATGATACTTTATTTGCTTCTCTCACCATCAGCCAGAAGAAGAACTTTGATTTATCTCTCTGAAACAGGTCACAAAATCCCAAGAAACAATCCAAAACTTGCACCCAAAGTCAAAGCTCATTCTGTTTACTCACAGCAAAGTCAAACTTTGGGGGTTTTTTGAGTTAGTATTATGAATTTAAAAAACCTTCTAGGTTAGATAAAGACTAGTTCCGCTTGAAACCAACAAGAAAAAACCAAACTCACTCATCCCCCATTTCACCAAAATACTGGTATTCTATGGAAATTTTTGATGCTGTGATACAGAAGGTAAGGTGCGATTTATTATTAATAATAAATGTATTGCCTGTAAAAGTGCTGCAGTAAGGATTTAAATTCTTTCAAAACAAACTCGATTCTTTTTGAAGCTCTTGCTTAAATATTAATTAAACCTCTTGTTGAAGGTTAGTGGTTTTAGAAGAACTATAGTCAGAATTTTCACTTCGTTCAATTATGCATATGCTTTAGTCACTCCCATGTTGATTTAAAAGCTAATTCATTTTGGATGCCTCATGACCCTCCTTTGTAATATCTAAAGTATTTTGCTTGTAGTCAGACTTAATTTGAAACAGCAGTGATGGAACACTGCTGATTCAACACCATTTTCAACAATCCACGACTCTTAAAAAGCTCACACCAGCTTTTAAAATTAATTTTCAGACAAATTACTTGTTTTCTGAGATATTAGAGTTTACTACTTAATACTTTGAAACATGTTGACTCAGAATTTTTTGTAAAAAAAAAACAGGAGGCTCTTTTGCAGCCTCAAGGTTTCAGTACAGTGGGTATTTTAGAAAGCAAAATTATCTCCCTCTGTTCCACTGTGTGCAGTAGAATACCATATTTTCCTAACATTGAGGAAGGGTAGGAAGTCTAGCATCATCATATATCATCTAGCATAGCATCTCTGAAGTTTTAGAAAGAAACATAATAAAGCCACAACTTTTATTCAAATTTGTTTCCAGTAGAGGAAATGTGGTTGCATCAAATTTGCTAGCACCAGATGATGAAATTTGAAGAAGTGGATAGTGACACCCACACACAGTGGGTATTTCTCTCTCAACTCACCCCTCAAAGTGTCTGCACTGTACAGGTTATCTCACTGTGTCTATACCCAGGCTGAGACAAGGTACAGAACAAAAGAGGTCAATCAGTACTTATTTGTATAAATAAAGAGAAATGCTAGGTTGACTGGTACAGAGTTTAAATAAACAAAAATATAACATATTACACTTCCACTACACCTTGGGCTGTGCCAGTGCAAATCATAGTGCCAGCATCACAACTGATCCTAGCAGGGTGGTAGGACCTAGATTCAGTCTGTTTACATGAAGTCCACAAACAAGCATTTGAGTCTGTGTGCTCCCTGATCCTAGTCCACAAATATCAACATTAAATTATTCACAGATGCTACCCTGATCTCTCTTCACTCCCTAAGAAAAACAGTTTGACTGACTGTATGCAACTTAGGCTCACGACTTACAGAACTGAGGTCTGGCAAGTATGAGTTTTGTTCCAGGACATTCACTGAATATATGCTGACAGCAATGCCAACATTGGAGACAAAGAAACATTCTTTTGAAAACACAGAAGAAAACCAGGACTGACTACAAAAAAGCACAAATGCCAAAACTCAAGATACTTGGCAGAGCTCAGGAGATCAGATTCACAGAAAGTATTCTCACACTAAGTCAAAATCAAGGCAAAAGTAACAGTTTGTACATTTTTATTAACTCTTCTACATAAAAAATGCCTTTTTCATACAAAAAAAAATCTCTGTGTGTACATATACAAAAATTATTAAGTGGTATTCTTTTTTAATTATATATATCCTTTTTATCAAAAGCTACAGCTTTAACAAGCACTCATTCCAATAACAAAGACAAAAACGTGTTTGAAAGTTACTGTCAGAGATACCTTTAAACCAAGGTAAATTTGGAGCAAATAGTATCCATAAAATTATAATTACATTCCCACTTCTGATTTTATTCTTTATTTTTTAATTACAACACTTCTCCAGTTTCCTCTGTGGCCTCAGAGCTGTGAGGTTTGCGCTCGGGCGCTGTGCTGCGGGCCCAGCAGCTCGGGCTGCCCGGGAGCAGCGCCCTGCCCTGCAGCTCTGCTCAGGCAGCGCTGGATCTGCGGCCGCAAAACTGCCCCGAGCGTTCACTGCCTCTGCAAGGCCCACCCCCGCCTCCCGGCCAGAGCCGAGCCGGGATCCCAGCAGTGATTTTCCCAGATGCCAGCAGATGGTGCTCTGTGCACAGCCCAACTCCAGCCATGACCTCCCAGTGCCTCCTATGGCACCCACCAGTCTTCCCTGATCCATCCTCACGCCTGGAACCTTGGCCCTGCCAACAGCACGGCGCCACACCACGTGAGGATGTTCAAGTTTTCCCTTTTAAATCTAGCATTGTTAGGATGTCCCGATACAGTCTGGCCATGCCAGTTCTGGACAATGCTGGGCTCCTGACTCAACACTGGAGTTCCAATCTCTGCTAAAAATCCTGCACTGAAAGACACTCAAGCTGACTCTACACATAGACAAGTGTTAAAAACTTCTACCACTGCCTACTAAGAAGATTAAGGCCAATTTAAAGCTCAGCCTGCCCATCAGCTTTGGTTCCAAACTTCAGTCAAAACACACAGCTCTAGCTCAAATGAGCTACTTTTAATAAGTAACTTGACCAAGGCAAAAAACATCATTCAGACAACTGATTTTGAATAGGCTGTGAAATTCTACTATAAAGTTCTTCTGCCTTTAGTGGCATTTTGACACTCATCTTTCAAGACTAACATTGTCACTCTGAGGCTGTCTGAATGTGCTTTTTTTCATTTGTGGTCTTCTAAGACAAGTTATCACTGCTTCTTTAGTTTAATGTTGTACTGAGGTAGCACAGCCATGATTGAAGTTCAGCTCCCCACCTTTTCCCTCTTCCAGGAAAAAAAAGAAAAAAAAAAAAAAAAAGAAGAAAAAAAAAAGAAAAAAAAAGTGGCATCAATCAATCAGACCTCAGTAACCCTAATTACTATGTGTTTTTTACAAAATTTTTAAATCAAGCAAACAGCTTCCAAACCACATCAATACTCAGGACTCCAAACTTCTTCAGGCTCTCTAGACTCCACAGAAACTTAATAAGTTACCTGATTGCTGATAAATCAAGTGACCTGATTGCTCACCTTAAAAATCTTGTTTCCCCATTGCCATCACTTTATTTTAGCTTTTTGCATAGAAAAAAGGACTAGAGGTTATCAAACTGCTTTAATAACAATACTTATCCACAGCTATTTTGCAACAAGTGGTACTTTAAGGAAAACTATACCAAAAAAAACCACCCTAAGTTACTGAACACATCCAATGCTTCTACAGGCCACTCCATTACCAAATGCTGATTTAAATGCATTGCAGGAAATAAACTCACAGATGTATATGTGCAACAGTAACAAACTGAAAGAAAGAATATGCTTAAACCACCATTGCTTGTAAATCATGCAGAATTTCTCCACAATTTAATGTAGCAATTCAACCATGGTGCCCTGAAAGTAAAGCTTCAATAACCTACAGGGAAACGTGTCAGGTAATTTAATACTACAGAGGAGTACGTCTAACAAAACTGCAGTGGCCTATATGTAAAGGAGGTATTTCTCTGTTTCTTAAACTAACCTGAACCTAGAGTTTAGTCTCTGTGGCACAGTATGTCCTGGGACCAGCTGAAGCCTTGGCTTAGTACTGACACGAAGCAGAAAGCCAGAAAAAAGGGCCAAAAAACACCTTTGCTGACTGGCTCAACTCTCAGCAACACCTCTTTGAAGGCACTGCACACTAATACAAAACCAGGTAACTTCAGTTTAGGAATCGCAAAAACTTCAAGCATAAATTCTGGCACTTGTATTCCAGGTAGGTCCGTAAGCCTACTGTTTCTGTTAGTTTGACATCTCTTCATGTCACCTAGAATCATCCAGGAATACTCTGATCATCTGGAAGATGGCAGTTACTCATGTGCTGGCAGACTTTGCCCTAATTAGCTATGCTACTTAAATTAGTTGACAGCTACAGTACATAACAAGAAAAAGCAACATTAAAAAAATAACTCTTTAATGAATATAAAACAAAATCACCTTCCACTTTGCTGCTGCAGAAATGCAAGGGTATTTCAGGTAAATTGGCAAATATTTTTGCCTTTAAATTAGTTTCAGAATATCCTTTTTCTTGGGGGAAGGGATTAAACAGCACTAAATTCTATACATAGCAGAAGAGATTTTTTTTTTCTTATACAGTTCTTGCATTGTTTCATGGTTTTCAAAATGGATATTAACATCTATTAAGTCACCTATGACATTAAAATGACTGCAAGTACCTTAAGGTCTTGCCTGGTTGCCAGCAACTCAGACTCCTTCCCATAAAAATCCAGCTGCAGCTTCTCCATGTTTTCTTTATGTTTATCATGGGCCTTCTGTAAGTCTGCTAGTTTGCCTTTCTCTGCTTTAAGCTCCTGTGCTGACAAAATAGACTGCTGTTGCAGTTTATTCTCCAGCTCTGCCTGAAACATAAGCATAGAAAGTTTTAGTTAAAGTTACAGACAGTAAAGTTAGCTTAAGCATTTCAATAAAATGCATTTCTACTGAAAGAAGAGAATTTTGTTCTTCTTATGGAATAACAGTAACTTGGTATTTGTGATTTTACAGTAACATTTTATAACTAATTTGACAACAAAATTTAATTCACAACAAAAGACTGAAACACATTAAGACCAAACATTAAAAATTGGAATAATGTTTCCAAGTGTGCTGGTGCTGGCTGAGGTAAAATTTTCTTCCTAGTAAGTAGTTAGCATGAGGGCTGTGTTTTGGATTTGTAGTGGGAGCAGTGTTGTTGTCACAGGGATGTTTGAGCTACTGCTTAGCAGCACTCACACAGAGCCAAGGCCTCTCCTGCTTCTCACACCACCCCACCACCAGCAAGAAATCTGGAGGTGCACAAGAATTTGAAGAAAGCACAGCCAGGATAGCTGATCCCACTGACCAAAGGGATATTCCACACCATATGACATCATGCCTAGCATATGGAGCTGGCAGAAGAAGAAAGGAGAGGGAGTTTGGAGTGATGGTGTTTGTCTTCCCAAGTCACCAGTGGTGCTGAGTTGATGGCTGGGTTAAACCACAACACCAAGAGCTAATGTTTCCACAGGCTGTCTAAAGCACAAATACGAACATGTAGCATTGGGCAGCCAAAGCTGGAGCCACATTTAACAGTGCATGGCACATAGCACAACATTCCCTAATGTTTTAAGACATTTGAACTCTTTCCATTATGGTCTATGAGTTTCATACTGTCAGTCAGATAAATTCTTTTGGTATAATATGAGAAGACTTGGTTTAAAACTATCATGGATATTTTAAAACACTGCAGAGTTCATCTAAAAGTACTCTCATGAAATTCTACTGCTTTACAAGAAAATGGCAGCTCTTGCTTTGTTATGCTTTTTTTTGCAAAAAATCCACATTCAGTCTAGCTTACTTTATCCCTTTATTAAAATCCAATTCCTATGGAATTCATATTTCGGGTCCGTTATTGTTGTTGAAGTTGTTGTTTTTATCTCCAACAGCATCTGAATACCTCACTTCCACATCCTGACCTTATCATATCCAACAAGACTACAGCAAACAGAGTTTATTACAAGGTTATTGACATAAAAGCTTCAGTATTTATCAGAGGAATTTACACTCATTTTCTTATAAAAGTAAGAAAGGACAGTCTTACCTTTTCTAAAAGGGCAGTTTTTAATTCAGCTTGCAGTGTCTCACTATGTTTTTTCTTCTGCTCAAAAGATTCCTTTAACTCTCTCAGCTTTCCCTGGAGATGTTGCTCACTTTTTTCTTTTTCCTTCAGAAGACCCTGGATTTCAAGTACTTGTGCTCTTGCTGAATCAAGGTCTATAGACAACTGCTTAGAAATCTATATTCAAAAATATAAAGTAACTGTATATAATTTAAATTTACATCACTATTTGTACATGCTGTTCACAGAATTAGACCATCCCACAGTGCCTCTGCTGTTTCAGACCTATGTGGTTGAACACTGGCAAGCAGATTTTAAGAACTACTCTAACACATTAAAATAATCTGTTATTCCAAATTCACTACCCAGATACCAACAGCAGTCCTTTTTATCCATTCTAAATTAAGATCAGGCAACTTTTCTCACACCAGCAGTGGTTTGGGCTCTCCTGCTGCCAGCTGCAGCATACACCAGGCTCATCCTTCTGTACTCTCCACTGAGCATCACAGCACTCCAGCTGAACAAGTGAGGAGCAAGGGAAGCAGCAGCCATAGTCACAGAGCAATTACCAGCACACCTGCACACCCCCAAACCTCTTTCAGACAGTAAGAGTCCATCACAGTCTATCAAACTATATCCACTGATCAAATCTTTTCTGCTCCCTTTAGGGAACAGAAGATGCCTTGGGTAAAGCAATCCATTAAAAGCAGATGTGTCCTTCAGGCTGCCAGCTGCACTGTATGGTCTGAATGCTCATCTTTGTAAAAGAAGTACATTTGGTCCTTATGTAGTCACAAGTAAGTGACAAGTTTGAAAAAGCAATTCAATCCTTGAAGGATATCTGAAAATGTCATGTCAACTCCACAGAGAACACACTGAATAAGCCTGAGAATAAAATAGAACTAAGGATATGAAATAACAACTTTTATTGTATGGAAACACAAAAGAAAATGGGAACACAGTAATACCAAGTAACCATTTCACTAATGAAAAACCTGAAGGGCTAAAATCCCCTGCTCCGGTATGTGGAGCACAGAAAACTAAGACTAAAACCTATATTTTAAGGCCTCACATTACCCTCTAGCAAAGTTTTACTATCACCTTATTTCAGTGCCAAAGCTAGTTTACAATTTGAGAATTGAAACATCTTTATCTCTCATCAGGTCCCAGCAGGTGAGATTGAAAATCAATCTTTTAATTATTTATTATTATTGGCTTTTAGATTTTTGAAACTAAGCAGACAACTTACCCCCTCCTTTTTCTCCAGTGAGTTTTTTAATTCATTCCTCTCTTTAGCTACAGACTCTGTTTGTACCTGAAGTTGGTGTTTTAATTCTTGGCATGATTTTTCCTAAAAAACACAAGACAAGGAAATATTCCTGTCAGCTTCTAAGACCATGTACAAAGTATTTTTGCAGGAGTTATAAATCCTTAAAAATATCGCTTTAATTTTCATTGAAAAATCTCAGCTTCTCAACTGCAGACATTCTCAGCTCAAAACCTCTCCAAACTTTAGGCCACACATTAGATGCCCTGTACCAATAAACTCAGACAGGTGCCAGAGTTTTTCTGATTAAGGGTAGTCTCCCTGTTTGAAGCTCTGGCTGGCACCCCTTTTTGATGAAGTAGTAGGCTCACAGGTCTCCTCAGGATGTAAAATTCCCTCATGCTCTAAAGCTCACAAGCAAGTACATTTGCAGACCTCCATGCATATGCAACCATACGTTAAGCCCAAATACTACACATTGAAGACAGTGGAGAGCCTCCAAAAGACTAAAGAAAAAGAAGCAGAATCTGGACTAATATCTTTAAGTCTAAACTGGGGAGAAAATCCTTCAAGTTTTTAGGAGAAACAAATCTTTAAACAGCAGTAACTAAGAAAAGCAAACAAAAGAGCTTTTCTTCAAAAGGTAAATGAGAGAAAAATGTTCTTTTTAATTAGGAGCAGATTTTTATTTTAGATCAGAATAAAAGCTGCTCTGAATAGGTTCTGGAAAATGGTGACATATAAGATGAGAAGGGTATGAGAAAGACACCCCATGCCATGTCTTCAATAAGGGTGTCAGAACAACTATTCATATAGTGCCTATTCATATCAACAAGGCAGAAGAGGTAAGAAAAAGGCGTATTTTAACCCTAGTAATAGTTTACTTTCTTTACCATAATACTAGGGTGCTCTGGTGTTCAAGCACTTGTTATACTGTCACTTGCAAGACCTTTCTGAAATTCAAATAGTTCTAGTACTCCAACAATACCTTAAGCTAGGCATTCCCCAAATCGCAGATAACATTACTCTCTCTGCCTGCAGTATGCAGCTTTCCAGCATGGCCAGACAAGTGCACAGGAAGTTCTAGATACGAAGACTTCAGAAAAGAAATTAAAATGGCCTCAGAAAAATAACTTCTTCAATCCAGCAGCTTTTTAGCAAAGGTTCTAAAACTTTGTGTTGTTATAATATGGTTGATGCATTTTTTAAAAGGGGGACAGCGGTTGTCAAATTGTTTCACCACTTGTTGCCTCCATTTAGTATCTTCACTGTGTTAGAGGCATGCAGCAAGAAGAAAGGATCCTATTATGTGATATGACTGATGTTCACTATTGTAAATATCCAGGCAAAAATTTAGGTGAGAAACATGTATGAACTATTAAAAAACCCAGTTTGGTTTTCCTTACATAATAAAGTTTCATGCATTGTCATCATATGTACACTGTTTCAAACAGAAAGCGAAGTCACTTTATTAGAATGTATACACACCAATCTTAATGCCTAATTAAAGAATCTACTAACCATTTCTGCCATAGCTGCTTTTCCTTTTTTAATTTCTTTTTCTAATTCTTCCTTTCTTTTTTTGAAGGATTCCGAGCTTTTTGAGAGCTTATCTTTGGTATCTGTAAGGTCCTTTAATAGAGTGTCCTTCTCTAATTTCACTTGTTGCAGCTCTGATGTGGTTGCTTGCATTTTACAATCAAGTTCCTTGAGCTGTTTACTTGTATCTTGATTTGATTTCTCAAACTTTTGTTTGAGACTGGCATTTTCTGCCTCGTGCTTTGAAATTTGTTGGTTTGCTTGGTCAAGGGCCTCAGATTTCTTCTGCAAATCCAACTGAGCATTAGACACGCTGCAAATACAAAAGGATAAAACATACATTTTTAAAGTACTTTTTCACAGGTTCTTTTGTATCCTTAAATATCTCTATTTTCATTCATGGGCATTATGTCTCTCCAGTTAAGATGAAACAGCAACCTCAGAAACTAGTTTGAGATGCTTCTTTCCTCCTCAACTATAGTGAATAGAAACTACCCCTTTGCTGCTTATGCATAAATTGCAAATTTGCATTTGAAAAAGATTACAGAGCTATGAATATTTAAAGATGGACCTCACTACATCAAACTCTTCTTCAGATATTTGGCTGACAGCAAGAACAATGAATAAAATGAAGAAGTGTAGTTAATCACAGCAGTCAGTGATTCCTGTGAGACAACACAGCAGATGGAGTGAAAGACAGCAAGTGGGATACTACACAGTTCTTGTAGAAGAGGGGACACAGCACTTATTTATGACTTAATGAAATCACAGGAGAGAAGCAGAAAATTTCAACTCTAGTCCAAACTGCCCCAGTTTTATATCTGACTTTGAAAAGTACTATAACACAGGAAATGCATACGCTTCTCTTGCTGTCTCAAGTTGTTTACTCAGTTCTGCTGTCCGGAGGTCTAATTCTTTAGACTGATGTCGCTGTTGCTGTAACTCCTGGAGAGCTTGGTCTTTAGTGGCTCTAGCATCAAGAATGTCACCTTCAAGTTTCTGAGAGAGAAAAATAAAAAGATAGAGCCATCAGAACACAACCAACAAAATAAAAATAGCAATAAAAAAGCAAAGTCACCTAGTCTGGAGTAGCATTAACTGTAGAAAGTGGTCACAACTCTCACATATCATCTACCTGTTTCATTACTTTGCGATTCATCTTTCACTATCTTGTTCCTGCTAATCACCTGCTCCTCCAGAACTGAATTATTTTGGTAAAACATTCTGAAAGCATCTTTAATTTAAAGGCCAAGCAGGCATTTTAATGCAAAGTAATAGATAAAAAGCTTTACAGCAAAAGCAAAGACACAAACTACAGTGGTGAAGAAATTGTATGCTTGCCTAGAAGAGGTTTTTCCTCTGTTTTTTTTCCAAAGCTACTTTTTCACTCACATGGAGTATAAAGAACACAGGAGCCTTCAGCAAATGGGCACTGTTTAGACTCTTCAGCATGCTGGCTGTTTTACAGGCACTTCTGCTTTCACACAGAGGCCATAAAACAAAGTGGCCAAGTTTCTCCAAAAAATTTCCTGAGGGCTTTTTGTTTTCTATTTTTTTTTCTATTTTAAATACTACACATTCAACTGGAATAATCACAAAGAATGGTGATGATGTCAAGATTTTACATAGAATTGCATTCCTCTTGACAGCATCAACAACCCTGCTCAGTTTCACACTTCAGCTATCAGGAACCTCATAAAAACATATGCAAGCAAGCTCAGTATTTCTCCTAAGCATTTGTGTCTACTGGTTTTTTGTGAGACTTCAGCAAAATAATGAAAACTAGACACACAAATCAAAGTAGGCAAGAAAAAAACCCAGTGTCCAAAAGAAGAGATGGAAGAACAAAATAATTATGCTGACAATGAAATACATGACAGCTTTAATTTTTAATAGCATCGGATTTAAAATTGCATACATGGAAAACAATCTTTGCACTCTTCTATAGGGAACAAAAGCTAGGAAAAACACCCAACTCAATCTGGAACATAAAGAATACTAACTTCCCTCAGAACAGACAGACAACACTGCAAAACCAGTCCTGCATTGCTCCCATCATCCCTGTATCATACGTTTTTGTGTGTTAGGAATTTTGACTACCAAGAATTTTTTAAAAATAGTGAACAAAGGTCAAAGCCCAAATTTTAAAGCTCTCAAGCATTATGGCTAATTCATATCCTTAACTGAAAATACTAGTATTCAAAACACCAAAAAGTTCTGCAACCCTTCTGCTGGAATTATGTGGATTTTAAAAGTAAAGCTGATTTCAGAACTGGAATGAAAAACTCCAGATCAAGTTAAAAGATGAAACAGTGATAAATAAATCCTGCTAAAAAGCCTACTGAAAGACTTCAGAAATAAACTAAATCAGACAGGCGGTGTTAAGTAGGGCTAGCCAATGTAACACATATTCCCTGCTACTGCTTGTAAAGTGTTTAAGTTCAAATTTGAAAACTAATTTTGGGACATATTCGTGTTCCCTCACAATTGTAACAACAATTTCTATGTAGCAGAAAGGTTGGTCGAAGCACACACAGAGAAAAATAACAGTGTAGTGGCAGTGTTGTACGCCTATCTTCTTAATGTGATATACTAGTATGGAAGAAGAGAACAGGATTAAATGGTGAATTAGGAAACATTAGTGAGAAAGAAAACCCACAAAAGCAATATTGATATAATCCTTCCCCCCTAATTTGAGCACAGCTTTTACCAAATGCTGCCTAACAGCAGAGACCAGTTTCTGTAAGTCCAGGTACTGTGTTCAATACAAACCTTAAGCTGTGCCTCTAGTTCTTCAGTTTTCTGTTCTAAAGAAAGGCATTTTTCTTTGTACTCTTTAAGACTGGCTTCCAGCTGAGTACAGTATTCCTGCTTGTCATTCAGTTTAGCTGTAACCTGATCCAACTGAGTGCTGACCTTATTTAACTCCTGGGTAAAACAAAAATACAAAGGTGGTTACTTTTTAAAAACTTAAAAAATTACGAGTATCATCTATGTTTTAAAAGATCTAATGTGTTCAAATTAAAAAGGAAAGTAATGTTTATTTTTTTATTCTGAAGGGCAGAAAATTGAAAGAGGAAACACAAACACATGCACAAATTCCCTCTGCTTCACTGAAAAAATTATTTTAAAGCCTCAATATTCTCTCAAACCTTACAGGCTCTGGGCTAAATGTTAACAAAGGTGTTTCAAGTTGTAAATGGAAGAGGTACTGTAAGTAATGAAGGCACTAGATCCTCAAATTAGTACAGCAGTAACTAGAAAATAACGTTAAAAGCCTAGATAAAATTTTTGATGTCTTTGTCATGAAATCAACCATCAAAGAGGAAAGCCAGTAACATGGAAATGCTCATTTCTTCACATACCAGAGATGATTTCAAAACATTTTGTTCAACACAAAACAAATAAATTCTGCAAGAGACATGAACACATTCACCTAGTAACCACTATGATGACAGCTACATCAAAGTTCACTGCTCTCCAACCAGGCTGATGTATTTAGTTATTAATTAATTATTTAATGGCTGCTAAAAGTTGTCTCCTGTTTACAGCAAATAATTACATTCCCATGCTACAAAACGATGCCATATTAACATCTCCTGGATGTTGCCATGAAGACCACAGCAGCACTGATTTTAACTATGCAAATATTTGATTCAACAGATGGTAAAATGCTTCACTAGGATTAAAACACACTAAAAAACATGTAATATTATCACCAGCCTTTTGAGGTTTTATGTCAGCTGGAACACAGAGAATTATTTCTGAATACCGGCAGAGGATAGGAAATTTATCTGAGTCAGCAATAAGAGTTAAGAGTTTTTGCTTCTACTGAGCGCGTTCTACAATCTTTTCTTCATAGCATACACACAGGAAATATATATAACTACAACTATATATAATACCTCCAGAAAACCTAAGGAAAGCTTAGATTCTGAATGATAACGCTACAGCAAGGAGTGGACTCCCAAGCAAATTCCTTGCAGTGTAAAATATATCTGCTCTGGAGCAGCAAAAGGAAATGAACGCATAACACATGGTTAAAACATCCTAAATGATCATTTCCCAATGCTTATTCATATGTGTACTTTGTTTGTGAACAGACTATTCTTAGGCTTTTAAGCAGTTTTTAGGTAACATAGAAATGTTATATGTCCCTTAATACCTGTTGTTTATCTTGCAGCGCATTTTGGGCAGTGTCCAGATGGTTCTGTAGATCTGCTCTCTGAGCAGCTTTTGATGCTTCTGCTGAAAGTAGCAATTCAGTCTTTGCTTTTACCTGAAAGACAAATTGCATTTCACTAAAACATCTGTTTTGCCATAGCTCATTCTAATTTTTTTGATAACCATCAGTAAGTTTAATAGTAAAATCAGCAGTATTCATATGTTAGTGTATTTATCTCCTTGTAGAAAAATGCACCTTTTCCCAAATGGGAAATCACAACCAGAATTTTTCCTCACCATAGAATACATAGATCCATTACCTGCACATCAAGTTGTGACACTTTTTCTTTACTTTCATTTAACTGACTGGTTAGTTCAGTGATGTTTGTTTCCAGGGAAAGCACACGATCTTGAGCAGCTCTTAGGTGTGCCTTTTGCTCCTGCACTTGTTCATGCAAATTCTCTTGGGCTTGTTTATGACTTTCTGATTGATTCTTCAGCTTCTCTGTCAGCTGAGTTACCTGCAGTGGGAAAAAAAAAAAATGTGAGAAGGCTGGAACAGCATGTCCAAGGAAATAAAAACTTAATTTCAGTGTGTCTTATTATGGCTCTGCAGACCCAATGCTACCACATTTCTCTTCCTGAACTATTACAGTAAAGCTATATTGTACACAACACCAGAGTATATATAGATTGCCAGCTGAAAATAGAAGCAAGAGGGAATTGTCAATTTGGCCTTAATGTAGCAGAAACAAAATACTAAGGAAACAACAGATGCAGGCTAAACTGAATTTTTGTGTTGAAAGCAGGAATCAAACCTCTTTTAAAAATGAGTGAAACAAATACATATACTTATTTATACATAGTTATAACTACATATCGTTTTTTACAAGTACACACATATACAAATACATATATGAAGTTATATAGTTATGTAACAACTATTTGTAAGTACATATTACAAGCATATGTACAGATGAAATACCTAGGAATTCCTTTCCCTGTGCTGATAGCATGGAAGTCATCAAAACACAAGTCATGTGAAATTTACAGTAGGTTCATTAAAATAAGTTTTAAAGAAATGGAACAGTATAGAAAAGTATCATATTTAATGAGATAGAAAAAAAAGGAAACAAGATTCAATAATGAGAATGAATGAAACAGATCTCGAAGTTCTTACCTGTATTTGTAATGCATGGTTTTTCTCTTGTAGCTGATTAAGAACTGCAGTTTCTCCTTCACCAGCTTGAATTTTTGCATATAAGTCCTCTCTTTCCTTTTCTAGCAGAGAGATGTTGTCCTTACTTTTTTGAAGCAAAGCCTCAAGATTTTGAATTTTTTGATCCTTATCTCCAATTTGTCGTAGTACTTGCTCCAGATCATTCTAGACAAGAACATAATAGTGTTTAATTATAAGGACCTTAAAAGTTGGGCCTAATACAGAAAATATTGGATAAATTTATCAAACACTTTCTATATATTCTATTCCAGATTTATAAGTTAATTTATTTAAATGAATATAATTCCTGCAAGTGACTTTTAGAAAGAAAAATATTTGGCATAATGAAACCCTAGACCCACTTTCACATGAGGATACATAACTGCATTACCTGGGCTTCTCGTAGTTTTGCTGTTGTATTCTGCTGAAGCGTCTGCTGCTCCTGGTGCTGCTGCTTTGCCTTTTCTAATTGATGTTGTAATTCTGTGGAATTTGCTGCTTTTTCCTTTATCTGAAAAAAAAAACCCAAAACCAAATACCAAACAAACCAGACCAATGAGTGGAAAAAAAGCACCATTCAGTACGCCACTTGTACTCAACGTCCACTCTAACTGTAAAAGGTTTTATTGTAAACATGGATATTTAAAAACTTGTATAAAACCAAAAATCTATAATGCTAGACCCAAATCTAATCAAAGCAGTCATTGCAATTAATCGGTGGGATTCTGTATCACAAGCGAGAGCTATAAAACAATTATCAGGCACATGTAATTTAGCTCTCAAATATCTAAAATATAAGAAATTTTTAGTATGCTTTTTGCAATAGTTGTTAAGATATAACATGACCGATAATACAGACACCTGTAAAACAACATTACTATTACTTTTTTTGGCAATTTTAGTAGCAACTGTCAGTCATTATTTTAGTAGCAACTTCAGTTTAGCAGTCTCTCCACTTCTATACTAGTCAAGGCTTTGCAAATCAGCTACAGAAAAGTTTGAAGTTTTGACAACACACCACTCAGATATTTGGCCAATCCTCCTACAGCCAGCAGAAAATGAGCAACATATACAAGATATTCATTAAAACAAATAAAAATTAATAAAACAAGTGTTTTCTGCCCCTCCACCCCACACTGATTATTAACTATCAATGACTTGCTGTGTGCCGTATTCTCTTTTTCTTAATGTAGGGCTTTATCTTAAAAAAAATCTACACACAAAACTACCCATGGGGCCTGTGTGCGCCTAAATAATTTTTTTCATAAGACCCTTAGACAAAGCTCATAAGTGCAAAATGCACTTCTATTCATTTGTTAAGTACCACAAACACACGTAGATTTGTAAAGACAAGCAGCATCTAAGCAGATTTTGATAACTGTACTGTAAGTCCTTGACAGTATCAGTCAAAAGAAATTCCCATGAGAACCGACTTTATAAACAGCAATATCACCACAAGTGTGTGTAGAGACATATCACCAGAACCAGAATAAACTATAGAATTTGCATAAAATTCTCTACCTGCTCTTCAGCACGAGAAAGCTTTAACTGTAGGTCAGCCACCTGTTGCTCTTTGTCCATCAGCTTCTCACTGGACAGCTGCCTCTGTTCCTTGAGCCGTCCATGCGCTTCCCCTAACTGGCGCTCTGTTTCTAGGAGTTTACTGTGCAACTGCAAAAAAAGAGTCATCCACTTCTTCAGTCATTCCTTCCATTCCAACACTGATATAGACTCAGTTTGTGCAATGCTTATGCAAAGTTTTCATAACCCAGAGCCAAACAAGTCCATGACCTCCTTAAAGTCATATATGTACCTTCTACACCTCAGAAGCACAACACACGTTAAAAAACAGCATCAACTGCACATGCAAAAAGAGATACACAAAAAAGTGGGTTGGAAGGACCCAGAAACATCCTCATTTATCTACAGACGCCCTTCAAAACAAGTTACAGAGATTTAACAGAAAGAGGGTGATCCTTCAAAAGCATAAGGATTATCATGTAAAATAGTGATGCTTTGAGCCATCTTGGCTTATCCAGTTCACTGACTGACTCCTGTAGATCCAGTGGCTGAAGCACCCTGCCTTTATCTGCTCCACTGCCTCCCACAATATACTGTTCTGCACTGCTAGAATATTAAGAATGTAATTTTTAGCTTGAGCTGGCTACATCAATGACATTCATTGTCTGTTGAGAAGAGATACATGTTAGTGTAGGGTACACAGCAACTTTGGTGGCTTACAGTCCAGTACCTTCCAGCAGCAAAAAAAGTAAATAGGTGAATGCACTCTTCCAGCTGGACACAAACCTGCTTCATGATTTTATCAATCATCAAAAGCACTACTGCACCATCTTCAAAGTGCAAAGATGACCTTTTACAATTCACTGTTCTAAAAAGTTCTTTTCATAAAATCAGCTTATTCTACATGAAACTCCCACCCTAGGTCCTGGGTTGCCTCCTGACTACTTCTACACAAACACATTCAAGGACACAATGATCTCTTAACTCAGTGCAAAACCAGAGAACAGATCAGACCTTGCAGCACAGCAAGAACTTTCCATAGGTTGTGGGAAAGCTATGAATGAAGCTTGCTCCCCTATGCATTTATGTCCAAGGCCCTTGAACCATTCACTTTTTAACTCCAGGTCCTCCCTTCAATACTCCTAAACCTTCTTCATGCCTTCCTTAAATCCACACTGGTATCTATGCAAAAGGCAGCCCAATTTTATTGTTCACTGCAAGCAATCACAGTTTGACCAACTAGCTGCCCAGCAGAGTAGAAAAAGAAACAGTGATTGTGATATTATACTTTCTACTCAGGCGTTAAAGGGGGGATGAAACCTCTCTCCTGCCATCTGTTTCCCAAAGAATTTAACACTGAAAAACTTAACACTGAAGGACCATCTGCCAAAATTTAGCTCAAACAATGCAAAAGTTTAAAGGGTTTGGAGACAGGGAAATAAATGTATCCATTACTTACCTTCTTAAAAAAATCAAACTAAATTATCTGTCCATAACCTCAAAAATCATGAGTAAAAAGCTGTTTGGCATGTGGCCAAGATGCTGATGGCTAACGGTGACAGTACAGTTAACAAAGAGGTAGGAGAAAGGGAGGACAGGGTGGAAAAAGAAAAAGGAAAGGGAGGAACGAGACCATAATCTCTCCTCCAGTAATGAAGAACATTTGTCTTTTCTTGAAGGATCACCAAATTATAAATATTTTCTCCTCACTAAAAATACAAACTAGAAGTGTAGGAAAAAGATCTATTGAAGAAAGGGTGCAACAAAATAACTATTAACTATTCATGGCTATGCTGATACCAGGAGAAAATATTTGGAAAAAGAGAAATCAGTAAACAATATTTTACACTAGTTAGTTTTATTATAGGCATGGTTAATTTTGGAAGAACTTTAAGATGACATTTAAGTAAACAGGACCATAAAATCCAGGATTAACCTATGCTACAGAATGCAAAAAATATCATGAAAAAATATTTAGACTTTAAAAGATACAATCAAGTAGATTCAAGTTTACTCAACAGAATTTATCAGCAATTAACGTTACTTCAGAACTGAAGGCGTCCACATTCTCTTGTCCATACCCTCCTCCTACTGTCGTGCTGGAGCCAACACTACTACTAAAGTTTCTTCCATTAAGATCACTTCTTCCACATCACCAAAATTCTAAAATGTACCAACAACCAGTCAAATGAATTTTGGGAAGATGACAAGTATTCTTAAAAAATGTGATTTGACTAAACAACTACACATATTTCTCCGCAAACAGGATTCATATTCTAAATGTAAGCTAATGGACTACATGCATAACAAGGTAATTCCACTGAAGTACCTAGTGAATAAATATGAGGAATTTAGTCTTCTCATTACAATAGTAACTGAACTCTTCTTTTCAGGAAGAGAAAGGAAAAGATATGTATGCCTGGCTTTTCTTTTCTTTTATACCAGGTACAAAGGGGATTTTTCCGGCACTATTCTTTTACTATACAATTCTAAAACACTTTCTGAAGTCCAGTGGCTTGTTGAAGATTTCTTGCTTAGGTTGTCTTCCTTCCCAATGGTATCACCAGAGAATGTGTCATGCCTCCATTTCCTTTCACAGGAATTCATTCAGCAATGCCTCCTTTACTCACCATCCTCCTCCTTCATTTTCCCACCCCAAAAATCCTTCTTCAAAATGCCCTCTCAGGCTGAAGACAGATTTCAGCTCAACCTCTTGACTATGCTTCTGTTGCCCAGATAGACTGAGGAAATTTCACCAAATACAGATTGCTACACAGGTAACTAACATAATCATCTCTTCTCACCCTGACAGAAGAGTAACAGGAGAAGGAAGGACATTCTGGCGATGTAATACACACATAAACGTGGTTTAGCCAAGTCACAGTTCTTCCAAGGTAAACCATACACAGAGAGCTTGCAATTTGATCTCTTTCAGATTTTACAAAGGGTTGAAAACTCAGACACACTCACTTTAAAATAAGTTTTAGCAAGATTAAAATTATGTATGTCATACTAGCAAATAAAGATGTTGTTTTTTACATCTTAACACTGGACTTGATTACTGATACACAAATATTTCTCCAGTCTAACACATTACTTTCCAAAAAAAGATAGACTGAATTCAACCAGCCTCAAGTTTTAAAATGCTCAATGTTATAAGAATGTCCTACTTCTCTAAGTCATTTGACTAAGCAGAATAATAGGTTCTGATGGGGGGGAGGTATGCTCTGGGTGCTCTCCCAGCTATCAGCAACATAAAGAGAAGTTGTCTAGGGAGAAACATTAAGGAAGCAATATCAAGATTTCACATTATTTCACAATAGGCATTCCCTACTATATTCACTACTCAGACTTAAAGCAAATCAAGCACTGTTCAGTTCTAATGTAGAACCAAGACTCACTTTTCTCAAACTTTCTATAGCGTAGTAAGATACAAGTGCTGGTTAATTACCCTCCTTCAAATAAAGAAATATAAATGCATGGTTATAAGAAATAGGCATGTGCAGTTTTTTAAAGTTAAGAGATGGTTTTAAGGAGCCATTCAACTAGGATCATTTAGGAGGTTTAAGGAAACTTACCTGACTGAGCTCGCTTTGGAGTTGCAGGCCATGCTGCTCCTTTTCCTCCCTCTGCTGCTGGAGCTGTTTACATTCTACCTTGAGATGCTGGTACTTTGTCTCTACTTCGGACAACTCTTCTTTAAGTTTCTGGCTTGCTTCTGCCTTCTCACCTAGCTCTGTCTGTAATCTCTGTATTGAGGCTTCAGATGCAGACAGCTTTGCCTGAAGCTGTTGGCAGTCCAGGTCCTTCTGGTGAAAACTTGCCTGCACATTCCTCTTACTCACAGATACTTCATTGTGTTTTTCTTCCAGCTGGGTGTAGTCCTGTTCTTTCTTCAGCAGCTTCTCAGTCAGACTCTGTGAAGTTACATAGCAATTCAAGTACAATTCTTCTTGCAGCTGTTCAACATATTATTCAAATTTCTTTCTAAGTGTTGATGCTGAACAGTGAAGAACTTGTCCAAAAACGTTGTTAAAGAAAATATTAACCTGTATCTTGCATTACATACATTGATTCTGGAGCCCATACAGCACACAGTTTCAACTGGAAATACTGTTTTTCATATGCTCATACAAACTCACTTCCTCTTACTCAGAACACCACACAAATTCTACTTCCGTATCCTGAAAACTAATTTGTTTTTCCTGAATGTTCAAATTAACTTTATTACAACTGCAATTGCTTGGGGAAAAGTTGAAAAGTCTCCATGCTAGCTATCTTCTGAGCTACAGGCCCTTACTGGCCTCTGCAAGGCAAGTCAAACCCCATAATTATTGTGCTTTAAAAATGACAAAAAGAGAGTTCTGCTGGTCTCAGAGAACTGATCCTATATACTTATATATGTACTTATAGATACCTCTGCTCTTCTCAGTATAGCTCCTGAAAATATAAGAAACAGCTTTCTTGCTTGAAGTTGTACATGAGCTTGAAAAACTTCGCATCAAAGCACAGAAATATCTTCCCACATTGCAGCTGGATTATAAATCAATGTTCATATCAAATGTAATACATTCTACATATTCTACATACAATGTATTCTATCATGAATTAATGGCTCCTCCCTGACAGAATTTTCAAAGGTGACAAACTGTTCAAAGTGGAGGCAATTTCTCTTATTGGAAGCTAGTCTTACCTTTTCCAATTCTGGGTCCAACTCCTCCAGGGCTGAAATCCCTTAACTTGTATTTAATTCTTATGGATAGCACCTTTCAAAAAGCTGCATAAAGAGATGCCTGTAAACTGCTTTAAGTCGCTAAAACTGAAAGAGGAAAAGCAGCTCACTGTCACTTCTTCCTACTCCTCAAGTGGTGTTTGGCATTAACCTGACATAGCAGAGGACTCTCTCTTAATGTGTGGTTATTTTATGCGTCAATCTGTTTCACTCCACATTGTTAATGAAATACCAACAGATTCAGGAAAGGGCTCTGTACTGTATAGGAATACTTCTGCCAAAAGCTTGATTCATTGTTGCTGGTCTGTGGAAAATAACAGCATGACAATTCTTATCTTTTCAGTTCCACACCTGATTTAGTGAGCCAAACAGAATCATCCTGCTAAAGTAGTTTCATTTACCAAATTTTAATTACACCTTCTTATTTTTTGCAAATGCTTTAATATTAGGTTACATTAAATACACTCTGGTCCCTGTCCTTTCCTATTTTCCAAGGCTGACAAGGCTCCTGGTAAATGCATGTATGTAATGTCCAGATCATACAGAGTGTTACATGCAACATAAAGCAGTATACATCTTCGTCTTTGTTTCCTGTCCCCCTTTATTTCCATTTTTACTCCCAAAATACATGATTTCTAAACAGAAATACAAAATGCAGCAAGCTCAAAGAGCTTTGATAACAGCTCTCAAAGAATATAAGCTGAGAAGTTTCTGGAATTAATTTTCATTTTCCACTATTCATGATGCCAGTAAATGGCCTGAAAGATATTACAAAAGTACAATCTAAAAGCTAAGAAAATGGAAAACCAACTAAGAGAGCTCAGAATATCTTTCGAATTATGATTTTTAGGCAAATGTATTATTTCCAGGGATACTACTTTTAATGTGTGCAATGGCAATTCTGCTTAATGATAGGTAAGCATAAACTGCAGCAATTTAAAATTTGCAATCATAACAACCTAAAGAATTTCAGTTGTAGGATACGATGATCATTAAAATATGGTGTGTGTTTGCTTGCGCATTATATTAGTCCAATTGTTAAAAAAAATGGCAAAGGAATTCTCAACTTCTGCAAGAAGTTATTCTTCAGTGCTTCCAAAGGCAATGTGTGATGTGTTTCCATTTTAATGTGAGCTGACAACCATAGGAAATAAGAGTATTCTCACCTGATTCTTCTGTTCTAGCTCTTTGACTGAACTTTGAAGTTTTTGCAGCTCCTGAACATACACAGCTACCTCCTGAGGTCCTTTGGCAAGTTCAGCTCTTAGTTGGTTAATGGTAGCCTGAAAAGACAAACAGAAAAATCTACATTTAAAACAAAGCTTTGCATGCATAATCCAACAAAAGCAAGATGTCTGGCAGCAAAATAAAAATACGTTTCCTCTACAAATAAAAAGCCTAAGGAAAAAAAATCACCTGTAAACTAAGCTCAGAACACCATCATAAATATCACTGAGCATCATTTCCCAGCTGAGGTTCATTTATGTCCTATTTTAACAGACAAAAATCTGACCCAATCCAATAGCAAATGCCAGGTTGAACCCAAAACTGATGAAAATCATAATGGATTATCCACTGATAACTGTCACAGTTCTAGCCAAAGCTGAAACCTTTCCAAGTCATTGCAGTTACATGGCCAAAATCTTGACAGGTCTAGGGAGGGGAATGTGCTGGAAAAGGCTCAAGAAGCAAGTCTGGCATTTGATGCAAACTTGGTGTGTGACTTTCATACACATCAACCCTGCAGGTCAGCATAATCAGAGCAACAATACTACCCCATTAAACAGGATCAGTACAGAACAGAATATATCAACGACTGCACAGTATTTGAATACAGTCATGGAAGAAAGCAAGAAAAGCACTTTAGGGTATAGCTGCCCTAAAACATGTTGTGTATTAATGCACTCATTCCAAATACACTATATAGCAGTGACCTTTATAAAGACGTTTTCTTTCCTATTGTTCTCATAAGCAGAGATTTCAGCACAAATGCATAAATACTGAATTCATAAGTGAACGAAAGCAGAACAAAAGTAATAGACAATGACCATCCAATTTACAACCTTCCTACAGAAAAAGGACACCGAACAGAACACAAGAACACAGTGTATGACTGCATATGGTTAACTGACTTCCTGTAATGCTGTGCTTTATGCTGTTTCATAACAAAGCTGTTAGTTAAAACACACCCTAAGATTGGTCTTTTTTGACCAAACATCTCAGGATATTATCAGGAAACAGTATGGATATTTTATACTGAGAGAATATAATGTAGAAAATAGGCAGAAGGACACCACTGCAGCCTTTCCAACTAGAGTCATAATTTAAATGCATAAAGGTCCGTTTCTTGTTCATAATTCAGTAAGACCATCCCGCATTTCTTTCTTGACAGGGAAATACATCCCAGGTAAATATTCGGTCCTGATATTTTCTTGCTGATTTGTCTGTATGGATAATGAACCATTAAAAAAACAGAAACGTTTCTGGTTAATAATATCTTGAAATTGTCTTGATATGACAGAAATTTGCTATAAAAATTATATGCATTCCAAAAAATTTACCTCAAATTTAAGTCTATTAGAAAGCAGAAAAATAAAATGGATGGATGAAATACAGAAAGAAGCAGTGCAAAAGCTGTAGTGGGCACACTTCCTCAAATTTGTTAATATTACAGTGTTGCTAATGCCTTTGCTTAGTAGGAGGGGAAAAACAAACAAACAAACAAAAACCAACAAACAAAAAACACTAGTCTTGGCTTTATTAAATTTACCATCAATTTAGGCTACTAATTTTGTATATTTCTTTGGGCACTCAAAACAATCAAGTCTAGGTGCTGCATTTAATGAAGATTTGTACGATACTGAAACAAATCCCAGTAAACAGAGATTCATAGCAATGTTTAGCTCCAAAGCAGTGCAGTTGTTTCCATAACACGTTTATTATGCAGGAACCACTGTAGTGGAAAACTAAAGATGAAAGGACCCACTCAGTATGAATATTCATCTGAAAGATGTAGATGCCAGTTTCAGGTACAGCTTTGAAAAAAGTTATAAACACCCAACAGACTTTGGTGACAATTGTAGACTATACTACCTTTCACATCCCTCTCCTGCAGTATTTGAAAGATGCTCATATATAGGGCTAGTGTGATTTTTGTTATTTTCACCCATACTGAGCATTTATTTACCTTATTTTAAAGATATGCACTTTGAAAACCAAAATTAATTCATGTATCCTCAGCCAGCCATTAAAAACAGCCAAGAATGGTATAAAAGCCACTTTAAACTTTCAGTCCTCGATGTGGTCTTGAAGAGCAAAGCTGAGATGAAACATGGCCAAACATTTATGTCAAGCACTGCAGCCAATGTGTCAGTGAAGGACTTCCAGTTCTTATTTTCTTGTAAGTAACACAGCAAAATTGTGTTTTAGCCAGGAGCTGTTTGAGACAGTTTGAGGAGTAGAGTTCTTCTTAAAGACCTGAATCTGAGATGCTGCATCCCTTTTTCTCTGCTTCTATGGAAGTGGAAGTCGTAACTGATAGAAACTTCAGGAGAAATTAGAAGATTCAACTAAGAAAGATGCTTTTTCATTATGATTAATTATTATTTTCTATTTTCATGTGATAATTATGGCAGAGCTAGAACACATATCTTTATGTATGATTATTACCTCAGAGTTAGCCTGCTCTGCCTGCAAGTGCTTACACTCATCTTTCAGCTTTTCGGATTCTCTTTCACGTTCCAGGGTCATTTTATCCATCAGTGTTTGAACTTGGACCAGCTCTTTTTTCAGGACAGCCACATCTTCCACACCAGGCCTTTGTAGCTGAAAAGTTGTGAGCAGTGAGCAACATCACATTGGCAGACATGCTTCCAGTGTCAATGTCATTTCTAAAAATCTATCAAATCATCAATTTATAGACAAGGAGACATATTCCATAATACAGCTAGGTTTAAAAAAAAAGAGAGATTAAAAAAAGCTCCCCCCAAAACTCCCAGAACCACAGAGAAGTGCTTATAATTCCCAAAGAAAACAGAATTTAAGGGCTAGTTTTAAGTTTTTGTCTGCTAAATTTTGAACTTGCTGATTGATTTCAACCACACCTAAAAAATTGGAAAATAGTCTCAAAGATTTAAATTTTGTAATTTTTATGTAGGTAGATGGCTAGATACAGGATACTGCCCCTGTCCTCAAGAATTATTTCACAAAATCACCACAGACAAAACAAAAGGGCAGCAGAAGGCAGTGTCTTGAAGATACTATCAGATATGGCTCATACCAAACCCACAGGTAAAATCTGTTGGTAACTGCATCACAAGCACCTTAACATCCCTCAGCATGAAACAGTATGGAGGGAAAGGAGAGGGATAGCAACCAGGAGCACTAAAGAAAACAGAAAAAAGGAGTGTTGGCATCTTTAGAAAAGAAAGGGAACAGAAATAAAGATAAGGAAAAGGGAAGACAAGAAACAACTGAACAGGGAAGAATGGATAGGTCCAGCTGGACCAAGGGAAGAAGGCCCTTGAGGGCAGTCAGCTACAGGGAAGAAGGGGGATTAACAAATCCTGCTTTCCTCCATAGTCTAAGTAGTAGCTGAGTGGGAGAAACTAGTCAATTCCTTGCACTGCTGCTTTAGAAGTGGCCCAGCTTGCTGAGTCACTGTGATTGCTCCCTGGAGCCATGGCTGAATATAAAAGTCATCAGGAGCCAAAATCCTGGAATACACACACATTGGTATTATCAGCCAAATGCAAGAGGGACAAGATTAACATAGGCACGATGATGACAGCTGCCAGTTTTTCAGCCACCATGTCACAAAATACCTCTCTGAGCACTTCTTAAAAATGCAGCTGCCCAAGGGCAGTCGGAGCATAACACCTCATGGAAAAAGAGTGACCTAAAGATAGCTGGAAGTCAGCAATGGCATGCTCCAAGTTCAGGTCTCTGCAACACATCTATATGCATAATGCGCTGCAGAAATGTTGAAGGGTAGAGCATGAAACAAGAAGACTAGAACATAAGGCAGGGTGAATTTTAATATACGTCAGAAACAACATATAATTTCTCACTGGAAAAACACAGAAAATGCAGATCAAAAACAATGGTACTTTAAATTTTTTCAGCCCACAAGCAGACATCTTCAAGTTCAACAGAGTCTGACTGCTTTAAAACTGTTTGCAAGCATTTAAATAAACCCCTCCCTTGATTTGAAAACAACAAAAACATTAATATGGTGTGCATACCAGCTCTGTCTTTAAGTCTTCTACTGTATTTCTCTCTTTCTGCAGTTCTTGTCTCAGGTTCATCACTTTCTGTTCTGCACCTTCCCGAAGGCTGCTTTCTTCATCGTACTTTGATTTAAGATCTAATAAGAAAGAAGTTGAATAAATGATCCCTTTCACAAATTGCACAAGTAAAGAAGAGAATCAGATCTCATGCTAATTCACTTACCCACAATTTCAGTGGCCAGCTGTGCTGCTTTTTGCTCAAATAAGTCTTTCATTTGTTTAATGTTAAAATTTTCTACTTGGATCTCTTCTAGTTGCCGTTCTAATGATTCTATTTCCATAAAAAGAATAGTATTACTTTCTAGAAGAACTAGGACAATACAGTTCCTCATGCCCATAACTAAACACAAGAGGTGAATATGTAATCCAAAATCCCTTAACATCCAATCATCTTAGCAAAGTGAACAACTTTACTGAAGTTAAATATCTGCAAGCATGATGTCACTGTCACTAGTTGAGTACTCTGCAGAATTAAGTACATATTGGTTTTCATTGGTCACAAATAGCCCTTCAGATCACTGCTACATGATGTTGAATTCCAAGCCCTGAACTATAATTAAAAGCTTTAATCAATATCAGTCAGATACTTTATATACAAATAGGGAAAATTTTATTCTATGAGTGCCTCATGGAGAAAAACAGAGCAAAAATTATGGTCTTCAAAACAAAAAAAAAAAGTTCACTGTTTCCTTTGCTAGCAACAAGCACAGAAAAACACTACATAAAACCATCACTGAAAAATGCTATAGTTATATAGTATAGTGCTATAGTATGTATCTGACTGCTTGAATATTTGAAATTATCAAAAAAGTGTTCAAAATGTCTCATAAGAACTGCTTTCAGATTCAGAAGAACTCCTGTTTTGCTTCTGAAAATTTCAAACCATAAGCCCCTGGAACATTTCCCCAGACTACTGCTTGACATAAATAGCTCTTAATAGATCTTACAATGAACTCTTTTTTTTTTTTTTTTTTTTTTTTTTTCGTAACACTCCAGCTTTCTAGCTCTTTAAGAAAAGTACTAATTTACCTAAAAGCTAAACTAAAATAAATTCCAAAGCAGTGAAGAAATTAATATAATAAAATGTTAGCCACCTGTAGATGTAGCTGTTGTCAATCCATCAGATTTAGAATCCTTAAGAAAACAAAATAAATGCACCATTAGACAGTAGGAATAAAAACTACTACTTCCAAAGTTCATCCATTTTTGGGAAAAGACATGGAAATAAAGATTTCTGTGCTCAAATACTGCACAGCAGTATAAAAATACCTGAATTCAAACAGTTATATTTGGAAGACTGGAAAAGGCTAAAATGATTTTTCATTTCATGTATTGAGGTTTCCACTCATAAGGCTCCAATAAGAATCCCCTCCCTCTCCCTTTCCTCAATATAGAAATCTGCCCTAGAAACAGAGGTTACAGCCATCAAGGAGTACATCCTGATAGGGAGTTTTGTCAGAAAGCAATTTCTGAGGTTTGTAACTATCCCTGCTGCATCTAAGCAGCTCATAGTAATACAAAAAGCAAGAGCTTCCTTTAGGGCACAACACACCACAATTTGCCTTGCTCTTGCTTTTTTGAGCTCAGCTGGATACCTATGAAATATCACTGTTGTTTTCCAGAAGTTCTTACAAGAAAGACTCCATAGCCTTTTCTCATAAAAGATGAAACACCACGTTCAATTTACTTTCTTTAATAAGCTTAGTTCTGAATAAGCTCAACAGAAGGAAAAGTCTGAACTGAACTTGTAGAGAGTAGTAGGGAAGAATTGTTATCTATTCTGACTTTGTTCTTTACATTTATATATGTTACATTGTGGAGAGATAAACTATCTTTGTTTTCAAGAACATGTCAATATTTAAATTACAGAACTAACTAAATCAGGCCACGTGCCTTACAAAAAGGGTTTTAATCTTCAATGTCAATGCTGACGATAAACCTGCTTCAAGTATTTTAAAGCAATTACTTGCTGTCGCTGCCCCTGCAATTTCTCTAGTTCTTTCTTCAGCTCTTCTGAATACCATCTCTCCTCCTGAGGGGGAAAATAATAGCAAAAGAAAAACAAAAAAAAGGAGACGGGGAGAGAGACTATAAATTCGGTTGCTTAAGACAGTGGAACATTTCAATTTGAAACAAAGAACCAAGTGCAAGTAAAATACATTTCCAACCTTCAGTGAAGCTTGCAAGTCTTGGACTTCTTGTCGGAGCAGTGATACTTCATCTCTGAATAAATATATCCACAGAGTGGAGAAAATGAATACACGGTGGTTATATTTTGTCAATTACATACAAGTTGTAACGTGTGTTAAGTAACTGGACTGATAGCCCTATACTACATAAATATAACTTACATAATAATAAATATTATTTTTAGATTTTTTTTAAACTTGGAACAAACCAGATTAATATCACTTTGCACATCACTTGAAAAATGTTTAACATATTCAATGGATAAGTAAAGAAACAGATATGAAAAAAGTCTCATGAAAACAGAATGTAAATCTGAATCAGTGCATCAGCTCAACCACATGAGTTCAGAATGACAAAGCTATGCACTGGAAATGGTTTGCATGCCTTTGTACAAAAACGACAGGTTTTTTCTCCTTCACTTCCCATATCATGTAAAGGAACACTGCTAATGCGATCTCACTCCTGAAATATGCAGTTACATAATTTTTCATCTACACAGCAATTTGGTATGCTCCACAGACATACTCACTTAATGGTCTGAATATTTAAAGCCTTAGAATTTTAAATTCTGAAATTTCATGCTTAAGCCTCCAGCCATGGAAGAATACAAGATCCAAGGCTATAACTGTTAGCAATTGATTCTCACACCATCCTTCAAAATCACAGGTCTCTACAGAGTTGCACAGCTATACACACAAGGATAACGTTGCATTACTGAGATACAGCCACTCCAAACCAAGAACACAAGGGTCATTAAAATAATGCAAAAAAATTTTTGCACTCTATCGTTTGTACAGTGGCAACACTAAGGGTTACACAGAATATATACGTGAGGGTACCAGTGCCAATAAATCCTCTCAGTTTTGATACCATACAATTTTATTGCTGCTGGTGTGAATTATCCCCTCCTCCCCAGATGTTCTTTCAAATTACTTCATACTTAGGAGAAAAGAAATCACCAAAGCAAGTTATTCCTTAGCTAAATTGCTGAGGAATAGATTATATAGCATATTAACATTAGGCCAGGGTCAGCAAGTAGCAAGTGAAACATGCATTTGAACCAGTGGAGCAGGAACTCCAAGGTGGACCAATTTTAATGACAAAACAAACATGACATATTGGGAGATTTACTTTTGTCAGAGGAAAATTTTGTTAAGTACACATTATTCTGCCTGTGTGATACATTTACTAGAGGTTTACAAATGGAGGTTTCCTGAGGCAGGTGTAGCTGCATTCCAAAACCTGTACATTTTTTGTGGCTGGAGAAGAGGGAGCCACTTTCTCATCAGTACAAGTAAATGAGCTAAGATTCAGATCTAAGATTATAAATAAAAAGTAGGTGGAATAGTTAACTGTATTGAAGTTGGGCTTAATATATACCAGATCTGCAATACCAAAGCATTTAAAATGCTCTGGTCTTCACAATAGATTGAAGAGTTTGAGTTGTATAAAGCTAGTTTGTAGTAGAGGGGAAGGTGGAGGGGAGGAGAAAGGAATGCGTTTGTAATGTAAGAAGCCTTCTACAGTAGTTGCTTTGATATCCCAACAAAATTTTGCTTGACCATTTTAAAACCTAAATTTAGTTTAACCAGTGGAAAATGCATGGGGGGAATTAGTGTAAGGGATCACTACAGGCACTGTAACTGCTTTTCCTCCCATCATCCTAATCGCCAGCAAATCTTTTCTGCTAGTGCTGTGACAATCCCTTTCTCCTCTCAGTACATCTAAGCCTACCATCTGGAAAATCCTTAGTGCCTTTTCATTATGGTCCACTTGGTTTCCCACTTGTAATGCCAGTGCATCCACCCTAGTACTGATTACTAATGGCCTTGCTGAATCACCCTGGGCAGAGTTACATGATTTACTCTTGGAACTTATTCATCATAGTTTACTGGGGAGTGGGAAGAAGAGCAAACTGTGTAATTCCCAGTACTTAACTTTTCCTATTGACTACATATGGAATTTCATCTCCCAATCTTGGTCCTAAGAATTACACATAAGCTTCATACATGAGCAAGTGGCGTGGCTCCCTGCTGCAGGCTGCAATATTTCTTTAATATGAAATTCCAAGGCTTGGAAAAACATATTTATGTTGAATGAGAGTTTTCTCAAGCAAGCACTCAAATGAGTAGCATTAAAGAATGCCATACTAATAGGAAAATATAGCTCATGTGTTACACAGTGGCCCTCACCAGACTCCCTTTATACCATCCCTGACATTGTTCATTTTTTCAATTATGTGAGACAAAACAAAACTACTTGTCCTTAAACTGTTAAGAGCCAGGGAAAAAAATAACTAAATTTTACCAGCCAACATCTGGCTGACTTTGGAAACTGCAGGAATACAAATAAGTATTTCATAAACTATATAAACAACATAGTTATGACCAATAATTTCCCCATGTGAATGCTATTATCCTACAAAAGTATCACGTCAGGTATAAATTTAATTACTCCAAAAAGACTTAAATCAGGCATAAAAAGAAGAAATATTCATTCTTGAACAAATGTGCACATCAGAAGCCCAATATGACTTCACTAGTACTTGATCACTTTATCCTGTATAAAGCCCCAGTTTTGATTTCTTCTGAGGCAGCAGCTGAGACAGAAGGCAGATATCCACAAGGAAGGAGTTACCCAAGACCTCTGCTAATGCTGGCTCCTACTGGCTTGCCAGCTTTGCTCAGTACTGGGGAGATACAGATCTGCATTTGGGTAACAACTGAAACATGTTATCTTCCACCATTTTTCTCATCCTCTCTTGAGTTAGTTACATAAATATATGTATTTTTTTCAATGTAATTATTTGTCATTTTGGGTTGCATTTCCGCTTGTGACAAAACATTTGAACTGTTCACTTCCCAGGATGGGCAGAAACCACAGGGTCATGTGCTGTGTACCTCTGTGCTGCTCACTCTGACTCTCCTGTGTACAAACCCGGGGAATCAGGGGGAGTGTGACACAACAGCACCACAGACTGCTATTTACAACAGCACAAAACAAGCACTGAACAGAAAAAGAATTAGCAGGAAGCAAGGGGAAACCTATGGATATTTTACCCCCAAGAAAAACCTTACCAAAGCAACTCAGGCTACTCAGTTAAACATTTCTAGAGAACGTTTCACAGTCTACATAGTTTCCTGCTACATAGTACTGCTCTCAAAAATAAAACTACCTGAGATTCTTCCTAGGGATGCATTTAACAATATAGTTCTGACAAAAAAATTAAATAAACTAGTTAAGATTTCTGAAGATCAGCATGGAGTTTCTGAAACACAGGAGAATTACTGGCGCACACATAAACTTCTCAGATTTGCAAATAACTAGGTAATAAGGGAAGGTATTTAGGCAAATACTAATATTGTAATTACCCAGTAAGTACCCTAATTAACTAGAGACAAAATTTGGTTTCTTCTCTGTCTTTAGGGTTGTCCTCTCCACTCTCAGATAATGATACTTCAGCTCTATGTCAGAAATTAGGAGAAACCCGTATTTTTTCTGCTACAATTCTAAAAATCATTCTGGTCTGTAATGCTGCAATGTCTGCTGAATAAGAAACAGGTGGCCTAATATCATAAACACATGTACCTGATTTTCACTTAACTGTCATATCAGTATCAGACAACATAAGTTACAAGCTGCCTTTTAATTCTACCTGGAAATGGGACATGAACATTTAAATACTTGACTGCCTAAGTTCAAATTAATAAAACTTCAGTGTAACTAGAAGCAGCTCAACACTGGCACAAAAGTACATGCACAAATGAGTACTGTTTCACCTTTCTGGTGACAGATGACCTTCCCCTCCATGAGTTGAATCAATGCCAGAATTATGAACTGCTTCATAGTGCTTGAACAGCTCCTCTGCTGATCCATGAGACTTCATACAGAGAGGACAAATAAAGCCCTATTACAAAAAGGAAAAACAAACAAAACAAAAAATATGAGCCACATTTCTTTTCCATCTTATTTTTATAAAGAACTGTAAATTTTGTTTGCACATTTAAGAAGTAATAAATGCAATTTTGAAGATTCATACTAATATTTTCATGCTCTAATTTTGGAACTAAAAAGTTAGAAAATGCCTGCAAAAGGCAAATTCCATTATTCAGTGAAGTTTTTTTTTTCCCAACAGCATTACATACTAGCAACAAAATTTTATTTAGCAAAATAAAAAGGACTGTTCTGCAATTCCCCCTGCCCCCAACAAAACAATTTTCCCTACAACTTCTCATAAAATCACATTCTTATTCCAAATAGAAGGTAGCATCTGGAGTTTGGTCTTTAAAAAGGTGATATAAAGACTCACTCTAAAGCACAGTTATTCATAAACTGATTATCTCCATATTGAAACTACTGATTTTAATATGGGCCAGACAACTAAGAATCACTTTTTACCTTTCATATAATTAATTGGTAAATGCCATTCAGATAAGTACCACACCAAGAAAAACAGATCTCTACAGCCTTAAGAATCAGAAATCATCCATTTTCTATCCAGCATGTACGCTACAAGCTTATCAGAGTGGAAATTTAGCAGATCAATGCCCTCCTTCTACCCATTAGCCCAAACATGAAAACAGTAAGTGTTATTTTCCTCTTTATACATCTCTAAACATTTGTGGAGTGTCCAAGTTACCACTTACCAGAAATACTATCCACCTAATTTTTCACAGTTTATTACATCTTGTGTTGACTGCTGGCCTTTACACGGGCTTCTCACTCACATGGTGGTCCATCTACACTTCAGCCCATAATGCAACACAGTAGCAACACTGAGACATTCCACAGTAAGCGCTAAACCTCCTCTGACATTAATGACTCCCTATAATTCCAAGCAGTGCAAAAGGGACCTCTTGCAAGTGGGGTGCCTGTCCTTAATTTTTTAATGTCCCCTGTTCCTTTAATTAATTTCAAATATGCATTTTTACATTTATATGTTCTTCTTAAGTTTCTTATGCCAATACAAACTGTAGTGTACTCCAACATTAAACCAAGGCTCTCTGCTATCCAAGATGAGAGCACTCCTCTAAATGGGATTATCACACTTCACCTAGCACAGGCTCACATATGATCTATGAAGGACACATGAAGAGTTTTGACTCTTTTCAGCTCTTAACTTTGCATTTATATGCTAACAGACAAGCCACAACACTTTAAATATTAGCACAAAGTGAACATACTGAATGCGTATGTTGATAACCAGAAATGGCACTCATATATTAACTTGGCATTCATAGTATTTTGTTTCACGAGTCACTAAGAATTCAATAACATTTACATGGTTTTAACACAGTAAAACTACCATGTTCAGAAGGAAAACTACCATGTTAGACCCAAAGCTCTAAACAGAGCCTTCCTAACTTCTATTATTTATTTAGTGTTTCAGAAAATAATTACTAAATACAGTTGCTTGTCAAGCCCACCCCGTACCATATAAAAAAATACTTTTGTCACAACTAGACCAAACAAAACAGTGTACTCCTTCCTAAGCAGGAAACAGGCATTTAGCCTTAACAACCATTTATTTATTTGCAGAGTTGATCAGCATAGTTTCATTCCAGATTAAACCAAGCCAACTAATATATATGTATAGAAAATTTGTTCAGCTGCTAGGTTCCCAGTAATGTTTATCTGATACAATTAGCATAGGATGCTAGTGAGAGTCACTCAGAGTTTAAGAACCAGAGCCAGTTGCATGGCACACAGCAAATGGCAATGGGATTGGCAATAGTATGGTTATAGGGGGTCACAAAATACGGGATTGGGTTTTTTCTGTATAAAGTCAGTAAGCTTTATACAGAAAGCAGTCAGTTTCATACAATGTCAGTGCAACAGCATCCTTTTGGAATGAAACTCTACTAAGCAATTCTCAGTGTTGTGTTTACTTTCCCAGTGATGGGAAGGTCTTCTGTTCACAGAGAAAAGCATATGTTCCCCATAGTTCCAGTAAGCACATCTAGAAAGAATGAGTGTAGAAAATTGCTCTGGCCTCTCCTTCCTTTTGTTCTTTATCTCTTTTCATTTAAACAGCAAAATCTGTTTCTTTGCTTGGGGTTTTTTTGTGGTTTTATTGTGCTTGGGATTTATTCTGTCGAAATAGGAGCCCTAGAGAAGAGGAAAAAATAGATTACATGTGCAATTAGCCTAGGGGGACACCAATCATTCATCTCAATTATTGGGCAAAGCCAGCCAAGATTTCCCAGGCAGGCAGATTTAAAGGCAAGGTCCACAAGGCCAAGGGGCCAGAGGCAGAGCAGAGCTGCTGAGCAAAGGGAATGTGCTGCAGTTGTGAGCCTGCAGGGTGGATGAGAGCTCTGGGGAGGCATACTGTCATTGGCAGAGGAGGGGTAACATGGACAAAACTCCTCTTCTTCTTGTTAGAAACTGCCTTCCTCTCACACAAACAGAGATAAAGAGTGCATCACTCACCAGTCCCAGGCTCCCCACCAGCCCTGTCATGATCACAGCTAGCCTCAGTTTTGGGGGACCTGGCACTGTGGGAGTCAGCTGTCACATGCACCCTTAATACAATGCAGCTAGAGGTCTGACACACAGGCTGTAACAGAGTGAGCCCTCACCCTTCGGGAACAAGGTGTCCTAGCCATGGAAATTGTCATCTTTCCTGTACAGAGGTGGGCAGGAACACCAGCTCCTAGAGATGCAGGCAACTACCGCTCATACATCAGAGCCTCAAACTGCATGAACCCAGGAGCCAGCTGCACCTCATAGACTCATAATGTCAGATGTCAGCAGCACTAATTCAGTTCTCTTTAGAGTAGGAAAATCAGAATCATCAGGATCTTCCTGGCAGCAGGCAGTAACAGGCAGAAGTGTATAGTTTCCCAGATCTGTAACTATCAGGCCCCGTGACAATCTTGTTTGGGAAACTGGGTTGGATCACTGATTTTATCTAAGAAAAAAAAAAATTAATTTAATACAGCCAAATAAAAAATATCTCTCAGTGTCATCTTCAGATGAATTTTGTTAATATGTTCAAAAGTGGTTTTTACTATTCTAAAGACAAACATGTAAGAAGAGGGGAAGAAACCTGATGGTCTGAGATGCTTAAGTTTCGTGAACATTTCTGTCAGTTTGCAGGAACTTATATCAGGTCCAACATATTCCTACATCAGGTTTCATGAACATTTAAATAAAGTCTTGGACAAAGAGGAGATTGCACAGCTACAACCAAGAGATGTAATACTGGTCATCACAGCCTGGGGGAGAAGCTGAGGCATCCTTCCCGGTAAGCCTGCACCTGGATACCTTAACTAACACACTCCTTTACAGAAGAAGCAGGTATAAGAGTATCTTCAATTTTGGTCCGTTTCCTTTTAACATGTACTTAGGGACTACTTTGCATAAAGCACAGCAACAGAGAAGTAAAAGCTATTTTATATTCTTCATTTATTAAAGCCAAGACATCACTTACAGCCCCTTCCGTGCTGCACCACAACTCATGATTCCATAGCTGATGTTTCTAACTGGGTTTTATCTTTCACTTTTTACAGGAAGAAAAGGGCCTAACAGAAGGGTTAGGTTTTATATCTTCTCACCAAGAAATGACAATTTATTGAATTCAAAGATTTTTGCAGATGCCTGTCAGTTTCACAGAAAATAAAAAACAAACCACAACAACTAAATGCACTAGTTTTTACCAGGAAAGAGCTCTTGAGATCACCACAGAATTTCTGAAGCAATACACGGAAGGAACAGTGAAAAAAAAAAAGGCATTCAAACCAAACCCCAATATACGTGCACAACCAACCAACTAGGAGACAGCACACAATTTAAAGCTCAAAACAGCCCCTGACCCAATAGTCCAGGCATTCCAATGAGAATGAGTGGGACTCTAAAATTCAAGTCTCAATTTCCTGATCCCAAGGGGAAATGTTCCTGTTTCAGGAGGTCCATGAGCCATGCCAAGCATCAAGCATCACCAGAGTATCATGCTGTTTGCGTGATTGCATGTTTGCTGTTTGAGGCCTTCCTCAGTGGAAAGACTGCAAAACATGGGTTTCACTCACAGCAGAACAGAAACTGCTACACAGAAGTTTTGTAGGAAAGCATCTTGACTCACCTTGAGTTATAATGCCAAATTTCACCAAAGATCTCAGACTCCATGAAAGCACCAAAAGCTTATTTACTTACTTTTCCCAAGACAGACTTACAAATAAGCCCAAAGAAGAAAAAACTATTTTTCTCCTCTAATAGTTGAGGTTTATTTTCAGACTTGATAAAATTAAGCTTCTCAGTGCTCTATCTCCTTAAAGGTAAATTATTTCTTTCTGCTAACATTAATATTTGTATGAATCATTAAGACAGCATTCTTTGGGAAGTATGCCAGGATACTAAAAGCAACACTAGAAGGAAACTCTCACTACAAAAACTAGCGTGGGGTTTGGGGGCTGTGTGCTAAAATAATTTACAGAGCTATTAACTATTGGAAGAACTTTGGCCTACAACATTGAAACACAGTGCCCAGCAAAAGCAGTGCACAGACCCACAGGCAGACAAGTGCAGAACCTGACCTACTGCAGGCTACCATGGAGTCCTCCTAATCCTCATGATTTTAAATTTCTGGATGCAGAAATAGTTTATGTAACAGGAAAATTAATGTGTAGGACTGAATGGTTTCTGGGTTTCTGTCTTCTTTTTTCACTCTGTAGGTCCAGGGGTGATGGGGTTTGCTGTGTGAAGAAGTATTTTGAAAATTTCAACCTTTTCAGAATATTGTCTTATTTTTAATGATTTATTTTCATCAGCTGAAGGCTCCCAACTGAGTTTTAAAAAACCCCAGCATTTACATGTAGATGTCTACTCTCCAATCATTTCCAATGCAGAGCTATTCAACATAATTAATGGAGCAAGAACCTGAGTCATATGACTGAACAAATGTGTATACCTCAGGTAGGATCAGCATAACAACTCCCAGGGTTCCATCATCAGTAACTGGAGCCTGAGACACCCACACATAGATGCATTCAATTTCTCTTCTTCTGCCAACTGCTCTCTTTTTGCCCTGAGCTTTAATGAAATGGTCTTTTAGAGCTAATATGAAATTAGTTAATGAGTGAGAGCACAGCTTACTTTACCCAAAGTTCCCTTTTCACAAATTAAAACTGGAGTTATCTGGCAGACAGACGACACCTCTTGAAGGAATGTGCCATGGGCAAAACAGTTTTTACAGGATGGAATTCAGATGTGCTCAGGTCCTTGGAATCCAAGAAATAAGGCATCTTATTTAAGTTTTAAAGTCACAGCTACAGCAACTCAGCTTCCTTAGCACATTCTAGCAATATCGGATGACAGCGTAGTCAATCCCATTTTAATACTGCTTAGAATTGAATAAGTGGTCCCATTTAGGATGCTATGTTTGCTGCTGATCTACAACTGTGTGTGGTAGAAAGCCATATAGCACAAATAGCCTCATATAGCACAGAGCTTCATTTATTAATACAAACAAAGCTTCTGCAACATCTTGTATTTTTATTTCAGCACTTACATCATGAGTCAAGCTTAGAGAACCATGTAACTTCACTGCTTCACTGTTTTCTGTTCTTGGAAAATATTTAAGAAGAATCATTTCAGGATAACTAACACTTTTACCATATGAAAAATATTAATGACCATTCTACTATATATATCCTATAGGACAGCTTAGCCCAAATCAAAAACCAGGATACACTTTAACATGCTTGACATTCACATGACTAGATTTTAAGTTTAAATAGATTTGAGTATCTAAGTTTCACCACTGACCTTCCAGAAACACCAGGCCAGCACCCCCAGCTACAGCCTGTTTCCAGTGAGCTGCATGAATAAAAAGCTAATAGCAGTGATTGAAGCCCAGGGCTGTCACACCTTCTGGCCATGGCCTGTGTTTGCCCATCTCTCAGAATCCAGATTACATTAGCAACTCTCACGCAGCTGTACTGGTACAATAAGCTGTATGATGTGAATAAAGTCCAGCATGTTTAGAAAACTGAAAGTAAGCTCATCATTCATGTTTCTTCCACTGCAGGTGAACCTCCACAATTTTCCTCAACACAAGATACACATCTTCACCAGCACCCAAACAGTAAGGCCAGGCTAAAAGCCAGATATTCTCCAGTTACACAGTGATTTAAAGTCTGAAACATTTTACATGACGGAAGATCAGAAACTATATATTTAGGGCCAGTGGAGAGAAACATAAGTGGTATTTCAGAGCTGAAAGATGTACCAAGTAGCTTCTAGATTGTATTTTCCAAATATGTATCAAAGCAATTAACTGAATCCTCAGGAAGTTCTCAAAAGCAGATTAAACAGTCTGCCTAGACAGCAAGGGCAAGACTACATTACATTTCGTAATTATTTCAGAAGGCTTACATATTTATTTTAAAAATCATGACATATTTTAAGTTAAAGAATAAATAAATTAGGTCACTCCTTTTATATACTGCTAAAAAGAAAATATAGTTGACATTTTTCATGTCTGTCACCAGATAAAGCCCTTTCCTCTGTGTTTATGTAAACAGTAAGATGACAGTGGCTTTCTCAGATATCATCTCTATTTGATCATTAGAAAAGTAGGTAAAAAGGTCATGTTGAGTATAATTAAGACCTGCAGTCCATTTTGATTTTACTAGTATTTAAATTTCTGGACAAAGAGAGCAAAGGTATATTTATATAGTATTTTATACCAGAATGTAGAATTGATTTCTTCCTAGAAAAGAAGCTAGATTCTTCCTGAGAAGGACAGAACCAACTTAATTTCTAGTTCAGTTCTCTTATGTTTTTACTGTTATTGATGAGTAAGACTAAAATTGTGTCACAACCTACAAGACAACTATTTTGTCATGAATTAGAAATTCTAATACGGTGGGATCTCTATTTCTCAAAGAAAAGTCATATTCCATGGCCAAGTCAAATCAAATCAGTATCTCTAATTCTTCATTCTCTTAATACTTTTCAGATGTTGAAGGAAGTTAATTTACTAATCAATAACTCAATCAATAATTTTTGTTCGTGTGCAAAGCAGGCAAGTACTGTTGAGGTGAAAACAGGCACCACAACCTAATTTGAGAAGCAACTGAAAGAGAATAAAATATCAGGTTTAAGGCACTGACATGATGTTCTGTGCAATAACAGTCTGCAACATTTCAAGGCCATGCATAAAAACAGAAGATTCAATCAATTGCCTCTACAATGAGAGACAAGTAGGAAAAAAATAAAGAATGTGGTCTTTTTTAAAAACTGACTTAAAAATCACCTGTTTTTGCACAACTACTATGCCAATTTACATTCTCTGCAATTCTGCTATGAAAAGCCTATTCAGAAAACATCAAGGTCGTATCTTGCTTGTATTAGCCAAGAAACACATTTTTACTAAATGTATGGAAATTTATGAAGACTACTCAAAAGAACTGTCTGAAAATTGTCTTAGATTTAGCCCAATTGCAGGTAAGACAACAGATATTAACAGCACAATATTCTAAATGCTGCAGGGGTACCATTCAGTGGTTGCTTTGAATGCCTCAGATAAAAACAGGACAGGAAGTCTCAAACTATGCCTCTATACTGACTCACTGTTCAGATGTTCTGAACGTCCAACAGAGACTGTCAGGAAATGCAGGACACAGTTTAGAAATGTGTCATTCCTTTTAAAAAAAGAAGACAGCAGAACAGAAGCCACCACACAGCTTTTGTTGGTGACACCACTGTATACATAGAAGTTGGGAAAAAATGTTTGGGAACTTGGTGATGTGTGTGACTTTCATACAGCATTTGTTTGGTAAGTTGGCTAAACATGGACAGATATTTGGTGGCTATTCCTGTAGCTGAATAGGCCATATTAAAGCAAGGCTTCATCACAGTTTGGGGGGCAGGGCAAGTATTACACTGACATTTTCACCAGATACCATATATTTCAACCCCTAGTTTGAAAAAGAGGGTTGCAAAGAGCTGTTCAAGAAGATGGCCATAAATCAGGCTGTAGGCAAGTGGCAAGAAACCTTTCCCACAACAGGACACTGCAGGTGTATATGCTTGTGACTGGAAAAACAAAGACCAATTCTCACCACATGGAAGACAGAGAGGAAGGAAGAGCAAGGAGAACAGAAGGGCACTTACTAAAATTTTCATCAGCTGATAAGTGTATCAGTGGAAGAAGGGGTAGCAAAGAAACCACAGGTAAAATCTAAAGCAAGGTGCTCATGCTTTTGTTAACCAAGTAACAATTTTTCAGGTCTCACAAAGTGTAACCAAACACTGGCCTTACAACACCTCCTATCTCCTTGTTTAAGGAGAATTCACTAGCAAAAATTGTGAACTCACAAGCTTCTTCGTCACTGTTTCCAACAAAAGTTATTTGAACTCTTCCCAGTACAATGTACTATCCACAGTACTTTATCACCAAGCAATACCACTAAACATTAACTGTTTAAATAAAGCAAACTGAGCAATGTTTCATATGTCTGCTACATAAGATGACATTTTATCATTGTTATAATGCTGTCCCAGAAAGGGCAGAGAATGAAGTGTGACAGCCTGGCTGTGTTGCTGTTTCAATGTGTTTGCTACAAATGTAAACTATTCTTTTCCATCACCAATCAGCTTGCTTGTTGACTTCTCAGTAGCAAAACATTTTAAACTTTTCATAGTAGTATTGATTATAGTTATGAACAGTACTCCCCACTTTTTCAACACTTCTAGGCATTCTCATATAATTAAAGATCAAACTGAAAAAAACCCCACACACATATTTGCTTTCTTTGTTTCTCACCTCTCAAGAGATATTTACTGAACCACAGTACAAAGAAACACAACTTTACCAACAGGAAACAGCGACAGCTAGAAACAAGTGAATTTGTATTTCAAGTGCTACACTCAACACATAGGTTTATCAAGTTAAAAGCTGTAATCAGCTCTTGACAAGTGCAAAGTACTGACCAAGGAACTGACAAAAAAGACAGTGGAAAAACAAAAAGTCAAAGTGGGTAAGAACCCTGCAGACAACTCCATAAAATATGCTAAGCACAACCAGCTTAAATAAAACAGTAACCTCTTCAGGTAATCAAACCACCTCTGATGGCTCACATCCCACCATCTACTGACACCATCACATCAGGAATGCCACAGCTTATTCAAGTACAGCATTGTGACCAGATAATAAAGAAAATAAGAAGTTGATTTGACCACAACAGAGCACTACTGACAGCCTCTGCTTTAACAAGAGGCAGTGAGGAGTCCATCAAAAGCCATACTCAAGTTGCCCTGGATCTGAAGAGACCCCACACCAAGAGAGCAGCACAGATCAGTCTTACCACAGATCCTTCTCACTTTAGCAGGTGACACTTCACACTCGAAATGATATCTCAAGTTATCTCTAGAATAATCAAGGTATTGATTCCTTCCATCATTTTTGAGAATAACATCCAACAATTTGAAGTTTCCCTTCAAAAATACAAAGCAAATACACATGAAGTGCAAGGAAGGAAAAAAGGACTACCTAGTAAATGTAACAACAAATCCAATAAAATCACATCACACACACATCCTAGAATAAACACTTAGATTTCAAAACTCAACAAAAGTAACATTGGCAGAAACAGTGCAAAACCTCACCTCTAGACAAACCCATTTAGTGCAGAGAGAGCTGCTTACCCCCAAAAGTCAAATCTACTCTCTCAAGGTTTGCAGCAAAAAGAATCAGCTGGAGGGTGTTAACTTCCAGAATCTAAATTCTTCTAGTTCTGGAACATAAAACCATGCATTTTCTTTTAAGTGTGAAGTTTTACACTGCACAACTGGAAGAATTTAGAAATGCACTACAATTTATATCTACTAACTGAAACAGCCTTTGAATTTTCTTGCGGGCATAAAAAAATCCAGTAAGATTATCTACTAAAATGTGTTGTTCTAATTATTTTTATAATGCTGCTACAATACATAAGCTCTTAAACATGTTCAAAAAGAGAAGTTTCTGAGTTTTTTATATTACCACTCTCTGTTCTCTTTTACCCAATGAACCTATATTGCACTAGAAATCCACTTTTAAAAAACACTAGCTAATAAGAGCTCAAAACATTTCTTTTCACAAAGGATGTGCCTGATCTAACACCATGTTTATCATGATACTGAGTCTGATGTGAAGAAAATCAAATAAGGAAACAACTTATTTAAAACAAAATCAAGCAAAAGCTATTTAAAAAAGAAAGTATGTATCTCTGACTGCAAGTATGTATCAGTTATATAGATCAGTAACGGCAAGTCTTCCAATACTGCAAATGTCTCCTGACGGACAACTGCAAAGCAGAAAACTAGACATGAATTAATTCTTCTGCTGAATGTATACTTTGGAATCATGCATATGAGATCAAATTGTGTTCAAGCAAGGGATCAAAATAAACAATTTAAAAAGCTGACACCAGGAAAATACATAACTCATTTAAAGCAGCCCATCACCAAAGCTATTTAAAAAAATAAGCAAGACCCACACTGATAGCTGGGAGGTCATGTCTTCCTTCTGTCCCAGTGTGCTCACTCAGGTAATGTTCAGAGAGATCAGTGGGAGTTACACACACTCTCATACACAATGGACAGATAAAGCCCTGTGAAATGTGTATTTGTTTTAAAGAAACTAAAAGACAAAAAAATGCAGATCTGGAATCAAAAGTTTGAAATCTTATGCTGAAAGCACTCTACAATCACCAAAATTGCCTGTTTTCCTTTCAGAGAGAGAACTTTTACAAACCATAGCAATACCATAGAGAAAGTAAGGAGGAATAGTTATTGAGGACATGAAAATAAATCTAAAACCTGCTTTAAAACCTAGGACCATGCTCCATACTACTATGTGTTTTCCTTACACTCTTGGTGACTTCTTCACGTGACAGAGAACAAGCTGCATAACAAATGGTGAATGGAGCATTACAAGGCATTATGTCACATCCAGCGCAAGGTTTCTCATAAGGGTGTTCAGATGTTTCAGAGGAAGAGAGAGGAGTGGTGCAGTGAGATTGCAGAAATTCTCCTATAAATTAATAAGCAAGTTTGCAACAGCAGCAGGAGAGGCTGAGGCAAACCTGTCTTGTTAACACAGTTACATTACATTAAGGAGAGCATCTCATCACTGGTAGAATCACTGCAAGCATGGAATGTTTAGCAACCCTGTACTGCAGATGGAGTTGCACAAGGACCTAAGCTGCAAAGGTGAGAGAGACTCAAATGTTTCCTCCTTGGGCAGATTGCACAGTGAATGAAAGATTTCATTATGGGTCTACCTGTGACCTGAAATGCTGATATGGTCATGGACAGGACATGAGCAAATTTTTACCTCTTCTTGAGCAGTGTGAGCACTCTGAATTCAGACTGTCCCATTCCTTCTGTTTCAGACAATTCTCAGAAATCAGGATTTATTTCAACCAGGCTTGAGGAGAAAGGAAACATACAAATCTGCACAGATTTAATAATTATTCTCCTTTTGAAGCTTGCTACAATACAAATTAGAAAATCTAGCCAAGAAACTGGAGTGAAAACAAGTTAATGGACTTCTGACTGCATAATACTGGAGAACCAGGAATATCATGATAAAACAAACAGCAAGCATTCTGCAGAGACCAACTATGGTGCTCCTGAAGAGAAGTTCCAGGAGAGATAAGACCTCAGGCAAGCTGTGAGGGAAAAGGAAGGCTAACAGATTTGACTAGTGTTGCATGTGAATCTAAAAGACCACCACCAGGTTCAGAACTCAGTTTCAAACAGACTTTGAAATTCTATGTTAAGGATAATACCCAATGCAAGAAATGATGGCATCATGGACAACTAAAAGATACTTTTTTTATGTAACACATGCATACCAAGAGTGACAGGGCAGCCTTTGGTCTGACCCAGTTTCAACTCAGTAGAAAGAACAGCCAATGGGGCAACAGTGCAGGCAGACCACCACACTGACAGCTCATCCCACATCAAGAAAATACTGCTCCATTAGTACTGAGGTACCTTATGGCGCCCACAGGCTGTACAGTCAGCAATGCTGCACTCACGTTAACAGAACAGTGTAATTTTAGCCAAACTTTAGAAAGAAGTAATCATCTCATTGCATGCTTTTATGCCCTAATCAACTACAAAAGTAATAAGATTTTAGTCTGTAATTTAAGAATATTTATTTGCTTCAGGGATTGTTAAATATGCACACAAAACAGATTTGGGCTCAAAAATGTGTGACGTGAAATATGCAGCAAAATATTAAGGAATGTCTGATTACATTGACGGCAATAAGGCTTCAAGAAAGAAGAAATAAGCAGATGCACAGACAGGATTTTAAACAGCACAGTGAAAGTTTCTCTTTTATCACATCACCCAGGGGAGTATTTGAATCATCACACACTTTATTCAGTGTAAGAAAGGGCACTTTGCTCCCTTTAATGTTGTAATAGGGGTAATTAACCTTGCACTATATTTGTATGGTAAGCTCAAAACATTTTCAAGATAGGTAATCAGGCTACATTAGCACAAACGAGCTTCAAAAGCCAGTGAAGTCAGTTTGCATTTTTCAGAGTTGATGTCAGACAACACTGTAAATACAAAGACATTGCAATATGGGACTGCAGCAAGAATAACAACTTATTCTGCTGATTAATTATGGCATACAGCACATGAAACACTAATAGGATTTATACGCTAACACCAAATAAAACCCAATATATTTGATATTTCACAAGAAAGAAGAGGTTTCCAGTATACATTATAGATTAGCAGAAGCAAGGTGAAACTGGAGTACAAGCATGATAAAATGTCAATCCTTGTTTTTTACAGCTCTCATAAAAGATTTATTAACAAGGAGTTATAAGCTTACATCTTATTGCTTTTAATTTTAATAATTCATCTCTAGAACTGCAGGAATCATTGCTTGTGACCACTTGGACAGATAAGCCTAATTAATAGCTACATATAAACACAGCCTAGTCTTCCTTTTGTTATTTAAATAACAAACAATTTTTAGGATATGACATTTGCAAGAATTTGTTTAATACAGCTGATATTTAGGAAGGGCATCAAAAGTTACTCCAACAGCTCCATGGATCAGAGAAACAGCATCCAAGATTTAAGACACCAGTCCTGTGTATGGTGCACAGTACCTCTGAGGAGCCTTCATTGTTCACGTCCACGGCATTTCCAGGTGTGGCAGGTGAATCCGAATCAGAACTCTGAGACCCACCTCTACCTGGAGTCTGAAATAGATGGGGGAGACAAAAATGAGAGTTTATATTTTAATACTTAATAAATATTTAATACAGCACAGTACATATCCTATGCAAAGGCCTCTCTTCTACTTTTTGGAATACAGAGGTATTTTTCCTCCACAAGAAGGGAACAGGCTGACAAGCCATTATATAATTTTCAGCACAACTTTCAACAAAAGCTTCGATCCAACACTCCCCATGCATAAAAAACCAAGCAGATACCAGAAGCAAAGGCCAGGATTTTAAACCACTTTCTCTCACAAATGCTAACCACAAAATAAAAACTTTGGTTAAACTCTGCCCTTGTATCACTCTCAGTGACATTAAATTAGGCAGCTATATCATATACGAAAACAGCAGAAATTACCATCTAAAAAGTTTCATTAGTAGTAAACTGGTATCATCCTACTTTCTTGATAACTTGTCTACATTCTGGACAAGTCCTTAAATATATTAAAGATGGAAAACTAAAGTTTCAGAATCCTGTTGATTCAACAAGCACACAAGCAGGTACACTGCCTTGATTTGGAAAAAAATAAAAATAATAATCAAGCCTGTGGTAAAGTTAAAACATGCTACTCAGTAAGACAACCTATAAAGATATCATCCTATGAATATGCTGAAAATCAAAACAACAGTATTGATTTGAAATTACAGACTTAAATAAAATAAGCAAATAAACTTTAAATACTAAGTGATTCAAAATCTGGGTAGATGGATTGTATCTTATAATCCTTATTTAACTATAACTTTGATTTTAATTTGAATTAACTTCTCTTACTCATCTCCAGAATGTCACTGCTTAACTGATGCCAGAAGAGTAAGCATTTTCAAAGCAAACATCATTAAAAAATTATCTCAATATGTATATGCAATCCTAGTTTCAACAAAGAACAAAAAGTTCATTATCTAGTTCCAGTATGACGATCTCAAATGGGATAAAATAATGCTACTGCTGTATTTCCATCTGGAAATACTTGTAATGCTATAAAGGATTTTATAATTTAATATAAGAAGAAAAAGAATTTAAATATATAGATTGAAATCTACAGATAAAGGGACAGTTTTAGTCTCTTGATCTTGGTGCCTCCAAAATCTTATTTGGAGAAGAGTTTTCTTGCTCAAATAGATCCTCTTTTTGAAGACAAATCAGTTATATAACCTCTTACAAGATATCTGCAGCGTGATTCCCATTCTTTGAATATTAAGTATATTTTTGCTTTGTTTTAAAAAGAATGTTCTATTTTCAAATTTCATAGATAAAAAACAAAGATAACAAAGATAGATAACAGAGATAACAGAGACAACAGCCTTTCACTATCAAATCTAAAAAATATGTCATTAATAGGTTAACTTTACTGATTGAGGACTTAATACATTTCAGTTTTGGAAAGGTCTGAAGACTGGCCAAAGGGAAGTGAAAAGGAGTGAAGCACTAAGGTATGGGTGCTGGTGACAGTAAGAGAAGACAACCATCTCTCCTCATTCCAGTCTTCTCTGAGGTCATCAGTTAAGTGATCAACATACTCTGGGTTTTCCTACTCCATGTCTTTTTCACATTAGCTGTATTGTATTTCTAAAGAAAATATGAATGCCATTTCCTTCTAGTATAGCATACAACAGCAATAGGCCCGGTTATTCAAGCTCTGCAAGTTAATGACAGGAGAAGCAAAAAAGGGGGTAAGCACAGACACTATACACATGCAAAGTACTTAAAAATTAAGGCATTGGTACTTCTTTTCCCAGGGTTACTGATACAGACACTAAACAAGATACATCCCAGCATAGACCACAGGTGCACACTCTTTTCCACAGGACATCAAACTGGGAGGACCAGCTGATACACTCAAGGGCAGGGCTGCCAGTCAGAGGCAGAAATGCCAGGAGAAACAGGCCAAGAGGAACCCTATGCAATTCAACAGGGACCAATGCAGAGTCCTGTGCCAGGGAAGGAAAACTCCTGGCAGTAACAGAGGTCTCTCTGGAAGAGGACCATGGCCTTGTATCAACCAGCAAGCCAAACAGGAGCCCACAGTGTGCCCTGTCTGCAGAGACGGCTGCTAGCAGCCTGGAGTGTAATAACAAGGAGCCCAGCCAACTGATCAAGGGAAGCGATCATTCCCCGCTGGCCAGCACCCATTGGATCATGTCAAGATACTGCTCTCCCAGTCCAGGGAGATCACTGATAAACCAGCATGAGTTGGGCAAAAGGCCACCAACACATCTGGGGATGAAGCATCTGAGCTGTGGGTGAAGCTGAGGGAACAGGGCTGGCTCAGCCTGGAAGTAGAGAGCTCACAACTCTCTGGAGCTCACAGCTTTGTGAGCACCAAACAGCAGTCACACCACCACGACCATCAGAGGAAGCCAAGCTGGTCTAAACAGCACACAGTGGGAAGACCAGACACAAAAACTGAAATGTGATTCCTACTGGATGTAAAGAACAGCTTTTCTAGTATGAGATAGGCCTGAGCAACTTGCTCTTGACCTCCACGTTGATCCTGTTCACTGCCCAGGCTAGGGAGCTCCTGAGCTCCCTTCCTGACCCAGTTGTTCTGTAGCCTAAGGAGTGCTGCCCACAGAAACACACACCCCCCGGGAAAATTTTGAAATACAGGTTAAGTAACTCCATTGATGAACGTGTGGATTGTGTTCCACTGACAGTCAGGAAAAGAATAACATCTAAAACAACAAATGGTAAGTTGTAGCCCGGTTTCCCAGGAAGACGTAAGTTAGACTACTGCGTCTAATGTTTCACTGGCATTACTTGATGGTCCAACTGTTTCTTTAGACAGCCAGCACCTATACCTCCACTTTTACAATATCTGAACATACACTTTCAGCACACCTAATGAATCATTTCATCCCAAATCCAAGAATCTTCCGCAATAATTAACACATCTTCTTCACCTCCTATCATAACTCCTTATACAACACCACTGTACATTGTGAATTGCCCATCCCATTTCACCCCAGAGTTGACTCCATTTTGCAATGAGATTTGCATATTAAGTTCTGCTAGTTCTAGCACTACAAATTTGAGATTATTACAAGCTCCAGGATGGAAGCTCTTCTGTTATTACTCCACTGTACACTGTTATTACTCCATGGTTGCTTGAAGTACTTGCTTTATGTAACACTTCAGACATGCCATAATCACGCTAATAAGCAGTGGATGGCATGTCTTATTGCATGCATTGTATGACAGAAATTATTACACAGTACCTGGTAAAATCCTTTTAACCTTTCAAAAATCAATGTGTGCTCTTGAAAAGAGAAAGCATAATTCCAATCTAGATTTAGAAAGTTTATTACAAATGGTGACATTTTCTGGTGCGTGCCATGCATGGGAAAGAAGAGTGGAAAGGAAGGAGGGCATTAAGTAACCTTCAAGTTATAGTCTACAGTATCCATTTGCAAAATATATAAAGTAGCAAGAAAAATTTTAAAAATGGAAGAATGTTAAGGAAGCCAAGATCAAAAATTAAATTATCTTTCAAGGTCGTAACACAATTTAAATATCCTTCACCATGCAAATAAAGAATGGGACACTGAGAATGTCTTTTTTAAATGATCATTGAATCATCAAATTGGTTCATACACACAGTTTTGCTATACTCACATACCAGTGGTATCACATTCCATTAAAAAAAAGAATCACAACACATTGAACAATTTGGACTTTGTGATCTACGAAAGGACTCAGAATGATGTTCTTTGTTTTCAGATGGCCTATACAGGGGAGCAAATAAATGACTTACTAACCTCAGAGAAAAAGAAAATTTCCACACAGGCTTCTGTGTAGGTACAATTACAAAATTAACATTTGACATCTGCAGGCATTTGAAAGACTAATGCAAAGTTAGTCTTTGATCCAGCATACTTCTCTCCTAGTTGTCAATTACATTTGTTTACTTTGCAGAGAAACATATGTTTCTACTGCCAGCCCTACAGTTGTAGCAGTAATAATGCTGTTCTCCGTGTTTTCTCAAAACTGCAAGCTAATATAAAGAAACACTAACAACAAAAAGGATGACAATGATTGCAGCTTCTTTTCCAAAATGGAATAGAAAACTATATAATGAATGAGTTGAGTTGATGCTTTAAGATAACGGAGTATAAATATGGACAACTACCATGTCATTTTTGCATAATCTTTTATCTGTCTATAGCTACATTCCCTTCCATCGGAATACTCTTTTCAGCAACTTTAAATTCAGAATAAATTAAAACCTCTGAAAAAACACATAAGGCCTTGAGAAAAATGTGAAAAAATACAGATTTAACAGTTTTTCCAGCACAGATTTAAATAGTACTAATAAGGGTACTACTATAAGCATAAAAAGGTCCTGAAGCAACAAACAAGACACAAAAATGAGAAGGTAAGAGGGCCAAAGCCCTTGTTGCCAAAGAACTCCCAGTGCTAGGAACAGGCTATTTTGCCATACGGAACAGTAACACCATTTACTTCTAAAGCAGTGACACACCACTTTATGATTCTTTAAAATGAAATGACTCCTGACTTCGGAGGGCATAAAACTTTTCTTTCCCATCATGCTATCAGTTTCACATAAGCACACTTTGTGCCCGGGAAGAGACACACATGCTCCCTTTGACTCCTGAGGAGAGGGCAGAGGCACAGCTGCAGTTCAGCATCTATCCAAGTAAATATGCTATCCAGTGAGCCCTGCACTTATAAATATCATGAGAAAATTTTAAGGCATGAGATGCAATTATTTCAGATGAGTAAACATCTCTGCACCTGAGCCTGGAGTAAGAGAGTAGGTGACTGTACTACCTGAGCTACAGATATGCCTGCAAAGACCTGTTCTCCCCCAGACACCAAGATCCCAAGACCAAAAACTCAAGCACTAGTTAAAAACAGAAAGCAACAGAAGAGCACAGACAGCACCCAAACACAGCACAGTAGCCAACAGTTATAGACATTCAGTTAAAGAGAACATAGACAAAAACTAATGCAAACAGTAGTCATACTGGTCCAATACATGAGTCATCCACTAAAAAATCATGAGCAATGGGAAGAAGGATCAGAAGGATGTCAAAGTGATCAGTTTTCTACCAGCTGAAAATAAATGCCTCCTCCTTGCAAATACGAGAAAAGAGCTCTGCTTTAACAGGCCAGAGGCAACTGCCACTGTCCTACTAGTAGACTAACAACAGAGATATGACACAATGCTCACAAAAGGGCATCAAAGTTGAACACAATAAAGAAAAGACTGCTCTCCAAAGAATTCACTGACAAAAACCAAACTATTTGAGCAGGAGAGTTGTGTCTTGGGCATTCCACGTAGATGCTTTTTGGGAAAAACTACCTGTTTCTAGATCAGCATGATGAACAATGAATGAAACCAGGAAGCAGCAACAATGTACAAAAGGGAGTCTTATGGTGCAAACATACAAAACACATGGATCCCTGAGATGTCAAGTTGAAAACACACATAAAATTTAGAAACCCATTAAAAAAATTAGAAGCTTATAGGGAAAGGACACAAAATGAGGAGCTAGTTGAATACAGCAAGGTGATACTAACCTCAAAAACTAAATAAGTAATATTCAGTATATAATACTTCCTACTTTGAAAACACGTCATTCAAAGTCACAGTGAAGATGCTTTCAGAAACAGAAATTACAACTGTGGAAGAAATAAAAAGGTCATCAAGGTAGGAAAAAGAAACATCTGATGTTTGGAAACTTCAGAAACTATAAACCATATCTTTGTATCTGTTGTCTTCCTCCTTTGCAGCTTGTCACCCAGCTGAGTTACAACAAAAAGGAATGTAATGAAGAATTCCTTTTTCAAAAAACATTCTTTTATAACTCAAGTTATATCCCTATTAATGACTAGCTCTCTAGCTAGAAAGGGTGGCATCACCTATAATCATATAACAAACCAAACAGATATGCAAGAAGCTCTGTTTTCTGTTTCACTGACATAAAGGCAGAGAGTTTCTACCAGCTATACAAATGATGGACAATAAAAGGGTCAGGAGGAGGTTCCTCATCCTTCAAAGGATGAACATGAAAGATATTAATAACTATGTTCTTTATTAAAATACCTGACATAAACCCAAGATTAATTTTTAATACCAAAGTACAGCAGAAACATTTTTCACAGTTTGCCAACCAGAGTGCAAGTCAAAATGGTACATATGTACAAGGTGGTGCATGCAATCACTGTTCTAAAAATCACAGTTTTTACAAAATGCCTAAAGCCCTTTTAATATTTATGAGGTGAATTTTTAAAAGCATAGTTATTTTCAGCAATTAAAAGGTTAACACCCTCAAAAATCTTGGCATTTCCCTATTTAATTTTTAGGCAGGAAGAAGTCTGTTTCACCTTTCTCAACAATAAGCTCACCAATTAATCCTGTAATTTTCAGGAGCAACTGGAGAACAACTATTTGTTCGATCTTTTAGGAAAAGATGTCTTTTTTGTCACACAGAAACTTTTGCACTGGCTTTAGATTTTTATAAGATGTCTTTAACTGAATTCATACTTAGGGGCAAATATCCTTTGGCACTGCATGAAGCTTCCTCTCTCACAGAAGCCTTCCTTGATGGCCTGGTAATAAACACCCACTTAAGTGCTGCCAATATTTAACTAGGTCTGTACTAAGTTTTCCTGCTTGTTAGCAGGGCTTCCCATTAAGCTTCAGGAAGGAAGTTCTTCCCTGTAAACACGAAGCTCCAAATAAACCAAGACCTTGGTTTATCAGGGTCTATGACCAAAAAATAATCTGAGGCACGTTTTATAGTGAAAAAGTCGGTGCTATGATAACTTAATTTCTCCTACTTCTCATTCTTGTAGCAACGCTTCTCTGCACGGCAGATAAGGAGAGCAAGTCAGAGTTTCCAATAAAACACTCTTTCGCAGGCAGAGGTGTTACATATAGCACGCTTTGGAAGCAACAGCAGATGAAACGGGGAGAGCAGCTGGTTTTCTCGCTATCCGTGAGCGCCTCCTGCGTGACACCGACACCGCTGTCTTGCGGTACGGGATCTGGAGCGCTGCCTGCCCACCGCCGGCCTGACTCAACCCTTTTCGGTGCATCCCCCCGCCGCGCCGGCCGCACGGAGCAGGGACCACGCCGGCACCTGCCCTGCGACAGCGTCTCCTGCCAGCTCCCACCAGAGCCGCAGGCCAACTGCAAGGCGACCAGCACCGGCGCGGGGATCTGGGCAATCGAGAAGGGTTTCATAAACGAGTGTCACAACTTAGCTTTCCAAGCCTGGCCGACCTGCCGGAAAAGCCGGTTTCTAAAACACGGGAGGCGGCCGGACAGTGGCTGCCGGGCTGGCTCTCGGCGTTAAGAGCCTGCTCCCTGCCAGCCCCTGAAGAAAATACCGCAGGTTCCGGCGGCGGCTCTCCCCAGGCCGGGCTTCCCCTCATCCTGCCCTATCTACGCGCGGGCGGCCGCAGCCGCGGCGACGGGCGCAGGCGGCGGGCGGAGACGCCGCCGCGCTACGGAAAGTAGCCAGGCCGGCCAGGGCCGCCCCTCGCCCCTTCCGACAGGCCCGGCCGCGGGAACCGCCCAGCCCGCCAGCACCTCCGCCCAGACCGGAGGACGACACCACCCCCGGCCGGGACGGCCGGGAC